>BMAU01020585.1:0-495000 GCA_019973935.1 Trichonephila clavipes
ATAGTTTCAATGAAGATGTTTTTCCGATTTACACAAGTAAAAACACCACACAAAAAACAATAAACTTATTATTGTATAAAACAACATTTATTTTTTGATTAAAAATTTTAATAGTCTTTTAACCAAAAAGAAAAGGAATTCAAGAGTATTGTGAAAACTGTTTGTGTGGTTTTTCAAAGAGAATCTACATTATCTGCACACAAAACCTTGTGTCTTAAAAATAGCGCACAAGGGTAACCATGCCTACAATCTATGATAGTAAAATACAATTTACTAACTTTTCAAAATCTTTTATCATCCGTTCGTAGTTTTTACAGATTTTGAATGTATGTTATCACCCACTTTCAAATACTTTACACAGCACAAGTCTTACAATTCCACTCGAAAAACACATTCCATATAGTTATTGTATGATATGTTTAGATATGTGAAAATAAAATAATTTTTAAAAGGTTTTATTATGGTGAAACCGCCGTTGAAAACTTTCTTTTATCATTTAAAAAAAACTTTTATGAAAGTGATTTAATAGAAAAAAAATGCATAATATAAAACCTATTGTTTCTACTACTAGATTATTAAAAGACAGATGTCACATTTGTGATCAGGTACTTAAAGAAACCGATATAATAGTACGAGATCATTGCCCTTCACAGGATGTTTTAAGGGTTTTGCCCCACAATCTACAATTTACAATATCAAAAAAATATTTCATTCCCGTAATAATCCATAATCTTAGAGGATATGATAGTCATTTTGATATTAAAACAATTAAGTGAAAATATACAAATTCAATTCATAATTCAGTTAATTCCAATAAATTTACATGTTTTTCAATTAGATGAAATTAAATTTCTTGATAGTTATCAATTTCTAAACACTTCTTTTATCCACACTAGTTGAAAATTTTCAAAAATCATCATTTTCCAATTTTTTTAACAATTTTATTCAAATGAAAAAAACAAATTTTTACTGAAGAGAAAAGGCGTTTTCCTTATTCTTACTTTTCTAATCCTGGAAATCTTAAACGAAACATGTTTACCTAAAAAGCTGCATTTTTTTAACAATTTATCAGTACTCCTGTTGGGATGAAGATTATGACTTTGCTTTATTGGTGTTTCGAACGTTTAAATGTAAAAAATTTGCAGACTATTTACAACTTTATCAGCAATTAGATGTAATTTTACTTGCAGAAGTTTTTCACTTCCTTTCGTCAAAGTGTAACACAATTTTTACAAACTTGACCCATGTCATTTTATAACAGCAGCTGATCAACTTGGAACACAGGACTTAAAATATACAAAAAGTAGAATTAGAATTGTTTAGTGATATAAATATGTATCTTTGGATCGAAAATAGTATAAAGAGGAGGCATTTTGTTTTGTAGGTAAACGGTATGCTTTAGCAAATAATCCTTTTATTCCAGTTTAACAAACACGAAGAAGAGCTATATTATTTGCTGTTGATGCAAATAATTTATATGGATATGCGATGTCACAACCTCTTCCCATTGGACATTTTCTGGTTAACCAAGATGGAAGTAAAGAAATTTGGATGTCTTTACATTGTCATCTACAGATACCGTAGGATATTTTTTTTGAGGTAGACATATTATACCCTGCTTCCTTGCACGACCTTCATGATTTCCCGCTAGCGGCTGACCATTTAACAATTACATATGATATGCTTTCTCCATATCAAAAAAAATTAATAGTAGAAGGGATATACATTTTCCACACAAAACCGAAAACTTACACCAAGCTTTACCTTTAAAACTAATTTTGTTGTTCATTACCTAAACCTAAAATTTTACGTTAAAAAGGATTAATCGTTAAGAAATTCATCGTGTATTAGGATTTAAACAAGAGGAATTGGCTCGAGATCGTATGTGCGGTTTTAATGAAAAAAAAAAAATGTCACAAAAATAAATTTGAAAAGATCTTTTTTCCCAAACTAATGAATAATGCATGGTTTTGGAAAGAGCTTACAAAATCTAGAAAAAGCAATTAATATTGAGGGAGCATTTGAAAATTTAAATCAATGTAAAAAAAGACTTTCAAGTCCATTACTGAAATTACTTTACAAATTTGTTAATGAAAATTTTGTAATATTTAAATTAATGAAAAAAAAAAAATTACATTTAGACAAACCAAATTTATATCGGGTTTACAATTTTAGAACTTTCAAACTTCGAATGTATGAATTGTATTATAACTATTTTAAACAATATTATGGCACAAATGCACCTTACTTTACACACACACCGATAGTTTTGTATTTAGAAATTAAAGCACCTAGTGTTTGCTACTAATAATTAAAAAAACTTTTTCTGATACTAAATGGACCTATAGTAAAACTACCTAAAGACCATGATTTTGTTTAATGTAACAATGAGGTCGCTTAGGGGCTCTAAAAAATGAAACATGTGAACCCATAAAAGAAATTTATAAGTTAAAATGTAAAATGTGCATGGTATTCTAAAGTAAGCAATTCCAAAAAAACAGCTAAAGGTATAAAAAAATCCTGCGTTGAAAATTTTGATGCTGAGTTATATAAATCTGTTTAAGTGAAAGACTATTTTTTGACATAAGCAAAATATCTTAGTTACCAAAAATCATGATGATATCAAAACAGTAGCTCAAAATAAAAATTGGGCTCACACCATTTTAGCATAAAAATATATGTTAGATGATGGGATTGAGGAAATTGTTATCCCTTTGGACATTATGCAATTGATGAAACTGATGAGAGAACATTTTTAATATAATCCTATTGGTATAATGTACTTATTATGTTTTCCTGAATGTGTCTCTCCATGTAAAAAGCACAAGAATACTTTACTTTTTGGTGTTTATAATGTACTTATTTTGTTTTCCTGAATGTGTCTCCATGTAAGAACACAAGAATACTTTGCACGGTGTTTTATAATGTGGCACTTATTATGTTTTTTTTTTCCTGAATGTGTCTCCATGTAGCACAAAGAATACTTTGCACAGTGTTTATAATAATGTACTTATTTTGTTTTCCTGAATGTGTCTCCATGTAAAGCACAAGAATACTTTTTGCACGGTGTTTATAATGTACTTATTATGTTTTCCTGAATGTGTCTCCATGTAAAAGCACAAGAATACTTTGCACAGTGTTTATAATGTATATTTTGTTTTCCTGAATGTGTCTCCATGTAAAGCACAGAATACTGCACGGTGTTTATAATGTACCAGCTTATTTTGTTTTTTTCCTGAATGTGTCTCTCCATGTAAAACACAGGAATACTTTTGCACGGTGTTGGTATATTCTTACTTATTATATTTTCCTGAATGTGTCTCCCATAAAGAAGCACAAAGAATACTTTTGCACGGTGTTTATAATGTACTTATTTTTTGTTTTCCTGAATGCGTATTCATTAAAAACACGAATACTTTGCACGGTATTTGGTATAATGTACTTATTATGTTTTCCTGAATGTGTCTCCATGTAAAGCACAAGAATACTTTTTGCACGGTGTTTATAATGTACTTATTTTTGTTTTCCTGAATGTGTCTCCATGTGAAACCACAGGAATACTTTGCACGGTGTTGGTATAATGTTACTTATCCTATGTTTTCCTGCATAGTGTCTCCATGTAAAACACAGGGAATCGCTTTGCACGGTGTTTACAATGTACTTGTGTCTTCATGTAATTATATTTTAAATAAAAAATTTTTAGCACACGCTTGTTCCTTTTTTTTTTTTGCATTTTTTTCCAAATTTTATCATACATCGTAACAAAGAGTCAACTTTTTACTATCGTAATCGATAAAAGCTATTTTCTCTTCTTCTATTATGAAGCTTCATAATCGACAAAGTGAAAATATTCGCGAAATTATACAGGACCCATCATTTCGCTTCTACTCCAGCACTTTAGGTAAGTATGCTTTATAATATTTTGATGCATGCTTTGACACAAGTTTATTTAAACGATAAAGTTGATATCTTACCCAAACTAAATATGCGTATTTAATTTCGGATACATGCCTACCTCTGTAGGGGTTAGAACTGTAAAAAACCCTACAGAGACAGAAAGGTAATGTATCCCGAAATTAAATACAGTTTGGGGCAAGATATCTAACATCGTTTAAATAAACTTGTCAAAAAGCATGTATCAAATATTATAAACATACCCATCAAAGTGCACATTGACTTTAAAAATACAGACCAAACGAAATTATAAAAATATTTAATTTTACATTTTTAAAAAAAAAATAAATGCTAGCAATATATTTTTCAGATATTTCACATGTGATTGAATTTGAAAGCGAAGATTAGGTTTTAGACTTAGCTTTTTTAGTAGACTTAACATTTGAATGATTTCAATTTAAAACTTCAAGGAAAAAATCAATTTATTAATAATATGTTCCAAACAACAACAGCGTTTGAAAGAAATTAAAATTTTGGCACAATAAAATAAAAGTAAAAGTTTTGACGCGTATCAGTTCTTTGGCTGCACATAAACCTGTGAGTAGCACAAAATATGCTACATTAATTTTTGATTTAATTCAAGAGTTTGAAACTAGATTTCAAAGTTTTCGAGAAAATGAACAGTATTTCAACATATTTTCTCTATTCTAATTTCTACAGAAATATTTAAATTACCTTCAAATCTTTAAACGGAATGCTAAGTGACATTCATCTGAAGGAAAAATTTGGGAATGTTTTTTTACTGGAGTTTTATAAAGATTATCCAGCTCCGTGTTATTTATTCTAATTTTCACAATCATGCTTTATTAATATCCTCAGCTTTTGGTGGTACCTACATTTCTAAACAACTACACTGCTGGTCACCGTAAATGCAACACCAAGAAAGACAAGAGATAGCTCAACAAAATTTATTTTGTAGATAACATGTTGACCAAGTATCAAATGATTAAATTTATAGAATTCTGTGAAGTGTGGTTCCTGCCAGAATCAGTAGCCAGAGTAGCCGCCATTGTTGGAGATCACCGCTGACACACGACTTGGCATTGAATCAAAGAAACTTTGGATGTGTTCTTGGGGTACAGCAGACCAAGCAGCTTCCACACCTTACCAAAGTTGATCTGGTCTGGCAGCTGGGGGTGTAATCTGGGTCAATCGTTGAACAACCATGGACCACATGTTTTCTATCGGCGAAAGATCCGGAGAGCGAGCCGGCCAGGGAAGCAGTTCAATCTGGTGATTGGCGAAGAACCTTTGGACAATGCGTACCAAGTGTGGTCGCGCATTATCCTGTTGAAATATGGCTGTGGCCAAGGTAAAAAAAGACAACTGGCTCCAACACCTCGGAGATGTAGCGCTGGCTGCTTAAAGTACCGGCAATGAGTACTAGAGGAGTGTGAGACTGATATCCAATACCACCCCATACCATAATGCCCGGTGCAGGACCAGTGTGGCGGTGCATAACGCAGCTATTCATCATCCTCTCTCCATGGTGTCTCCAGACTCGAATCCGACCATCGTGGTATTGCAGACAGATGCGTGACTCGTCAGTAAAGGCAACTTCATTCCATTCTGCCACCCACATCCATCTTTCATAGCACCATTGGCGGCGGAGACGTCTGTGGTTCTGCGTCAAGGGTAGACCAAGCAATGGACGTCTTGTGGATAGACCACTCTGCTGTAAACGGCGTCGAATTATACGGGTAGACATTTAATGATGCGTTACAGAATCAATGTGCTGTGCTATGGTTCGTGATGGGACTATGCTCCATCACTACCATGCGCACAATTTGCCTGACCTCACGTGGTGCACTGAGGTGGATGTGATCGCCGCGTCGGTCCGTCGTACCCTCCTGCATCCAACGGTCACATATCCGCGATACAGTTGTTTGGTTTCGTCAGCTTTTTTGACTACCGATTTCCCCTGAAAGATAATCCACAATCTCGGTACGCCACTATCCTTCCTCTGTCGAACTCGGATACTTGATTAAAAGCTGATCAGTGTTTTCTACGAGACACAACTGATCGATTTTTGAAAAAACCACAAGAAAAACAGAATTGCCGAACTTGAAATAGTCGAAATCTCCAAGCCTTAAATAGCGCTTTGAGGTGGCGCCATAGGTACGCGTGATGTGTGTCTGCGCTAAAATTCTAATCATTTGCATATCTCACCTCCGCTAATGCATGTTGTAAATTTCATGTTATTTGCATGATTCCTTCAGGTTGTTGTATTTACGGTGGCAAGCAGTGTATTTTCAAAAATGAAGCATAATTTTTTTTTAAAAAAAATGGGACAAAGATCACTGGCAAACATTTTGAAAATGCACAAGAATTACAACCTCGAATTGAACCCGATATCGATTTGTTCATTCAACAATAAAGCAAATTCATCCATCTTATTTATTTTAATTTTTTCCAGCTTTATGAAATCCAATCCAAATGAAACGAAACTTTTACAAATTTAAAATAAATATGTACCCCTATACATATTCATTCCTAATTCAAATTTTAAAATGTTTATAGCAAAAGAAGTTAATTTATTTTAATAAAATAACATAGAGTTAATTTTTTATTTTAAATTGTTGAAAGAAAATTGTATGTATGGCCCAGCCAGTTTTTTTTTTTTATTTTTTTGCAATGTGGCCCTCAAACGGTCATAATTTAGACATCCATGTTATAAAGGACTGTATCTGTTTCGAATTTATAAATATTACGAATAGACACATTTATTATGCATTTATATATATATATTTATATATATATATATATATATATATATATATATAACTCAACTTTTAAAATAGTTTGTTATAGTACCTTCAGGTTGACTTGATATCTGCCTTCAAAGGGCCCTCTTTTATGGCATGTTTATGAAGCGGGTGTTTGTGCCTTTTCGTGTGGATGTAAAGAAAAGGAAAAATAACTATCTTTTTATTTGTAAAGTAAGAATTTTACATTCACAAATGTTTCGTAAGAATTCTGCTGAATAAATAAAAATATATATTAAGGAGCTTAATATAAAGCTAGAAAAAAAGGCAATTTTTAAAAACCCATTGAGGTGTATAAAACAAACTGAGTTGGGAAAAAATACTCGTCGGTATCACCCCTCGGTATCGATCGAAGGGGTGCACCTACCCTCCCGGAGGAGATGAGATGGCGTCACGCGAGCAGGACAAGGGAGGGAAGGGGAGGAGAATCGCTGAGGACATTACTCAACAAGTGGATTGTGTCCTCCCAGCCAAGAAAAATGAAGGCAACATAGAGTTGATTCTTCAAAGAGTAAACGCAGCAAAAAATAAAGGAGTCAAAATAGCTCCGTTACGAGCATGAACCCGGTTTAAATTTCGGCTGATTTTAACATTCCTTAAAAATTGTCTTCTCCTCGATCCCTTAATGTGACGATGTTTCGAGCAATTAACTGAATTATTACACAAAATCTATTTTGAAATAAAAATCCAAGCAAATGTAGAGTTGTATTTCAAATAATCAATACTAAATTTAAAAATTTTCACTTCATTAGTTGATTTTCTATATAGTTATGTAAGGGTTTTGGATCTTGCTAAAAAAAAATTACTCTTTCAATAATGCTAAAATGGTCGCGGGGCAAGGGTCACGAACTAGTGACCAGCTTGTCGCGGGTTGGAATCTTGAATTACAACTTCAAGGTATCCGTTCGGAACCGTGATTTTAAAAAAGCGCAGGAATGGATAATTTTCAAGGTATTTAGTGTCACTTAGAGTAGAACACATGTATAAAATTGTTTTAAGGGCATTATGACAAAAAAAAATTACTTAAGTACAATATTTTGGCAAAAAATGAACTTAAATAATAACCATTTTCAAAACGTTCTCCTTTTATAAAAATGTTTCTATAATAATAATAATAAAAAAAGAGAAATTATGTGCTTATATAAAGTAAAAACTTCTCCAGAGAGTCTGAAGTAGGAGTTTTGAAAAACTTACATTATTTTCAGAGTTACCACCCATCAAAATAATTATCAGCGTTTTTTCTTTAAAATTTCTCCCTTCTGTTGCAGTAAAAAAAGGATAAATCCAGTTCTCAGTTATATATTTCAAAAATTCTAGTTGAGCCTCTGTACAGAGGTCTGAGCTATATACAGGCAAAATATCATTACAATAGAAGTATTTTTCATAAAAGGAGAATGTTTTGAAAAGGGGTCATTCTATGTTCATTTTTGGTCGAAATATTGCACTTAAATAATTTTTTGTTGTAATACTATTCTTAAAATAATTTTCTATACATTTTCTAATCTAAGTGAGACTAAATATCATAAATATTGTCCATTTATACTCTTTTGCAAAATCACGGTTCCGAACGTAGTCGATACCTTAAGTCCCACCTTGTAAAGGGGCTGATGTACGTTAAATCCACCGAAACTCAAATTCCTCTCGTCGGCGCAGTACGATTGTTTGGAGAGGGTCGTTACTTGACCGTGGATCAAAATTAAGAGATCTGTCGCCAATAAGCCTCGCGTTGTATTATAGTACGACGTAAATAAACACTCCATCGATTGTTTTAATATTTTCACGTAGATGGAGTTAATATAAGTTGATTGGACAACATTTGAGCTGGCACTCCACTCTTCAGACTTCTTCATTACGCCAATGTGAAGACTTTCAGCCACGACAGATTTAACGCGCGTCAATCTGTTTACATCATGGGTTTTTCATAACAAAGATCCTGACCTAGAGAGAAATAATAACTGCCGCGAGCTGACCACTGCACTACAGTGACCACTGGCGACTGTAGATAATCCATTGTGTGAATTGGAAATGTCGAATAACAATTAAGTTCAATGATCTCAACTCAAAACATTGTTTAGAGATTTGTATCTGTTTATGGATAACACAACAGCTAGAGTTTTTCACACCTGGAAAGATACAGTTAATAAGAATAACTAGAATATTCTAGCAAAAATGAGAGACAACATAAAGCAAAGAAAAAAAATTAAGTAACTCCCCTACAGATGGACACGAACTGACAAATTGCCACTGGAGAGTTTGCAGACCTCTATTCTTGTTCACACCCAAAAGGAGAAAGTCCCCCCCCCTTCTTGAAAGGAATCAACGTCTCACGCTGTCATCTGGTTTGTTTGTTGGAGTGCTTCTTCAGTTTTAAAATGATTGATTTCCGTTCTGTCAACTACTTACAGTTCTTGAGAAATCTCTACTGCTACAGCTACAGTCACGGTTTTAATATCTATCTTAGCCAAAAATTGTTATTTTTTATTACAGGCCAGTGCTCATTTCATCTGTAAAATATTTTAAGCACAGTCATCAAACTATTTCAGCGTGTTTCGGTGTCTACAGAAACCACCTCGTCACAGCTAAACTTTGAATTAACATAATTTTTAAAAATCTTTCTTTTGTTGCCACTAATGCCAACAGTCAGATCGAGGCCCGCACAGTTTATAGCGTCAAAGGACTTGAAGTACCCCTGTCGCTATCAGTAGCTTTGAGCACCATAACGGGCTCGTTTCCGCTTCAGTTTTGAGGGAGGACACCCTGGAGCCTGTCATGGACCTCACACTTCTCTTCCCCTTCTTCCAACCTCTCGAGAGGACTGGTGGCTCGATGGCGATTTATAGTCCCAACACGCCGCGAAGACACTATACATTTATAAATATCCACGCCTTCTCCATGACTCGAATCCAGGACATTCTACAGCACATCAGTCAACGTTACTAACCACTCTACCGGATGGGTGGCTTAATTTGGGGGGGTGACCTCTGAATAATTTTGCAATACCTCTTTAACTTTTAAATTTCCTTTATATCATTCATTGAATTCTTTTCTACATAAGCAACATAAAACGTGACATTTTTTGCTATATTAACCTTAAATGCTTTATCTAATGCTTTGTAAAGTCTTCAATTACTCTCTCTCTCTCTCTCTCTTTCAGTATAATTTTTTCAGCTGATATATTTTCTATTCCAACAGTGTTTTCTCCAAAATCCATTCCTAAAGAACATCCCCCAGGGCTAGGGATATGTCATATAGGTAGCACATAGGTGTTACTGACATATAGCTTCATGCTTGCGTACAAATGGTAGTCAGAACTTGCTACTTTTCCAAATTGAACCCTCCTACTAGCACTATGAGTAACACGCGGAATAATATGAGTTTCAATTGGGATTCCTTTAATCGCTGCCCTCAGAACATTTTCTGGAAGAGATCCTCTAATTCTTAACTTTTCTGAATTGAAGAATTTACCGTGAATGAAATGAACATTTATTTTCAAAAATCGTGTTTTTAAGTAGTATATACTCATGAAACGTCAAACTTCAACTGAGTCATGAATTTAAATTGGATAAAACTTCCTCTGTAACCCGAAGTTTAATGAGATCTCATTGTGATCATAGATACGTTTCATTACATCACTAGTAACTTGTTTTTTTCCTTCTCAGTAGTGCATAAAATGTAAAAAATGATCTTCCAGGATCTCAAGAAACAAACCCTAGTTTCCGCTTGACTGGGAAGTTGTCTCCTTGTGAAAGTCCCCTTGTGTCAATCTTGTGATTTGTGGCGTTCCGTCGGGGCTTCCATGATTTTTTGTGTTAAGGTATCCGACTTTCGGAACTGTGATTTTAAAAAACCACATAAATGGATAATTTTCATAATATTTAGTGTCACTTAGATTAGAATACATGTATTGTTTTAAGGAGGTTATGACAAAAGAAAATTATTTAAATACAATATTTTGGCAAAAAATTAACTTAGAATAATCTTTTTTCTCAAAACGTTTTCCTTTTATAAATAATGCATACATAAGAATAATATTTTGCTTATATAATGTAAAGACTTCTCCACAGAATCTGAACTAGGAATTTTGAAAAAAATTACAAAATTTTCAGAGTTACCGCACATTGAAATAATTATCGGCGTTTTTTTTTTAAAATTTCTCCCCTCTGTTGCAGTAAAATATGTATAAATCCACTTCTAATTTATATATTTCAAAAATTCTAATTCAGCCTATGTACAGAGGTTTTAGAAAAATACAGGCAAAGTATTATTATAATAGAAACATTTTTTATAAAAGGAGAATGTTTTGAAAATTCGCCATTCTATGTTCATTTTGTGTCAAATATTGTACTTAAATAATTTTTTATTGTAATAATATTCTTAAAACAATTTTATATATGTTTTCTAATCTAAGTGACACTAAATATCATAAATATTACTCATTTATAAGCTTTTGCAAAATCTTGCTTCTGAACGTAGTCGGATACCTTAAGGTTGAAAATGACACTAAATAAATCCTTCTCAGAAGAAGTCAAATCGGCGTCTAAAACTCCTTCAAATTTTTCTAGAGTTATTTTTCTCCCAGCCGTGTGTCCTTAAGAATCTTCATGATCTTCATTTTTTGGGGAGCGAATGATGTCATTTCCTGCACTCGCTCATCAGGCTATGTTTACCCTGGGGCTAAATCCTCAGGTAACTCAACCTTTATTCTGCTGGGCCGCATACATATGTCATCTACTTCACGCGGGCCGCATACATATGTCATCTACTTCACGCGGGCCGCATACATATGTCATCTACTTCACGCGGGCCGCATACATAATGTCATCTACTTCACGCGGGCCGCATACATATGTCATCTACTTCACGCGGGCCGCATACATATGTCATCTACTTCACGCGGGCCGCATACATATGTCATCTACTTCACGCGGGCCGCATACATATGTCATCTACTTCACGCGGGCCGCATACATATGTCATCTACTTCACGTGGGCCGCATACATATGTCATCTACTTCACGCGGGCCGCATACATATGTCATCTACTTCACGCGGGCCGCATACATAATGTCATCTACTTCACGCGGGCCGCATACATATGTCATCTACTTCACGCGGGCCGCATACATATGTCATCTACTTCACGCGGGCCGTATACATAATGTCAGTTATTTCACGCGAGCCGCAACATGAGGATGCATGGGGGAGGGAGAAATTCTTTAAAACGAAGATAACGTTGGAAATTTAAAATGTAAAAATTGATCAAAATATTATTAACACTCCCCTGTTTTGTTTTTGTAATTATTATTTATTTATTTTTTTAATTTTTTTCACTGACACTAAATTAGAAAAGTATTTAAGAAACACTCCTTCACAATTTATACATCAGTCAACAGAGTTTCATATGATTACCAATAATATAACAAACCTCATAGATGTCTTTCTTACCGCTGTGATATTACCATTAACAAAACACTTTGTTACCGTTGCAAAGATTATTCAAAAAAGCCCATTTATCCCCTCTTGAAAGAGATTTTCGAGGAAAAGTGTCATTGAATTATTCCTGTTAATTGGTATTTTTAAAGACAGCACTTTCGTGACAAATCAAACATTTACCGATCCATGTCTATTTTTCACTACAAAATAGTCAAATTCCCAATCGTCTTGAAAGGACATATTTTCTTAGAATATTTTTCACTTGTAAAATATGCAAGATCGTTAAAAATTAGCTCCACCCATAAAATTGTCGCTACTTCACTCTTGTCTGTAACCGTATCACTAACCGTAACCGTTCCAAATAGAAAAATAATATCAATTCGTAACTGTACGACACCGACAGCAAAAAGCAAAATTTATATATTTGCTTTCTTTACAAGGAATTATCCACCCAATTTTTAATACAATGTTCTTAAAAAAGTGAATTTCTCAGAGCAATGGGCCACTTCAAAAGGCCGCAGGTCGAGTATCGCTGCTCCATAAATGCTTTGTAAAAAAAGTTCTCTACTCAAACTTTTACAGCGATCCCTCCCAATGTTAACGATCGACGCAGCCCCGGCATTTATAACCATTGCATTTACATCCTCAGTATCTGTATTATGAGCGCTGACTTACTTCATTGAATCGGCTTCAGTGCTGTAATATAAAGCGGAAAACAAAGCGAAATCGGATTCGCCTGATGTTGCACTGTTTAGAAAAAATTTCTTCAAGTCAAGAGGACTCGGTACCCTTTGAACAATTTTTTTAATTTATGTATTTAAAAGTTATATTTTATCATTTCATTAAAAAAATGATACGAAATGATATTTTTCACATATTATTCACACATTTTTAAAAATTTTAATTTTTTAAAGAAAATTTGGAAAATTTTACTCCTTTTGTAATTATTAATTTTTTTGACCTGAATTTTTTTGTAATATTCTTAAGGATACTCTAAACAACTTTAGGGATCAATTTTACAATAACCTTATTATTTTTTGAGAAAAAAAACATAAAATGTTGATATGTATGCTAAAATTCAACGAAAAAGAAAATATCTCCTACATTTTAATTTTAATTTTTTAAAAAAGTATTCAGTTTACAGCAAAATGGATTCCTAACTTTGTTACATGCATTATATATAACGCACAGGAAAAAATGGAAATGAATGATAAATAATTGTGGAAGGAGTAGCATTTAGAATGCACGAATGTATTGAAAAATCACAAACTGAGAAAAACCACTTTAAAGTATATAATTCTTAAAAAATAATTATAATAAGCTTAAATACACTTAAAATACCACTTTAAGATATTAGTTATATTTCTTTCTTTATAATAATTGCATTTTCGCATTTTTCAATCCCCACATTTTTATAGATGATCCATTTTTAGAGAGTATTAATTGCACAAGAAAATTTAAGAAAAAATGTTAAAAAAAATGTTGTTTTCTGTCATGACAGAAATTTTAGTTTTTCTTCACATAATATTGAAGCATTATATTTGTATGAAAAACATATGAAGAATAAGAACTGAAATTATGAAATTTTAAGTAAAATACAATAATTCAAAAATTTTACATGTACACATATCACAAAGAAAAAAAATCTACATTATTGTAATGCCTCGGTAATATCCTGTTTTATATATTAAATTTTTTTATAGTTATTATTTCTTTTTTTAAAATAGATTTTTTTTATCAAAACACTTTTTCAGCTTTTTTTGTCTAAAAAGGGTTTGTTGTCGAATTACCTAATTTGTTAATTTACATTTTACAAAGGAAATTTTAGCCAACTTGTAACTTTTCAAGATGCCAAAGTTGCATGTGAATCGAAAGATTACAAAGAATAAAATTAAATAAAAATAAAAAAAACAATAGTTGGGTCATTTTGGGGTGTACTTAAAAACATTTTTACAACCTATGGGGCACAGAAAGTTTCATCTAAGTATTGTTTGATGCAGAAACACTCATCTAAAAGATTTCTAATTAAAATGATTTTTTTACACATTGTCCCAAAGTTTCCACTTGCAGGTTTTAGTGTGGATCCATTCAATATAAATTTTTCTGCCACATGCTGATTTAAAATCTGCGAAAACAACAAGAAGGGTCCTGCCCTTATCGAAGACATCTTTAACTACTTGGCACAAAAATACTACTTGTTGACTTGTTAAGTGTATTTTTCTGAAACCAGTCTGAACAGGTGAAAGTAGGCAACTCATTTCTACTAAGTATGATTTTCTTTTCCGCTTCATAATCTTACACATCATACTCGACGATATGTGGCTTGACAGTTTCAACAATGTCTTATCCTTTTTAGTAATTCACATGACAAAAGCTTCTTTCAAAAGCATCGGTGTCTTCTATTTTTATGTTTTTCCCCTTTTCTAAGACACAATACTTGTTTTTCTCTGCTGCCGGGTATAGAATTTAACAAAGGCATACGCAATATCTTATTCTGAAAATTGTCTATTGTTATGAATAATGGGATGTTTTAGTGGCTTAAATTAAAACTAATACCAATTGTTTTATATATCTACCAGAAATTCGGAACACAATGTGTTTCAGTGTTCCTACATAAAAATGTTCATTTAGAAAAACCCTTACTTATACACAAATCCTACAACTCCTGCGAGGTTTCTTTAACATTATTCTTTGGAGGTTTCGATTCAAGGGGAAGGTAATACCCGTGTCACACACACACACACAAAAAGCTTTTTCCGATTGCTGAGTTCCTTTGGTAATATACTGAAAAATTAAATTTGATATTTTAAAGGGAAATATTCTGCCTTATATATAAATTTACAAAAGATCCAAAGCACAAACTTTGATTAAAGTAAAATACATTGCGAATCGTACATATTTATATTTTACATGGAAATGACTATATTTTACATTCTATCAGTAATTCTGAAATACCAGCTTCAGTAGTCATTAAATATCAGAAGACGAGTACCAATAGTAACGAGAGACAGAACAACACACATGACTCATGTTACCAAAACCAAAATTTAATTTTCGGAATAAAAATACTTTATGTTCGTGCAAAGGAATCATCACTAGCTATAAATAATAAAACGGTGAATAGCTATGCTTATTAATACTTATAAGGATTTTGTACTACACAATCATTTCCAAAAGAATGATTTTGCACAGAAAGCAAACAGCTACCATCAAATCCTATCATGTGCCACAAATTCATGTGACGTCATAGTCACGTGTTTTTTAGCCAATTAATGAATTCGACGTCATAATTACACAGTCCAGTCACATTAATGTGACTACCACGTACTTTCGACTTTGACGTTAAATAATCAATCACAGAAGGATGCTAGCATCGCAGTACTATAGAGCGTATATAAAGAGTGTGTGAGGGCTTCGGAAAACGCTACAATCGTTGGCGTAATGCAAACATGTAAAGAGTTATCCGAAGTCCAAAACGGCATAATTTTTGGCTTTCGGGAAAAGGTTGGAAGCATTTCCGAAACGGCTAAGTTTGTGGACTGTTCGTGTGTCACCGTGGTTAAAGTATACCGTGCATGGCAAAATGGGACCGTCCAAAATCAGTGACGTGGCAAATGGGGTGTACCACGGGCCATAGGTGATAGAGATGACTGATGGCTGCAGAGGTGAGTTCAGGAGAATAGACGTGCTACCGTTAAGCAACATACCACCCAGATGAACCAAGGGGCTACCAACAGTGTCTTCCAAACTACTGTTCAGTGATCGTTGTTGCGTCTGGTTCTCCGAAGCAGGCGCCTGGTTCTTGCACCTATGCTGACTGCTTCTCATCAGCAACGAAGACTGGAATTTTCATACAGGTACCGCAACTGGGTATCCAATGAGAGGCGACAGGTAGAGTTTTCTGATTAATCACGCTTTATACTCCATCGGACGGATGGTTGGTGGCAAATACGGCATGAAACGTCTAAAAGCAAACAGCCTGCAACAATTGCTGGCAAGGTTCAGGCTGGAGGCGGGAGCATTATGGTCTAGGGAATGTTTTCCTTAAATTTTCTGTGTTTATTCATCATTGTGGAAAGCACGATGGATCAATAGAAGTACGTATCTGTCCTTTCAGACCATGTCTACCCCTTTATGCGCATTGTTTTTCCTCAGGATGGTGGCATCTACCAGCAGGACATTGCGGAGTTTCATACAACTGACAGCGTACGTGCGTGGTTCAAAGAGCACCAGGATCAGTTTATCGTTCTTACGTGTCCAGAAAACTCACCTGACTTAAGCCCAATCAATAATCTATGGAACCCTCTCGATCGGGTTGTTCCCGTCATGGATCCTCACGCGCGTAATCTAGTGCAGCAATAGAGTCGGCATGGCTCAACTTCCTAGTGAATACCTTGAGGATCCTAAATGACTATTTTCCCCTCTGCGAAAGATGGTTATTCTGGCTTTTTACAGTGGTCACATTAATATGACTGGACTGTGTATATCACAAATGTAATGACGCGTTTCCAGCCAATTAGTTCACGTGATTACCTATTACCAACTTTTACTTTTTGTAGAAACTTTCTTTCAAAAAGTACACATATTTGTCAACGATATAATAATGCACATAGCTAAACAAAATGCACTCAGTTTAAAAATATTCGTATAATGTTAAGTGTTTTTTTAAAATTTTGAAAACTGTTTGAAGAATTTTAACACGTGAACTTTTTAATCAATCATCAAATTTAAAATGTTATCTAAACTTTACAAGTTGAACACTAGTATGTCAGTTTTTAATCAATGGGAAACACGTGATTGTCGTTATCATGTAACCATCAAGAATTTAGTTCATTATGAAAAATCTTGCTTCAACAGTGAATTTAAAAAGCGTAACGCAAATTTTTAAAAAAATTCACCTCATTGGGCATGACTCCTACTTTCACCGCTTTTCAATTCTGTGTGACTCAAGATTTTCCCTCTATGTGATACGATTTCTACGAAGACACAAATTCTTAGTTTTATTAACATAGATGAATAGGTCATTGGCTTAAAGCAATCATTAGAAGTGCGGAATGATTTGCGGTGAACGTATTATTAATTTCAACGCATTATACTTAAGTCCGTTGTCACCCCCAATAAGTTTCGAACTGTAATAGCTATGGTCACAAAATCGGGGTCTAGGTACAGTAAAATTGCAGTGCGCTAAGCAAAAAAAAAACTGATTGCAGTGCCCACACGGCACGAATTTGGACTTTGAGTTCTTATCTCGAAAATATTACGAGATACGAGAAAAAAGCCAATTACAGATTTGTTGAGCAGTGTCGATTCAAGTAAAAAAAAAACATCTTGCGAACAAAAACTATGCAAATGAAAGGCACAAAGCACACATGTAATTGATCGCGTAAATCAAAGCTACATTTTCCGGAAATAACGCTTATCTATCTGACCTGCTCAAATTGGTGTCCTACAGCAACACTACATATTTATGCCTGGATTTGTACTTTCTTCAACAAGGCACGTGACACGTTAACACAAGCATCCATAACATGGCTTCGAAGCTCCTGCAGTATTGATGGAGGGGTTGCATGCTCTCCTTTTCTTATGTATCACCACTGAAAAAAGTAAAATGGGTTCAGGTCAGGTGACTGAGCAGGCCATTTAACGCAACCATCATACCTTGACTTGTTGCTGGAATGTGTCTCGAATGTATTGTGTGATACCTCGCACGGCGAGTGCTGTCGTGTTGGAACCGTACATTCCAGGTCCCTCAACGGCAAATCCTCTAGAAAATCGGATGGTATGTACTTCAGTAATAACAAGTACCGGATTCACGTTAACTTGCCCTCATAAAATGCCGGATCAATTGTATGGTCTGTTTTTG
Organism: Trichonephila clavipes; assembly: GCA_019973935.1. NCBI lineage: Eukaryota > Metazoa > Arthropoda > Arachnida > Araneae > Nephilidae > Trichonephila > Trichonephila clavipes. The sequence goes on from BMAU01020585.1 coordinate 18,016, forward strand.
GTTATTCCGTGCCAGACCAGCGATCTTGGATAGCACATCTAGGATTATTCAGTGGCCAGAAATGTATGTTCTGCCTTATAGTACGAGCCTCATCCGTTCCATATGATGTCGGCAAAAAACGTTGCCTTGACCACCAAGTGGTTCATAATGACGTCACGAGTGTAACATATCCTCTTTTCTTCCGCGTTGTGTCGAGTTTAAAATTTGGGAGTTACGAATCCAATAAATATGCGTTGAACGCATTCTATTTTTAATATTATTTTACGGAAGGTCTCTTATTTAACTCAATCAATGCCACTGAACAACTTTCTAATTGGCTCTTTTTTCATTTCTCGTACTTTTCGAAATAAGAACACTAACTCCAAATTCATGTGTCAGGTGGCGCTGTAATGAGTTTTTTGTGTGGCGCATGGCAACTTTACTATAACTAGACCCTACCTTTATGATTGTAGTACTTGCCTGTCAAAAATTATTGGGGTGACAACGGATTTTAGTGGGCTCCCTGTGTGTAATTGCATCACTTTTTCATCACAAACGCTCCTCACTAAGGTAGCGGCTTAAAACGGATGCTTTTGCTTCAGGAATGAGGCCTTATGGAAATAAAAGGCATCTCATAATTCGAGGTGTCAGTTTTATTGTGGATGACTGAATTATTTGTAAAGCAAACAAAAACATCATTGTTATTGCACATGGAATCATTGTTATTCTGTAAGATTTTATTTTAGTACATTTTATGTTTACTTATTACTTTGGGCTTCGTTAATATATAATAAACTATTTTTATTCATCAATATTATTCAATATTTCTATTTTTTTTTCTGCAGTGCTTAATTTCTTGAATTCGACCAATGGATTATTGCGAGAACAGAGTATCGATTCACTCACTAAAAATGGATTTGGAGTTTTTTAGAATCTTTTTTAATTAATTAATGATTATTGCTTGCTTACTTATTATAGCAGATTCGAAACGTTTAGTTTTTGTATGCTTTCTTTCACAAGCATGCAAAGGGGGGAGGGGATTAAACGTTTGCTTTTTAAAATAAAAATACTTAAATATTATCTCAATGTTTGAAAAGAAAGTCGATAAGCTTAATTTTTTCAATGCGAAACAAAAACCGCTTTCTTGAGAACAGTATTGATATAAAAATATCTTAATGAAGCAATATGAAATTCTTGAACATATTTCGAATTCATTGAATTAACAAAATGGCCATGTAAACAAATTTTTTCAATGTCATAACTGATTGATTTAAACTTTTTTCCACATAAATCACTTTTTCCCACTCGACACTAATTTATTAATGACTTTCTTTGGATTTTTTATCATACGCATCCCTGAGTACGGTGAAGGTTCTTCCCTGCCTGGAACCTCTTTAAAACGTGTTTTTCCTCAGCAAGCATGTCACGGCAGTGAAAACACCGTCACCCCCGCGTTGCGCCGAATCACGAGTTAGCGTAAAATTTAAATAAATCGCCTTTTTTTAAAAAAATTTTTTTAAGTATTTTCAAAGATCAAATACACTTCTTAAAGGAAAAAAAATTGAAAAAATTGTTTGAACCAGTACATTTTTTTATTAGTACAATAGCGAAAAAGCAAAAAAAAAAAAAACCGACTTTTATAAATATCTAATAAGACTTTCAAATGGAATAAATGCCTGCAATAATTCATCGCGATCGTCATTTTAAATTTTTAAATATATAATTCTTGCTTAAAAGCTTTTAAACTGTTTAATGCTAAAAATATCAAAGTCATTCCCAATATTCGTGAAATATATTTTTTACAGTAAAATATGTTTTACATGCTAATACAACATAGGTTTTTTTTTTTTAAAAAAAATTATTTTTCTGTTCCAGGAAAGTGTGTTTGAAGTCATTAAGCATTCCCAATTCGCTTTCTAATCTTCTGTCGAGGTATGGTTAGGTGCTATTGGTGAAAGACATTTCAAAAAAATTCCTCATTATTTTTTCCAGTGGAAGCTCTTTGAGATTAACTGCAAATTAAATTAATTTTAGCGGCACAGAGCTTTCTTTCAAAACGAAATCAGACCGTGAAACTTTGAATTCTTGAAGCAATTTTAAGTGTCTAGTTGACTAATCCATAATACATATATAATGTTGCAATGATTTAAATGCAAGAAGAATTTCTTAATTTCAAGCACGAAATAAAAGTTTTGAAACGATCGACATTTCCTAATAAAGAAAATATTCACTGCCCAAAATGGCACTGAGTAGAGAATAAAAAACATACTCAAAATCAGAGACAGAATAACAACAACAACAAATTATCTTATCACTTTAATGCTTCCATAAATTAAATATGTCCGAGTCATTTAGATACATCTCAAAATGCGGTACGATATTTCTCTTTAAATTTTCTTCGTCATTGTTTGTACACTCAGTTTCAGTTGAGGCATCCAGAGGAAGTAAATATTGTCTCAAATTATAATGGAGCACATCTGCTACATTCCTGATTTGAATTAAATCAATAATTAGGAAAAATTATTAATAATCTAAATGACAAAAATTCAATTTTTGATTGCTAATTAGAAAAACATTCTTAAATTACTAATTAGGATTTTAAAATGCATGAACCCTTGACAACATTTCAAAAATGATTAAGATTTGTTTTTTTTCAAAATTAACTAAAATTTACCATTTTATCCACAGATACTGCATTATAATGTTTAGGTGCAATTAATTTTAATATGGTTGATAAATGCACCCAAAAGAGAGTTAAATTTAAACCATCAGTTGCTTCACTTGCACATAATTATAATACAAGTTATTTTCGGGAAATCAGCATACATTTAAGCAATAGGATTCGAATCCCCAAATAACTTTTCTTTTTATTCACAGCTTTTATGTTCGAACGCATTCAAACGAACGGGTTCGAAATTAGGAACGCATCTTTGCATCTGCCTTAACGAGTTTTCCATCCGCGCGCCAAATCCAGGAAACAAACAATGAATATACAAAAAGAAAATTCTAACGGGAGAGAAACAGCTACGACCCCTCCCCTACCTTTTCAATGATGCGCGTTGCTTATGCGCAAGAATGGGGACTGCAGGGGGCGCGCGGAGCGAGCTCTGGCTTCAGTTGAGAAGAGGCCTCACAGGCGAGCGGACTATGTCGCCCGGATTCCACTCACCGGAACCCAGCCCCCAGTGAATCCCTTGCTGCGGAAGGGACATCTCCCTACCCCATTGCGAAGCAACAAGTCTCCTTCATGATGGAGCAGTCCTTTTCGGGGGTGGTCGCCCAGAGGAGGGACAAGACCATGTGACCCAATACGAGAGCTCCTGTCAACCCAAGGCAATAATGACGTAGTGAGATAACTGACCAATTATATTCATCTAGCAATAATATTTAACGAAAAGCAACTGGATATTTTGAGTACAGTCGATTGCGCCACGTCTATATTGTGGCTCACTCTTAGATAAGCAGACATATAAAACTATGCAAAATAAATAAATATTATTTTCGTGAAATCTGGAGCTGAGAGCATTGAAGCCTTTGTATATATATCTGGGAAAGGTTTTTTGTGGCTTAGTACTCTGAAAAATTGAAAGAGACATTTGAGGTTTCTTAACGAAGCAGGAAAAAAAGCCACCAAAATTTCGTTTCCTTTGTTATACTTTTTGCAAAAAGTATCGATGTAACAAGTCGAAACAGTTTTTCTACCATTACTTTAATTTTGTTTTAAATTAGAGATTGCCAAAATTAATGATGGAAATAATTTTATGAAAAGCCTTTTCGGCGGCTTATGTCATAAAGAGTGATTGACATAAAATTTACAGAATTGTGTTTATGATTTCAGCAGTGAGTGAAAACGGCTTTTGAAGAATAAATTTTCACGCTTACTTTTTATCCGATCGAAGAAAGTAAGGCGAAAGATTGCTCTCTGTGATACAAATCGGCAACATTTTATAGTTATTTTTCAGTCGGTTACGCCCTAATGACACATATCGCACGGAAAATTTGTTTCTAGTGAGTGTGGTTTCCTTAAGAGACGAAAATGTTAGTTACTGAGCGAAATGTAAAAAAGGCTTCTTGTAACTTAACGTATTTAACTTACTACTGTGCAACGAATGTACTTGAGTGAAATGTGTTGTCCTTAAAGTTCTCCATTGAATGTTGTTCCGAAAAGGGATTTTTAAGACAACGTTATATTTTTTAGAGAGAGTTATTTAGGAGTATAATAAAAAGATTCGTTTCTCTTGTCTGATGAAAGAGTCTTCAAAGTGATGATGTTCTGCGGAAGATTTGGTGATTGACTTGAATAAAAATAAGCTTGGTATTTCTCTCTCGAGTAACACTAAAAAAGCGTGTGGCTTTTAAGCAGTCAAGTAAAGCAAGAACTCCATTTGAGATCATTCAATTATGTTTCATTAAAATCTGAATCATCAACATAACCTTACTTCTTCACGAAAGGTCTTCTCGTCTGTAGGCAAAAATGTAAAAGATAATGCATTGCGTTCAGTGTTTACAACTCGAGAATGTTGAGGGGACTTGAGGAACATCATATTTAGAATAAATTGAAGCACTCATCCAAATTACCAGAATCTTAAAAGAAATCAAAAACAGATCGTTGGATTACTTCAAGAATTAGAACATATGCCTCCCCCCAAAGTTGCGAATTTTTTAATACATAGACTTTTATCTCTTTTAGCCGTTCCTTGCTCTGGACAATTTGTCTGCTCTTATTCTTGAGGCCTTGAACGGATCAGTCATAAGTCGCTTTAAACTCCACCCGAGGCGATCAAAGAGAGCCCGAATTTCAAAATCAGTCCTTCGGAGATTACGCCTTCTTCTTTTCTTCCCTGCAACTAGTTTCCCAGCTCATAAGCCCTCACTGACACTTCGGACTTTCCCCACTGAGCCTCGTTGAGCAAATAGCGGCTGTTGTTTCTCGAGTAACTGCAGTGAAGTGAAGAGATGCCTCGCTCCTTCCTGGTGAAGAAGGTCAAGCACTCCTCTGACCACAGCAACAGGTGGCCTTCGGAGGACCCCTCTCCAGGGTTTACCATCCACTACACCAGCGGTAAGACACTTTTCTTTCTTTTTTATTTCTTTTTTCTTCTCAGATTATTTGACATGGGAATCGCAAGTTTCTGTACAATTAGATAAGCAAATCGGTTCGATGTTAAGTTTCAATTATTCAAAGTCACGATGCAACTGAATTTCTGTCTATTCCTTTTAAAATTGTTTCTAGAAGGAACACAAAAAGATTTAGCTAATAAAAAGCAATTTTAATTATTCCTTATAAAACTGACTGTAATAAGTACACTAAAATGTCACTTTATTATGCATCAAATAAATTGGATCAATGCCCAGTCCCACTCAAAGGTCGATTACTTACATAATTTTTTCGAAATGGAAGACGTATTAGAATTCCAACTGTATAAGAAATATTTTTAAAAAGAAGCAAATACACATATTAAAATAATATAAAGGAAAAATAGTACTCCCGCTTTTTATAGAGTAAATCAAATTGTTTCGATCTCTCTCTTACGTTTATTAATTTTAACAACTTATTGTGATCAATTATACAATGCATTCGCGGAGTTTTGAAATAATCAGTGAAAATAATTAAGCTTGCAGATCACACACACACAGTGGCGCACACAAGGGGGGTCCTGGGGATCCGGACCCTCCAAAGCCCTTGATTTTTTTTCCGACTGATTATAATTCTAAGTATATAGTACGAAAAATTTAAATAAGTATTTGTTATTATTGATTAATTTTATTAATTAATGCTAATTATTTATTCAATAATTAGTTTTTTACTGTGTTTTGTTCCCGAAAATCGACAAAATCCAAAGGAGCATGATACAAGAATGGTGAACTTTCGACCCCGGACCCCCCCTTGAAAAATTCCTGTGTGTGCTACTGTTGCAGATTATCTTCTTTAATACACGGATTAAAATAATAACAGAAAATATCTTTAAATAGATAAGAGCTTTAAACTGTTAAATGAGTTAAAACTGTTACGAGTTCTATTTTTCTTTAAAAAAATGATTTCTGAGAAAAGAGTCTTTTTCTGTAAATTGCAATTGAATAAGCAGATACTAGATAGATTAGTAGTCAATCTTTTATAAAGATGTTCTTTTTGGAATTTAAAAAGAAAAAAGACTGCTAATTCAGAGGAGAAAATAAATTTGTATTTAAAAATGAAGTTTGCAAAATTTGAAGAGAAAAATCTGCAGTTAAAGAAATGCATTGTTGTGAAACATTACTGCAAAGGTCTAAAGCATTAAAATCAAGTAGTTTTTCTTAATCTTAATCCAATGCACACATCAAAGACTCATTTTTCCTACTGAAGACAAAATTCATTTTAGATTCCACATTTTAGGTCATGGGAGGGGGGTATCATCAGTTTTTGAGCCCTTCAAGCTGAAAGAAAGAATCGTGAATTAAACAATCGGGAAGTTAAAAATATGATTATTGCAAGAATGTAACAATATTTGTTGTCGGGGCCCTTTTAATAACATAATGACAAGTAATATATATATATATATGTAATAAAAAAAATTCAACATCAATTCCTACTTCGTTCGAAAAACGTACTGACGCCATCTGTTGCAGCTAATTATGACTACGACAGAAATAACGCAGAATAAATTTAAAATTGAAAAATAAAATTTAATTCATGAATTAATAATTGAAAAAACTGTATTAATATTGAGTGTGATCTACTAAGAGTTCAAAAAAATATTTGAATTTAAATGGAAAAATAGAAAGTATTTTATTAACGATAGAAAATTTGAATAAAATATATAGTATCTATACATATAAATAAAAATGAAGTGTTTGTTTGTAATTTGATATTAACAGCTTTTTACTAAATGCATTTAAAAGTATATAAGGTGCTTACATGAAAAAATCAATTTTTAAAATTTTTGTCTGTTTGTCTATCTATATATATATATCTGTTTGTCTATCTATCTGTCTGTCTGTCCGTTCCAGCTAATCTCTAAAACGGCTAGACCAATTTTGACGAAACTTTCACTGCAGATAGCTAATGTTATAAGGAATAACTTACGCTACTTTTATTTTAGAAAAAATTAGGATTCGCAGAAAAATTAAAACCAATGAAATAGTGAGCAATATCCGATTCAAATAGGCATTATTTATTTCAATATGGACTATTTTTATTTAATAGGGATTATTTTATTTCTCGCGAGCCTTCTGTCTCAACGATTGCTGTGACCGTGGTAGCCGAGTGGTATAGGTATCGGATCGTGGCTTACCTTGTCACGAGTTCGAGCCCAGTACCACTAAAGAGCCGCCGTGTGGGGCAGCGAAGCACGTTACATCTGTCGAGAGCTGAAACGTCCTCCCGTTGGTGTGGTGTGGTAGTTAGGAGAGGGGGTGCCAGCTCAGGTGTCGTCCAAGTCACTTGACCATGGTTCAAAATTACGTGGTCCGTCGCCAAAAGCTCTAGTGTAGCTGAACAGTGCGACGTTAATATTCAATCAATCAATCAATCAGTCTCAACGATTGCTAGCAGTTATATCAAACTTTTTTCTTTGATTAGGTTGCTGCCATTCGCGACATTTCCCGTTCATGTCTTGATCCTAATGATTTTACCGTCCTTAACTGCATTGTCAAAGGTCATGCGTCCCTTTCACCCCCTTCCTTGCGGCTTCGTTTGTGTTCGCGTTTCACCCTACTTGCTACTTAGACCTATTTTGATCGTAAAGTTTTTAGTCACCCCATTGACAGTGTCAAAGGTCATGCGTTCCTTTCACCCCTTGCTCAACAAAAAGCAAAGAAAAAAATAAAACAAAAAGAAACATAGATTCACAAAGTAGAAGAAAAGATTTCGTAAACTCTGCGAAGTGAATAAACATTTTTTTGTTAAACTCCACGTGGACGAAGTCGCGGGTATATAAGAGCTATTTAACATAAATAAATGCATCAGAAAGTAATATTAAAGTATTAAACATCCAGATAAAAATCATTTAAACTATTTTTAGCGTTTATTACACACAATTTGTAACAATGTTTTACTTTTGCTGAGCAGGTAGGTGTTTTCAAAAAACGACCCACAAGAAAGTTACGGGGCGTCATAAATAATAATGACAATAACAAAAAAATCAGCAATTATATCTAAAGACTTAAAATTTAGCAAACATGGTTCTTTTGTTCAGCTAAGTTATGTAAAAAGCTCTTTTTTGTTTAATTTATACAATTCACGTAAAATTAATTCATTAAAAATTCTTTATCCTTCAGTCTGTATTTTTTAATTTTTAAATTCACCCATGCAAAAAACGGGTATACCAGATAGTATATATATAAGGGAGATAATGAACTTATAGTAGGGATTGAAAAAAGACATGTGAGCAACAGCATGTAATTAAAATTAATCAAAAATATTGAATAATATTCAGAAAACAACTTCAAACAGAACTGTTCAGCTTCAAAGCAAAATATCTTTCATTGCAAAGATTTCGCTGAAATATGAGATTGATAAAATTCTTAGCTGAGATATTTTAAAACATGTAGGAGACTTTCGATGTCAGGATTTACAAAAGAAGTCTGAAAAAAATTGTGTGGGAAACGATGTTTGTTGAACTGGTTTCTTTTGTATATTTTATAAATGAAGATGCATATTTTACAGCAAAGCTGAATAAGATACGAGAGTAAGTAGAAGGTAGATGTCCCAAATATCAAAGGAGTTTAAGTATAATTTTTCTTTAGGTCATCAAAATTGAATGTTTAAATATTTAACCTGTTAAGTGTAACAGGAATGTTATAAATACGATTGATTGATTTTTTTCAGAAATTCAAAAGTCTCTCGTGCAATACGGCAAAAAATAACGTTTATAAGGCCGTGGGTAACCTGGTGGTTAGAGCATCGGACTCCAGACCGGAAGGCCTGGGTTCGATGCCCGATGCCACCAAATACCCTCCGAGTGCACACGGAGAACGTGCTCGTTAAATCAATGGGTCCGAAAGCCTTGTGGCCTGAATCACGAGTGCAGGGGACTGGAGAATATTTCCCTCCCCTCCAGTCCCATGACAAAATTGTGGAGGTGGAGATAGGTGGTGTCGCCATCTATCGTCCCTTCGGAGAATTTCGCCGAGCTAATTCGTACTGTCACCTGTATGGTGCTCAAGGCCTAGACCAACGACAGGCGTACTTCTAGCCCCTTGCCACGATGAATTTCGAGAACCGCGTTCTGACTACGTCAGACAGGTGGCATTAGCCACAACAACAACAATAACATTTATATGAATGTATTTCCCCAGTATTTTAAACTTAAATTTGTCATAATTGAAACTTTCTCTCAAATTAATCAAGGTATCCGTCTACGTTCGGAACCGTGATCTTAAAAAGGCGCATAAATGGACTATTTTCATCATATTTAAGTCACTTAGATTAGAATACATGCATAAAATTAATTTAAAGACATTTTGACAAAAAACATTTATTTAAATACAATATTTTGGCAAAAAATTAACTTAGAATAACTTTTTTTCAAAATGTTCTCCTTTTGTGAAAAATGCTTCTATTATAATAATATTTTGCCTGTATATAACTCAGACCTCTGTACAGAGGCTCAACTATGATTTTTGAAAAATTCACATTATTCACACCAACCACCAATTCACATTACAACCGTTTGAAATAATTATCGGCGTTTTTTTTCTTAAAATTTATCCCCTAGGTTGTCGTAAAACATGGATAAACTCACTTCTAAGTTATATGTTTCAAAAATTCTAGTTGAGCCTCTGTAGAGAGGTCTGAGCTATATACAGGCAAAATATTATTATAATAGAACCATTTTTCACAAAAGGAGAATATTTTGAAAATGGATCATTCTATGTTCATTTTTTTGTCAAAATATGGTACTTAAATAATTTTTTACTGTAATAATATTCTAAAAACAATTTTATATGCGTTTTCTAATCTAAGTGACACTAAATACCGTAAATATTATCCATTTTTAGGCTTTTGCAAAATCTCGGTTCCGAGCGTAGTCGGATACCTTAAGTGGAATTTCGAATATGTGAGGTTCAATTAAATGATCTAAAAAAGACAATTTATCGTATTCAAATATTTGTATGACTCAAATGTCCCTTCAAAAGTTCTTTCTTCTCTTAAATTAGCAGTATTTCAGAAAAATGCATCATCTTTCGACACCCTCTCGCATTCAATAAATCCCAGTGTTTTAATATTTGGAAAGTGTGTTTCTCTAATTTTATGTTCAACAAGCTCCATTTTCCATATTCAATATGTTTTTGCTAAGTGTATGCAAGTGATTTCTATAGAGCACTCAAAGAATACTGAAAAATGGGATTTGAACGCTTACATTCTAAACAGTTAATTACAGGTGTGGAAGTTTAGAGAGTGGGGTCTCTGCTCAGAGTCATCCTTGTCACTTGATCGAGGTTAAAAAGGACAAGGCCACAGTGACTAATATCTTTCGCGTTGCCTTCAAGGGAAAAACTTTAACTAAATAATCAATGAATTAAGCGAAATATTCAATTTCCTTTTCAAGATTATTTTTAAGAAATCTCAAATATTTAAAAAAATCATAAAAATTCAACAATTTCTTTGACGGGGAAATTTTTACTTAATTAATATCTAATTCATAGAATAGCTACTTTCCAAAAATAGTATAGCAATCTAAGATACATTTGTAATCTAATTAGTGCGTTCTTTTTCTTTCACGAACTTCTTAAAAGAACGAAGAGTGGGAAAACTTACATAAAAATTACTTATTTTGGGATTTTATTCGCGGACTTTGAAGCTATTAGAGATAAATACGTTCAACAAATACTACTCGTTAATTATAAAATGTAAATTTTTAACTAAAAAACAAGCTTTTAGACCATAACAGAAGAAAGGAAATCTGACAAATATCGATTCTTATCACTGGGGGCACATTCACTGAGTCTAAAGGACACTCAAGAAAAAAATGCGGTTATGTTCAAGGAATACAAATTGAGGAAAACACAAATTGATAAATATGTAGAAAACCTCCCTATACTATTATTTTTCAAATAAAACGTTGCTTACGTACATAAGATGCTGGCAAAAAACTATTTTCTATAAAATAAGCTTTATTTACGCCAAGGGTGTCAAACTCTAATATTAACGTGGACCAAACAAACAAAGCTTAATTTTAGGTGGGCCAAAAAAAAATTAATATTTATAGAAATGTAGTTTATTTCGAATAATACTTTACAATAAACATATAAAAGAGAATAAGAAAAATTTAATGTTTGTGCATCCTGTCATTGACAGCTCTTTCCTATTTTGGGAAAAATTTGGTTCGCAGTGATTACTTTCAAAATTGACCCAAAGTGAGTTTTCTTAATGTTATTTACTTTTATAACTGAAAATAAGTGCTCACACTCATGGGAACTTCCAAACATGGTAATAATTTCATAAGCTATTTTTCGAGTATATTAAAGCCTGGCTGGTAAATATTTGTAAAATTCAGGTACACCCACTTCGATGAATTTTGCTTTCAAATTTAATTCGCACTGAATCTCGATCACCTCTATTTGCTTATGGCTGAGTATAGAGCCTATATTTATTGAGAAAATTGAAGAAAACAAACAAATTTTTTGTCTCAAAAAGAATTAAAATCCAAGTTTTTGTTTCAAATTCAATTATAAGAATTAAAATTTTTCTGTGTATTTTTGATACGATACAGTATCATCTTAACTTGATTTATTCATATTGCACGTAAAGAAGTGCCTTAAAATTTCATTTTTCAGTTGCTTTTCCCAACGAACTAACTGATATTTGAATGCTTTCATTATGTCAAACATGTTCGTAATGATCTGATCCTTTCCTTGCAACGATAAATTTAAATCGGTCAAATCTTTGTTTTATCAACCATGAAAGATAAATCTTGCAACCCTATTGGATCGGAAAACAAGCTTGTGTCTTGATTTTAGTTTTTAAAAACTGACATACACTCATAAGCAAAATAATTAGCGCAACAAGAAGGAGTCGTCAAAATGAAACGAAATTTTACATACGTAATGACTACTTTGATATAAGTAAATGATTAGAAAATCAAAGGAAAAGGATAAATTATTTCAGAGAAAAGGCAAAATAACGGAGGATTTAATACCCTGTTGAACCCCTTCTAGCACGAATGCACGATGCGATACGATCGGGCATTGAGGCATACCAGTTTTGTATGATGTCTTGAGACATTTCGTTCCATATTTGCTGTAACCTTGCCTCTACCGGCCATCCCAAATGATCCCAGATAGGCTCGATTGGAGTCAAATCTGGGGATCGGGAAGGTCAAGGAAGGGTAGTAACTGTGCGGATACAGTCTTGTGACACCCTTGCCGTGTGAGGCCGAGCATTGTCTTGCTGAAAAATGGCTCCTGAGAACTGTTGCATGAGTGGCAACACATGTGGTTGCGGGATGTCATGGACATACCATTGGGCTGTCATGGTGCCACGGATCAAACCTAGGGGCGACCATGTATTGTAGGCAATGGCACCCCATAACATCTCACCAGCTATGAGAGTAGTGTGTCGCTGTAAAGCAAAGCCAGGATTGCGGCGTTCACCACGGGGTCTCCACACACGAACACGTTTGTCATCTCTCCTGAGATTAAATCTGGATTCGTTGCTAAAGACGACAGGGTTCCATTCCGCTACAGTCCAGTTTCCTCATACGCGGCACCAGTCCAAATGGAGGCGTGATGGGTGGGCGTCAAGGGCAGCACACGTAATGGGTGCCACGATCCCAAATGTCCTTCAGCCAGGGGCTTTCGTACGGTTCTAGAAGACACAGGGGCCCCTAATGAAGGTGCTACCTGTGTCTGGATGGTGGCCGATGAAGCAGTTGGCTGTACGCGTGCATTTCTTACGATGTGGTGGTCTTCTGTATTGGTCTGTCGAGGGTGTCCTGAGCCTTGTCTTCGTGTAAATGACATCTCTCGAATCCACTAGTCCCAACACCTCCTCACAACACAATCAGAGTGGCCTAATTGACGAGCGCCTAGCTGACCACTCAGCTTCGATCATGCGGATGATTCTCCCCCTCTCAAACTGTGACAGCTGCTCATATTGTCTTCGAAAAATGCGTAATGGCATGTCTACCTCAGCTCTTGCTTTGTAAACGATTCAGCACACTCAAATAAGCTTTAGTTACATGTTTTATACGCCACGGAAAACGACGTTAAACGCCCTCTACCGGCTATACGTAATGCGCAATCACGCTGCATTTCTAATCATTTGCATATCTTCTCGACATGTACCTTCATGACAAGTTTCGCTACGATCCCGCAATTATCTCTTGATGCGCTAATTTGTTTGCCCATGAGTCCAGATTTGTTTGAGAATCTTGGATCAAGATAACCGACTACCAACTGCACTTGGAGCAACTACACAAATCAATAAGCGTAATATGAACGAAGCAATAACCCTATGTAGCTTTTGTGTCTCATTTTTCTAGAACAAAATATTTTCTGTAACGTGCACCAATCCATACTAGTGTTGGAAAACTGAGAGCCATATTATTGCACACTGACTGTATATAAAATTTATTCAAATCAGTTGTTTTTACAGCTAAATACTGTGAATTATTTAACAGGATATCTTATTAATAATCCATATTTTTTTAGCTTTTTGTTCAACAACAAATGGCTGTTAGTTATTTAGCAGTTGACCTTTTAATCAACTTTTCTTACAGCATTTTGTTTGTATGTTTTAAATTATTTTATTTTTCATCTATCACTAAAACAGTGGCCTAACTTTTGATATATTTTAAATATCATTTATGCTTAAATACCGTATTTACCTGTGATTGTTGCTTATTCAAAATAAATTTATGCATTTTGCTTAATAACACGAAAAAAAGAATATAATTAAAAAAAAAAAACGTTTACATATATAGCGAGAGAGAATTCGATATATTATATTTTTATTCTGTGTCTGTTAGTTATTTTATAGTTTATTATTGTGTGTCGGGTCGCAAAAATTCTCGTTTGACACCCCTGATTTACACCATCTATCTTATACTGTAGACATTAATTAATGGTATCTTAAAAATTTACTATAATGTATTCAAGTGTAAGAAAGTGTATTATCTAAACTTTATTCCTTCACATCTTTCCCACATAGATTAAGAAAAAATAAAGACATTTATTGCACATTTCTTTGAATGTGTGAATAATTATCCAAATAAGAATGAAAATATAAAAATTGTGCGACATTGTCTTGTCTTATATAGACACGGTTACCTATTTACATTTTCTTATCAGGAAGAAAAAAATAAGTTTCACCAATGAAAACAATAAATAAAAATAAAGATTGTCCGCTATTTTTAAATTGCTTTACATTTTTAATCCCTAACCTTTCTGTAATGAAGAGTGGAACATCACTTTGCAAGATCTTGTTCTTGGAACTTGTTCTCCGTAACAGCCAGAACTTCACAGTCTTCTGCATTTAGAAGAATATGTTCCTTAAAAATGTAATTGAGATTCCACACGTTTATTTTAAGACATTTTTTTCTTTATTAAAAGTAAATTAATTTTTACTCAATTCTGTTGTAATAATACTCGAAACAAAAGATTCTTAATTTTCAAATTTTAAAAACAGGGAACTTATTTAACCAATATGCTTCCTGAGTATTTTCATTCTTCTATTTCATTGAAATAAATATAACTAGAAAAATAATGGGAACGATAATTTCATATCTTTAAGAAAATTTGTTTTGACTTCTCATTTAAAGATTTCAATTCTATTCTTACAAATATAATATTAGCTTGAAAGAAAAATTAGTTCATATATTACAAAATCTATTCTTAATGGAAATTGGTTTGAAAACGAACGATGAATGTTTATTGGAGCCTGTTTTACGAAATTCTAATCGTTATTCGAAATACACACATACTTTTGATATATTTTTAACTAATTATCTGTACAAGTAGAAATTCGTTTCTTGAAATGACCAGAACAACTATTCGGTCATTAAATGAATACATTTTATGGAAATAAATTTCTCCTAGGTTTATTTCCGTTGGTACAGGAATTAAGGGGGAAAACGTGTCTCATATTTGCCTTTTATCTTGAGTCCTGTTTCGATATTTTTCTTGATGAGTTTATTTCTTGAATTTAATTGTGCTAATCCGATTTACATTCTTAAATGAAAAGTCTTTACTTACAGGAACGGGATGCCTAAAATGGGTTATTTATTTAAAATTTGTGTCCTTTAATTCCTCCTAGGCACGTCGACTTGTTTATGTTTTTCACTACCCTGTTTATTTTCTGATCGCTATTTACAGCTATTAAACTGTGACGTTTTCCTAACAGCCTCCAACGACTACTTGTAGAGTAGATTTTATTTTTTGGATATTGTAGAAGTCGCAGAGGATCGTTTCTCTAACAAACATTGTACCAAAGAGCTTGTGTGCGCATTCGGCTCAAACACAAACAAACTTTACTACCGATATCCTCTCACAAAACTTGACACAATGTTCACTGATGGATCGTTTGCTCATAAGGGTTTTGGGTCCTCCACCAACAAACTGTTCAGTTTTACAAAAGTTTTAATGCTCAATACTTGAAGCTAAGGACAAGCACTTTACTACAACTGTGAAGGTTTGAAAGTGATGAGGTTCTCTTGGCTGTCTCAGATACGTTCAAGGTCATCCGACCGTCATTTGATTCTAAGGGCCCTTACTTTATAGAGCCGTTTTATATTATGAACAGGAATGTAACTAATACTCTATTGAGATCGATAATTTTATTTAAAAATATCGATTCTTTTATTTTTCTAGTTGTTTTATAGTAAATCATTACAGTTTCAAAAAAATTTGACAGTTCATTCTGACAATGCTGATGAACATACATTGGTTGTACAATTAATATGCAAGTACAAACACTTTAATAATAAATTATCATAGGTTAAGAATTCGATTGATTGCATTATCCATATTAGAAAATTAGTATAACTAATTTCCGATAAAGAAGGAACAAGATTCGACAGATTTCTTTTCGTGCGTGTTGTTTCCCCCCCATACATTTCAACTAATTACTGTCATCATCGAAGTGAAAACATATTAGAGATTATGCTAACAGCAGTCGAACACAGCTCTATCAATGTCGAACCTCAAAGGTTCAACGATCAGGATTAGAAGCCAATAAAGAAAAGAACCCTGTGCAATAGGACGTACCAAAGATATACATTGCTGCGGAGACTATACAATATATTAGAGGTTCACTTTAAAATTCCACTGTACAGTTTTGGAGACTAGTTTTTTCATTGTCTCTAAACTTTTATGAAAGAAAAATGATCGAAGGCATGAGAGGCACAAAGTCAATTTAGTAAACTGCACATTAGGAGATTTCGATACATTGCGTAAAATAACCGACTTAGAGTAGTTAATAGATGTAAAACAAACAAGTAAAATATAAAAAAAGTTTAAGTCAATTCCTACTTAGATTAACAAAGAAAATTTTTATTTTAGCTACTTTTTATTAAATAGTTACAAATCATATAAATATGTCTATACATAAGACAGAATCACAAAATTAAGTGGTAATTAAATGTTATTTATTATCATTAAAGTATCGTATTGCCATCCAAAACAATCGTGTACATAAAATTTCAGTTCAAATGAATGCTTTAAAACGTGAGAAAAAAGCCTTTTCAACTTTTGACACAAGTCGCCAAAAATTATGCCAACGTGTCTGTATTTGTAATTCTTTAAATAATTAGTTTGAATCAAAATTAATTTTTATTAATTACAATTAAATTATTGTATTGTCGTCCAAAATAATCAAGTATATGAAATTTCAGCTTAATGGAGTGCTTTAAATTGTATTTTATTAACGATTGAAATTTCCACCAAGATAGATAAATAAACAGTGTGATTTAATAGTAGGAATTGAAAAAGAAACCCATTAGGCACTTAAAAAAATTGAATGAGCTTCCCTTTCGTCATCCGGTGACCAAGATAATATTTAAATACCTTCACCGCTCTAAGCAGAGGACTGAACTCGCTTTCATAAAATTCAGCTCTCTCTGACAAAGATGCTCTGTCACAAGATACCTCTGACCCTTCAGAGAGTATGTAAAAAGTATCTACGAGAATAACAGGAGGATTGTAAGTAATAGCGTGCCATTTATGCATAATGAACCTGAACAGTGCGCACATAAGAGTACGTATACTATACATTAACTTTATAGCTTGCTTTAAACTTTAATTTAATGAATTCTTTCTTTCAACCCTGAACGCGTGCGTTATGATGAGAACAAGTAATATAAAAATAAAGTTTAATAAGTCAATTCCTATTTAGGACAACAAAGAAAATCTTATTTTAGTTACTTTTTATTAAATATATACAACTAATATAAATATGTATATTACAATATTAGCGGCAAAACATTTTTTAAACTAACATAAAAAACTTCTTAACAACATTAAATTTGTAATTACATTTTTAATAAGCATTCAAAATAGGAAAACATTTATCTTAAAACCAATGTAAAAAGAATGCTGATGACTAACTAGCATATGCCAGGCTATTTAGGTTCAGGTTAAGTTAAATCTCCATCATAAATTTAACAAAATTTGTTTTATCCATCAGTGCTACCAACTAGAGGAATAATATCGAGGGAAATATATCACTTAAACTGTAATTAATTATTCAGATATAATTAATGAATTAATATTTGAAAAAAACTATATTAACATCAAATGTCATCCACTAAAACTTTAAAAAATGTATTTGAACTTGAGTGAACATGTGAAAAGTATTTTATTAACGATTTAAAATTTGAACAAGATACATAATTAAATATATATAGGGAGAGTGTGAACTAATAGTATGAATTGAAAAACAGAATCTCTTTTGAAATGACCAGGAGCAGAACCAAATGACACTGCATAAAGATATCCCCTTAGCTTCAACTATAACTGAAACGAGAAAAGCAAGATTTCTTTTTATTTTGATTCGAACAACGGATGTGCAGTGTCGCCCTCGTCACTTAACCAAGGTTGAAAATTACCATAATAAGAGTTTAAATCCAATGTCAGCCCATTAAAGTGAGTAAAGAAGTCTTTGATTGAACCGAAGGGTTGCAGAAGAGGCTCTTTTAGAATTATCGAAAGTATACGAATGATTCCATTTCATTGCCAATAGAACGCGGCTGCATCAAAGTATTCTAAGAGCCGCTTAATTCTACTGTGTGGTAATTGAAAATCAACGAATGACGCTTTTAAATTCCTCGCCTTAAAAAGTCTTTGGAATCCTGGCTTTTGGCATTCTGCAAAGCGAGCTGTTTCCCGGATGGAGGAAAGGTATCAACAGGTCGTAAATCAAAGCCGATCGATGGAGCTGCTCCGAGGAGGCGATCGCGTCCGCTGCAATCAGTGGCGGCACCTACCACTACTTCTGAGAGCTCCACCATTTTTGCACGATTCCCTGAAAAGGTTTTGTTCTACAGAAACGGTTTATTCAATATGAATCTAGAAGTGGGATGTCAATGGCACTGTCAATATTAAGAAAAAAATTATTTTTAATTCTTCAATGGATGTCCTTTGGAACGCTTTTTCCTTCAATGCACGATTTGGATTACAAGCTGCTCCTTCGTATTTGAAGCTTTCACATTAGTCGGTAACCTGCGCACTCGTCTTTTTAACTTATAGTTTGTACTCTTTAATGATAATTACGTTAGTATCTCTCTGAATTGTAAAAGTAGCTTCGTTCCAAATTCAACCAAAGCATGAATACTGTTACTGCAAAAAAAAAAAAAAGAGATATACTCCAATTACTCATTGCGACTTCGCATACTTTAACTTTGTACAGCAAAACAACAATTAAAAAATAAATTTTGAAGCAGAGGTATTTAATTTGTTATTTCACACAAGGGGAATCGGACAGTGGTTATGACAGCGTTTCTCAAACTTTGAGGCACGCCCCCCTCCCAGAGGACCGTAATAACTCTGCAAGGGGGGGAGCTAGAATATTGAAAAGTCGAAAACAAAAATTATTCAAAAAAAATTATTAATTTACTGAGAGTAAACAAAATACATTATGACGTAATAAAAAATATAATACACATTTATACTGATATAACACACTTATAAATGTATCAGTACTGCAACATGCATTTTATAATTAATTTAACAATACTGAGTTAAGAACGAGTTTAATAATTACCTATGACCCCATTTGGTTATCATACATGAAGTATGTATAAAATTATCACTTATATTAATAATTTGTACTTTTTATAATTAATACTTTAACTGCCGATTAAAAGTTTCGCAATTCGCTCCCAAATGACACCGTTTTCTACGTAAGCGTGCGTATGTGATGTATTGGGCGAGGGAGGGGAGAGAAAAGAAATAAATAAGCAATCCTCTGAAAAAGTAAACCCTTCGCAAACACTGTCAAGGTCATTTTATTGTATTCCAAAGCCTTCGGGATAATTTTATGGATAGCAGTGCACAGAAAAGATCCTACTTCAGAAAGACGTATATATACGTCCGGGGCAATTAACGCACTAGCTATGCGAGACGTTTATACACATCAGTGGCACTTAAAAAGATAAATTCGTAGGGTAGTTTTAGCGTCAATATATAGTATTATTGAATTGATTTTTATTGCATGGATGGGGGGAGCGCTATGAAAATTATGATTGAATATTGGGTCGAAAACTATTGGAAGTTTGAGAAGCACTGGGTCATGGTCATGAACTCGAGGTCAGCGCGTTTCATGAGTTGGAACCCTCTGAAGACCGCCGTTGAAATCTTGCGTGGCTTCCGATGGAGTTGTGTGGAAAGGGCAGTGTCAGCTCTCTCGATGAGGGCTCGACCCAAATAATCGTGGTGTTGATTTACAGTACGAATCTCACTCACTCACGTAGAAGCAGGGTTCTCCCCAAATTAAAAAAAAATCATTTTTTCTCATTCCCCACTTAACTTTCCTAAAATTAAATATAAATTCAAACTTTCTCTTTCACCGCAATTCTTAACTTAATCAAAAGTTTGGTTTGGGAGCGCATTGTTTTTTATTACAGACCTAATGAATTGCGCGTTGCCCAAAATCATTGCTGTGATATGAAAATTTCTAATCCATACCACTCATTCTTAAATTTAAAAAAATAATTGTTGAAGATGGACGCTTTGAAACTGAATATATTTATGAGTTCCTTGGATTTTGATCTTCAATTTTAAGTGAATTTAAATTTCTTCTTCTGTTCAGCCAAGAAACGGTTCTTTAAAAGGAAACTTTCAGATACCACACTCGTAGGTCTTGTATGGGGCTCGTGATTGGAGATAAATAAATTTTAAAAATTGCATGAAAAAGAAATGTTATTTTGAGATGAATGTTTTTTTTCAGTCGCTTGCAACTTTCAGATATTTATTTCATCCAATTTTAAAAATTTTAAAAACATCCAGGAATAAAATGTTATTTAAATATTAAGCAATAAATATTATAACTTTATGAAAGTGCAGCATTCGGGGCACTTTTAAAAGAAAGTTCAACAGTTGGCATCAGCGAAGGAAATACGTGATTGTATTTATCGTGCGACTATGACGTCACTTAGCTAAAAGACAAAACGTAGCCCATTGGGTGGCATCAAGAATCTTCATTGATATGATTAAAATAAATTAATTGATCAAATCAATTAAAAAAGCATTGCTGTAATGTGTTTTAATTAATTAAAAAATTGTGATAATTAATATACTTTGAAGTATTCCATTAAATACGCACCCTATGATACACAAATAAACGCACAGTGAAGGAGTGTTGCGACAAATATACATGCAAATGGCCTCTTTGAGCATAAAATTGCCTTTTTCTATCATCAAATAATCTCGCATTATATCTCAGAAACACTTAATTTAACATTACATAAATCAGAAACGGTTAAGCATATACATTCGGAAACCTTTTCTTGAAAAAAATGAGAGGCAATAACTTAACCGCAACTAATACATATTATCCAGCCTATTCACGCGGCTTTTGCAAAGATCTAAAATTTTTCAGATGATCCTCAAATAAACTATGCTGTTCGAATTAATTGGGACAAATGGGAGAAAACGATTTTTCAAGACCCTTAGCTTTTAATCATTATATACCTTAAGTAGACTGAAAAATCTCTTTCTTAGTGCAAAGTATTTAGCAGAAATGACCTCTTCCATACGTCTTGGCATTGATTCTTCCAGTGCAGCCCACATGTTTTTCATTCCTTCATTGTGTAACCACACTTGCATAACACTTTTTATAATTTGTTCTGGTGTCGTGCAATTAATCTTAGATAAATGATTCTTGAGAATTTGCCATAAGTTCTCAATAGAATTTAGTTCTGGTGAGTTACCAGGCCACAATCAAGCCCTTTTGTTTTATTTTCTAGCCTAAAAGTCTGGAATAATTTCCAAGTGTGACAAGTGACCAAGTCATGTTGAAATGTTCCGTCAAATGTTTCCATGAATGGAACAATTTACAACATAACGTTTCTATGTATTTGACAGAATTCTTACCAAGCCTTTAAGAGAAACTAAGCTTCCAGTGCCATTTGTTTGAAAAATATCAAAATATCTTTTTTAGAAGGGTTTTTTACAGTCCATTGGATATGATCTGGTAGCAGAGTTTCCTCAGCACTTCTTATTCTTTATTTCTCTTTCCGTGGTTGAATTAATACGTTTCATGACTTAAAATCCCCTTCTTCCAGTTGTTAACAGTCCATGATAGGTATTTATTAGCCCAAGCTAAACGTTTTTCTATCATTGTTTGAGTTATAAATTGTTTTTTCCTCGGTCTTTGTGCCTTACAGCCAACTTCCATAAGCCTTGTTCATATAATTGAGGTACTCATTTCAACACCATAACCCAATAAATCTCTTCGAAGGTTTGTGATTGTCTTTCTTCGATTTATTATTTTTTATTTCTTATTAGAATATTATTAGATCTTAGGGTAGTTTTCCGTTTGTGCCCGTATTTTCACTTTTCGTTTTGGAAAAGATGTTCTGGAATCCTGAAATGTTCTTCAAAAATCTTGAAGCATTTGTCCAAACCAACTACAGTAGTTATACCTCTCACAGTCATAGAAGTGTGTTCATTAAGAACGATTCTTTTAGAACGCTCCCTCGGAGTAATATCTATCTTTGAACGAGCGAAAGCAATACGTGTTGCAAGGAACAGAAAATTATAACGACGAGCAGCCACACTGAAAGGTTCACAACTGAGCTACCTATACACTAAACTAATCAAACAAGTAAATTTTAGTAAATGTCCATCCTTCACACTGCTTCGAGACAAATATAATTGTTTTGAGAATGCTCGAGTCATCGCTGGTAATTGCACAGCAGCTTAAGCAAGAAAAAAATGTTTGTCCCAATTAATTCGAACACTATAGTATTTTTCAAAAATTTAGTTCTGTTTGGGTATTTTCCGAGTTTAGCTTGGGTTTTAAGAGCCAATAAGAGTTTTTAAGAGTTATTACTCCATCAAAAGAATATTTCTTTCCAATGCAAAATATAGCATTTTCTACTGTGCTCTGCTCTATTCCCTTCATTCGAGATTTAATCTTGCGTATCGAAAAGGTTTCTCGAATGAATCTTTGGTCTCAATCCTGAGTGCAGAAAATGCATAATGTTAATCTTTTTATCTCCATGAAGAATTTTCGATTGCTTCTTTTACATTACTATTTGGATAGCTCTTAACTTAATAATAATAAAAAAATTCTTCTAGGAATTAAGTAATATTTTAATTTAATGGAAATCTTTGCTTTTGAGGTAAATTTTCTTCTAGGAATTAAGTAATATTTTAATTTAATGGAAATCTTTGATTTGAGGTAAGTTTTCTTCTAGGAATTAAGTAATATTTTAATTTAATGGAAATATTTGCTTTTGAGCCCATTGACCTCTGGTGGCACCATCAGCTCTGATCACAGCGACATCGACATTTGACTTTCGCGTCGTCGCTTGCTGAGTCTCATAGAAAAGTACTTCCCAAAAGTGATTGCCTGACAAGTTGTGCACACTCGGGGGAATGATTCGCGGCTTCACAGCTGACATGAATCACCATGACAACGAGAGGAAGAGACACAACAGCCGAAATGGTCTTGCACCTGTCAACTGAATGCATGGTCACAAACAGTGTGGTCTTTTCCAGTAAACAGTCATCATTGGACCTCATTTGAACAATAAATTATAATTTAAGTTATTCGACCAGAAAACTGTCGTTTTGCAGAAAAAAATTTCATTGGAATTTGCTTATTTTTCTTATTTTCGGATTGTAGGTTAGAATTAGACTAAGAAAAAATGTTTTCGGTTAAAATGAAGAAATATTAAAATTAATTTGCGATCTGTGCATATGTTAGTTATACAAACGTCCATTGTGTGCGAATGTAGAAAATTCAATAAGTAGCTTATATTTGGTATAAGAATAATTTTATTAAATTTAATTTTGTAGACATAAACTTGAATTCTATAGCAGAAGAAAGGAACAGAAAAATGGGAAAATATAACGCACTTAGAGCCTTGTCATAAAATCTTAATTATAAAAAAGTATTTCTTAATTTATATCCCTTCCATTGGAACATAAATAATCCTAAAATATCAATTCCAAAAATACTATTTCTTTCATAACTCCGATAATAAATATCTCTGCTCAGATTATATTTATAAATACAGAAGCACTTCTCTGAGTTTTGTAGTTCGTATAAATATTATATTAAACAAATATTATGTCAACAAACAAGATATAGAATGTCAAAAAGTCTTTAAAATTCGGATTTTCTCGGGGAAAATACTTGAAAAATGTACTAAAGTTTTAAATCTGTCCAGCCTAGTCTTTTATTAGCAGAGAATTTCCTCGGAACTCATAAGATATTTTGAGCATAATTAGAAACCACGAAGTATTTCTCGGTATTAAAGTGGTCGCAAAAAGGTGATTCCTTTCCTTGAAAGAATTTATTTTAATGATTTTTCTTTATTTATTCCTCTCAAACTCCATTTCTATATGTTATGTGTACATATATATATATATATATATATATATTTCCGTGAAAAACTTGAATTTAAAAATTTCCTATTTTTTTTCAAAAAAATGTTACAATATACGTATGCAAAGCATATTCAGAATTACAAAGGTCAGCCTCCAATGGGTAGGGCAGGGATGTCGCGACCCACAATGAACCTTTTTGTGGCCTTTTCTCGGCACATATAATTAAATTATCAAAATTTATCCCGAAATAGGAAAGACACACCACAAGTGGAAGGATGTAAACATTAAATATTTATTTAGGTTTATTTTAATGTATTATTCGAAAGGAGCTTACCTTTCTATGAATATTGATTTTCTTTTGCGGCCCACCTACACTTAAACCTTGTTCGCTTAGGCCAAATTAGCTTTTTACTTTTATCCTTGGTGTAGAGTAACCCAAATGACCTTGCGGGCCACTTCGGGAAAAATTATAATCTCGTGGGCCGCACATAAAAATATGTACCTTTATATCAGATTAGGAAACAAAAAAAAACATTTTTTGGAGTGAAAATTTAAAACAGAAGGAATTATTATTATTTTCATTATTTTTCATGTATACAGACATAATAGATAATATAATAATGTTTCTATAATATAATAATGCAATGATGAAATAATGTTTAAAATATTACAGTGTGTGTTGCCATTCTCTTGAAAATTACGGTGTTCCTTTTGAATTGATCTTTCGTTACTCATTGTTGAAATTTGATAGTGCTGTCATTCGCAAGCGATTAAGTATAAATTGGCATTTATCTTAACCATCCTGAATATTTTTTTAAATTTTAAAAAACATTTCTTATATATATACTGCCTCTTGCTTTTTGGGCACTCCAACAGAAAAGGAGGAGGAGAAACGAAAGTCGCGCACACACACAGAATCATGTATCATCCATAGTAAAGGATATGCGTAATGCAACTCGAAATTTATTAAAAAAGTAATTCACTATAGTTACATTTGATTGAACTGTTTGATAAAATATAAATCTATTTTATTGTAAAGGACATTTCTATTATCAAAAAGGATTTATTTTAATACAAGAACAGGTAACAGGCAAATACATCGTAGATTTATATATATATATATGTGAGTGTGTCCGTCTTTTAAATACTTCAAAAAAGGAGACTTCTTAATTTCTTTAATATAGATAGGAATTATAGGACGGACACACAGGTAAAAAAAGAGAATAAGGCTATCTGCTTTTACATAGTTAGATTTAAAACATCACGCGTGTTAGAGGTTTTTCATCTCGCGCTTATGGCGGTGGGAAGAGGACTGTCTCGCAATCTCGGCTGACTGCCTCGAGTCACTTCAGTTCATGCATGGCTTCGGAAGTGGTCTACGAGTAGCTGACATCCACACGGACATCCTGATAACCACGCCGTCCGCGGCGCTCGGGGAATAAGTGAACTGAAATAATAAAAAAAAACAGCAGAAAAGGGTAAAATACAAAATAACAAACAGCTTTGGTGAATGTAGCTTCTCAATGTGTACACCACTTCTTCATTTTATCAGCTGAAGTTGAGGTTACATTTGGACCTTCATGTTGTCCAATTTTCTGTACTTCATAACGATCGTGTTTGTTGACTTTTGTTACTTCATGTGGTCCAAAGTATTTAGGTCGAAGTTTCAATCCAGTTCCGAACTGTGTACGCTGTATCGCAACTGTGTCACCTGGTTTGTAGTTATAAGAGAGCGGGTTTACGATGTTTATTGTACTGTTTCTTGTTTTCATCCTGTAAAAGTAGGATATTTTCTTTAGCTTCGTTACGTAGTGTCTCTCGTTTGTTAATAAACTGTTCGCTAAGTTTGTCTTCAAGAAGGTGTTTTAAGATCCTCTTTTTGTTTCATTTTTACTCCAATTAAAAATTCAAAGGGTGTAAATTTTGTGCTACGTGTGGTGGTACTATTCATAATGCGTTGTAATCGGTGGACATGTTTGAACCATTTTTGGGGCTCTTCGATGCTTAACTTGTTTCATGCATACGTTCTATCTGACCGTTTCCACGTGGTACACCAGTGGTTATCTGAATGTGTTCAATTGATTCTTCCTGACAAAATTTTTGAAATTCTATAGATGTATAAAAGCACTACCTTTATCTGTAATAATTTTTGATGGATTATATGGTTTGTTGCAAAATTAATTTGTCGAGAGCATCTTTAGTGGAAGTAGACTTTACAGGGTAAATCCAAACAAATTTAGAAAATGAATCAATAACAGTAAAGAGGTGTTTGTAACACTTTTTTGTGAATGGTAATGGTCCTAAAAAGTCACAATGGTAACAATCAAGGGGTTGATCGCCTTTTGGGATCGGATGGAGAAAGCCTTCTTGTTTACCAGCTTTACGTGAGGATAAGATGCATGGGACGCAGTTTGTAATTACATCCTGAACAATTTTCGTGAGTCTGGGAATACAAAATTCTTGTGAAACAATAGATTCAGTTTTTTAGAAGCAAAATGGCCTTGTGCGTGTGCATGGAGTGCTGGATCTCTCTTTGCATCATTTCTGGAACAACTAATAGTTCAGAATTTTTGTGTAATTTGTACAAAATTTCGTTTCTAAGAAAATATTCATCGGAAGGTGTAATTTTGATTGCTGATTTAAGTTGAGAAATGAATTCATCTTTATTTTGAGCTTCTTTAATCTTTTGTGTAATATCATGGGAGAAAATCATCATAATGGGGTAACGACTTAATGCATCAAAGAGTTTCATTTGTCTACCGGGTCTGTGGCAGACTTCATAATCAAATTCTTCTAGCATCAACGCCCGACGAGCAATTTTAGCAGGCAAATATTTTCTGTGCATTGTCTTTCGGAATGCGTCACAGTCTGTAATAATTTTGAATTTTGTACCTAACAGGTAACTTCTAAACCTTTTCAGCTCTTCAATAATAGTTGGTACTTCTAATTCATAGCTGCTATATTTCTCCTGTTGAACTGTAGTTTTGCGACTAAAATAACGGATAGAGGATGAAATAGTCCATCATCAGATTTCTGTAATAGGACAGCGCCAAAACCTAGGGAGCTTGCATGTGTGTGGAGTTCTAAAGGGTAACCTTGTTGAAAACATGGAGAACTGGGTTCTCTGAAAGAATGTTTTTCAATTCTTGAAAAGATGCTATTTCTGTAGGGCCAAATTTAAATTTAACATTATCACGAAGAAGATCACTTAAAGGTCTTGCAATTCGAGCGTAATTTGGAATAAACTTCCGGAAATAACTTGTTAATCCTATAAAACTTTGAAGTTGTCTCGGGGTTTGAGGTTGTGGAAAGTTTTGGACAGCTTGTGTCTTAGATGGTGAAGGTTTTATTGTTCCGTTTTCGATTATGTATCCAAGAAATTCTATTTTGCGTTGTAAGAAATTACATTTCTTTAAGTTTAACTCAAGACCGAAGTCTGCAGCTGTTTGGAGAACTAGTCGTAATTTATTTAAACCTTCTGCTTCATTTTGTGATGGAATGAGCAGATCATCCATATACACAATTAGAATGTTGTCACGTATGAGTTTTCGGAAGACAGTGTAAATAAATCGTTGGAATACACTTGGACTGCTTGACAATCCAAAAGGAACACGTAAAAATTCGTATTGTCCTTCATGCGTCACAAACGAGGTGTATTTTGTACTGTTAGGATCCATGGGTACATGAAAGAATCCATTTTTAAGGTCGAATGAAGTGTAGACTTTAGAGTTTTCGAGTTTATCTAACACTTCTTCTATCAATGGCAAGGGAAGTTTATCGTTAATCATTTTTCTATTCAAATTGCGATAATCTACACAAAGTCTGTGTTCTCCGTTTTTCTTTTTGCATAAAACGATTGGTGCTGTGTAATCAGAACAGCTAGCTTTTATAATGTTAGCGTTTAACCATTCCAGAATTTGGTTTTCGACAATTTTTTGCTCTACGAAAGGAAGTCGGACGAGAACGTTGACTAACTGTGATATCATCACTCAATAAAATTGTCATTTTAAGATCAGTATCGTAAATTTTTTTCGGTTTGTAAGAGCTTACAAGTTGTTCAACATCATTACGAATTTTAGAGTTCGATATATGTGGAAGATCAAGTTTACATTGTTGTTCATCAAAAAGGTTGGCAAGGTTTACCAAAACATCATCATTTTTGCATTCATCAACATCTCGAAATATACGAATTCCATCACGTTCAAACGTGAATTGAGTTTGTTGTAAGAAATTAATCCCTATAATTGCATCTAAAGGGATCGTTTCATCATTAACGACATGAATTTTTGCGGGTAATGCAGTGTTCTGAATTGTTATGAAATTTTTAAAATAACCTTTGCTTTCGACTCTGTCTCGGCCTATTCCTGAAAATGTACATTGTGATGGGTTCAATGTAGGTTAACCAAGTTTTTGATATGTTTTCTCATTAATTATGGTGGCTTGTGAACCAGTGTCTCAAAGTGCTGTAATAGGAATTTTTGAAATGGTTATTTCAACGTGCATGAGATTTTTCGGTGGTGTTAATATCGAAATGAAATTTACAGTTCTATCAACTTGCGTATTGATTTTGTGATTGGTTATCGGTGTAATCTTTCGAGAATTCTTGGGGCATTCGGCCTGAACATGACCAAAGTTTTTACATCCATAACATTTTTTTCCGCGTTCTTTATTCGGACATAGGGTACAGAGGTAACCGTATTCACATAAGTAACAAATTGGTTGTTGGTTTGTAAAGCACTTGTGTTCAATTCTATGCTGATTAGATGTTGAATTTTCATAATCTCGAAATCGTTTATCTGGAAATTGCTTACTATGTTTTTAGTTTAAAAGTGTTTCGTAAATGTTTAATTTATCCTTGAATTCACTAAGTGTTTTAGAACCGTACAAAATTATTTTATTGTTAGAAGAATCAGGGATACCATTAATAATATAATCAATCAGAGAAGAATCATCAACCGCTCCCTTGTGAGCCAAATCTCGCATTGTTAAGAAATATTCCTGCAACGTTTCGGTTGGTTTCAAACGTCTAGCTCGCATCAAATTGTGTAATTGTGCACTATTGATTCTATCAAAAAATTCGTTTAATAAATGTTCTTTCATTTGTGCCAATTTGTGATTCCACGAATCGATCGGATTAAATTTTCGGCTGGACCCTTTAAACATTTCTTTACGAAAATTATTTTATGAATAGGATTTGTGATCTGAGATATAATCGAAATATGTCTTCTGTATCAGAAATGAAAGTTTCAATTGAATAACTGTCTCTAGAAGTGAATGGTTTAACTAGTTTCAGTAGATCTCGTAAATTAAAAGATAGGAAAGAGTTCCAAATATTCTGTTTATCCAACAACGGCAATAAATTTTGAGCTGAATCATTTAAATCAAGAGATTTCATGTTTTTGGAATGTAAATCGTTACTTGCTGAGTCAGACGTAATTGGCTGCTAATGACCGTTTTCGGGCGGAGATTTTTCGTTGAGTTCAAGGTCGCTTTCGCTTCCAGAGTTGAGAACAGTAGATTTAAATAAAGTGAGATCACATAAATGCGTTAAAGTTATGCCACAGCAAGATTCTAATTCAGTGGTAAATTCTAGATGCAATAAATTACAAACAGCAATTCCTTAAAATTAAATTCTTTAATAATTTTAGTCTTTGTTTCTTCAACATTAAAATCAGTGGGAAATCCGGAAAATTCTCGTAATCTAGAACGATTTTTTCTATCGCCATTCTCACCAAAAATTAAACGATGTAGAATTTTAATGTTATTTGTGCTACTAGATTTTAATGATTGAGAAATCTTTGGATAATCATTTAGGGTACTCATACCGATAATTATTCAAATAAAACACTCAAATATACAAATCTTACAATACCAAAACGAATGCTATGATTTGAAAATATGAATACGTTTATATTCATCAATTCAAGTTTAAAATATAAAATGATAACTCATAATCATCAAAAATTTAAATGCAAAATGCAATCATATGCAATATCAATATTATATAGTATAGTCAACACAAGTTTTATATCTGAAAAAGATACTCAGTTCTATTTCACACACCATGTAATTAATTTAAGCATTTCATTTCAAAAATATCAAGTTCTTATCTTCAAAATATAATGTTCTATTCTAGAAATATTAACTCAAAATCTTTCAACTTTCGTTTCCACCAAAATTTTAAATATTCTTCAAAATGAATCACAACTTCAAATACAAAACTAATTTAAATCATCAAAATACGAATGTTATATTATCAAATATACTCTAAAAAATATAAGCAAAGTTTCGATTTCAATTAAAATTCCTGATAATCTTCAAAAATTGTTGTCAACATCAAAAGTTATATATATATATATATATATATATATATATATATATATATATATATATATATATATTATATATATAGCTTCAAGTTTCAAATATTTTATTATCTTCAAAAGTTATTTCAAATGACCAATATTAGCATCACAATTGTCATTTCAAAAGAATACTTCAATATGCTTCAATTTAGTTTTTCATCAAATGTTGGCATGAGACAATAGGAGAATCAAATTCGACATGAATTAAAAGGCAGCATCAAATATTATCAAATAGCAAAAAATATATTCAAACCATCAAAAGAATAAATTATCGCTATAAAAACATCGACAAGAAACAAACAGTTTCGTTTTCGGCGTTATTCATCACACAGAAATTTTTTACATCAAATAAATTTCTTTTTCAAATTAGAAGATAATTCTCCAATTTTCTCATGGGTCCTACCTTTTTTTGAAGCATTCTTAATTTCATTTTTTGAACATCGAAATGACTACTTACAGTTTTGAGTAGTGTCTGAAGTAAAGGATTCCACTTTAAAAGCGAAAGTCATCTCATTATTAACGGCTTAGAAACTCGTATATCAGGAACTGATGGCAGAATGATGTTGTCTAGGGGGTTTCGTTTTAATTTTAAAAAAATTAATCGATTAAGTGCTATACCACAGAAGGTAAAACTGGCATTGGCCGAGCCCTCATGTGAGTATGTCCGTTATTTAAATACTTCAAAAAAGGAGACTTCTTAAGTTAATTTCTTTAATATAGATAAAAAGGACATTATAGGACGGACACACAGGTAAAAAAAGAGAATAAGGCTATCTGCCTTTACATAGTTAGATTTAAAACATCACGCGTGTTAGAGGTTTTTCATCTCGCGCTTATGGCGGTGGGAAGAGGACTGTCTCGCAATCTCGGCTGACTGCCTCGAGTCACTTCAGTTCATGCATGGCTTCGGAAGTGGTCTGCGAGTAGCTGACATCCACATATATAAATTTCCCCTCAAATAAATTTTAAAATGAAAAAAAAACTTTAAAAATCTGATATTTAAAAATTTTTTTAAAGAGTCGGCGGGCCGCAACTGGTGGATCACGTGTTGGACACCCATGGTGAAGAGATAATAACTGTTGGTTTGAAGGAAAGACCATAAAAATCACTCTTAATCAATCAATCAGCCCGTTCCAAATTCTGGCATAATGAAAATTGCTACGTCATAACTTTTATATATTTAAGTGTAAGTCGTCTAAAATAAGTTATATATGCAAAGTAGTAAATATTCATTACCATTCTATTGTCATCAAAGTATTAATTGAACACTATTTTAGTGTTCTAATAATTTAATAACGAGATTTGTTTGCTTGTTAACTTGTTTCAATTTAACAAGATATTTACAACAAATCTACAACGGCAGAAAAACTGTACTCACAGCCGAGAGCAATGCTCAATACTACCTCAGGCAACCAAGACTGGGCCAAGTACTAGATTTTGTTACTGGAAGCAACCCACTTTGTTGTGATATAGAACTTCTCATCATGATCCATTG
The DNA here is from genome assembly GCA_019973935.1 of Trichonephila clavipes. NCBI lineage: Eukaryota > Metazoa > Arthropoda > Arachnida > Araneae > Nephilidae > Trichonephila > Trichonephila clavipes. The sequence continues at coordinate 49,828 of BMAU01020585.1, forward strand.
TTTACAACGCACAGACATTTGAACTAAAATATCTCTAAATTTTACCACCGTAATCGCTTCATATTCGTCATTTGAATCTACGGCGAGTGATAATACCTTGAGATGACACTCTCTTCGAATTTCCACACTACGCTAATACAGGATAAGCACTCTGAACATCTGCATAACTTGAATATGAAGCTAAACTACCGCACACATTTTGAAGAATACTAATTCTTTAATTTCGAACTAATGATCCCTCTGAGCCATCAACAACGTAAGTAAAAACTTATTCCCCCTTACGTGGCGGTGGAAATGGCATAGATTTGATCACTTGTAAGAGATATTCAAATAGTTTCAAATGTATACTATATTTCTCTGTTTCCATTCAATGTACGTTGAAAATGTAGGGAATTAATTAAACAATAATTTAATTTCAATTCTTTATAAGCTATTGAAGTTTTCAGGGAAATAGCTGTAAAAAACTGTCTAATTTTGTTATTTAATGTCAAACGCAAAATGAAATTTAAAAAAAAATACCCAGAAAAATAATTATGTGTTTCTAACGAATAAATTTTGTTCCTTGTTTCGACACGAATTAATGTGGATGAAACAATGAAGAAATTTTGCAAATAATTTTTCTTTAAACTTCAGTGACATTAAAAAAAACGTAAATCAAAACGTTTGTAATCAAAGCATTATCATGATGTTTTAGTTATCGCAATACTTATCATAAATTTTTCCAATATTTTAAAAATGTTTGAGTATATTTTGTTAAAATATTCAGAAAGTCACAGTAAGAAACTTCTTTTATGTGAAACAAACTGCATAAAGGTGAGGTTTGAGGGTTCAAGCTCCGTCCCCCTACACATACTTAGCATAACAGATTTTTTTATTGGTTATCATAAGGATTACCTCTACATGCTTTTGTCTACGTGGTTTTTAGAATGTGGGGTTCTTAGACCCCCATCCCATGAGAGAGGTCTGTATACGCTATCGCAATGGTCTTCAAACTGTGCTCCATGGAATCCTGAGGTTCCATGAAGCATATCCAGGGGTTTCTCGAGTCACAATAAAAAAAATCGAGAAGAAATAAATACTTATGCAAAATGAATTCACGTTCTCTATGAAGTTTTACAAGAACCTAAAGCTCATCCCCTATTCATTAAAACTGAATATTTTATTTACGTATAATAACTTTATATTTTACATCATTTTTTAAACTTTTATTACAATAAAAGAAAATTAAAATGTTCTATCTTTATATATATACTATCTAGTAGATTATGAATATTCTATTGTTTATACTATCTCGGGTGCCACGAGATAATTTTATACTCGTTAGCACAATGTCTTGCAAAACTAAATATTTTTCTAATGAAAAATGTACCTGCTTGCGTTTGTGGAGAAAAGACTTATAATGAAGGAAAGGAAACAGCTTATCAAGAGATACGATGTTAAAATCTAAATTTAAATATTAACAGCTTCTAAATTTTAGGTTGAGAATTCAATGGAAAATACACGGGATTTCTCACACAGCTATAAGCATTTTAATGCCATTCAGAATATTCGATTTAAGTGAATATATTTCTCTACGTAAGCGACTACAAAAATTAAAAATAAAAACAAATTAAACTCAAAATGTGTAATGGGATTGCATCGAACCTCAATAGACCAGGTCTTCGACGGTTTGCGTGAGACAAAACAACCACATATCCCAGTTACTAAATAGAATGCACGGATAGGTTACACTTGGATCACTAATTAATAGTAATGAGTAAATTATGTTTTTAAAAAATAGATTAGAAATTTGTAATAATACAATACTTTTTTTAATTGTCTTTCCATAAAGTGCCTAAAACATGTTCACTTTAACATGTTGTATCTATAGTATGTTTACTTACTTTAAAAATTATTTTGGGATATATTCTTCGAAGTATGTGTATTGAATGGGGTTCACAAACAATACTTTCTAGTTCTAGGCTTTCTGTAAAAACATTTTTTAGTTCTATGGGTTCCACGAAAGCTCCTTTAAGTTCTAGGGGTTCCGTGAGTTTAAAAAAATTTGAAGACAACTGTGCTATCGCCTTCCTGTCCAACGGTTTGTTTATACATATACCGTAAAATTCGACGTATAACGCGCAATTTTAACTCAAAAAATAAGATCAAAATTTACGGGTTCGCGTTATACACCGGTTATAAAAATGATAGGTTTAAAAATAAAAAAAAAAGAAGAGATATAAGAGCATAAAAAATTATACTGTGTCTATGTATCGAAATACTGTTTATTTTAAAGAAATGATATTCCTTGTGATTTTTTAAAAGGTTCTATTTCTAGAAGTATGCTATTTTTTCCAAAGCCTTCAGATGATACCTGATAATAAATGACTTCAAAACATAAGAACATTGCGCACAAACATTTCAGGTTTCTTTGTAAGAAAGAGGGTGCGTGTTACGCAGTGAAGTTATCAAATATTAAGAAATACAGCTGAAAAATAGTGTACGCCGTATTTTACGCGATACATATAAAATGGTCTCATCAAAGAAGTTTATCTACTGAACGTTATCAGTAGCAAATGAACATTCAAAATATTTTGTTCTCCTCTAAGAATTTATATTTCATTAGATACAATTAAATAAAACGGATGAAAATAATTTCTTTGTTTTTTTTGTACCGAGGGATAAAAAGAAAAATCTGCTGTTTCGGTAATCGAAGGTAGATGATATTCCACCATTAGTTTTGCTGGGCTTCCACCTCAGATATTGAAAAGTGACCTTAGAATTCCCTGTTGAAATACTTTTTCCCTTTTCTTAGGGAAAATTGATTGAGCCCATTGATAATGCGAAAAATCCTATATGACTAAATCTTCCAACGGTCACAAGAAAAAATGGAACTTCAGCGGAATAAAATTAGTATTATTATGGCCTTTCCGATTTCTATGCATAATTCGGTACCTGTTGGTACCAAAAACAAATTTCATATCGATCCAATCGTTAATTCTGGGAGGTGCAAATATATTTTAGTTTCTATACATGCCTGAACGATCCGTGTTGTTTTCCCTGTTTGATCCACTGCGTGATAGATTAATAAGGTTTATAAACTGTTTTGAAGCTCTCTCGGATCGAAAGGTTTGACCATGAGTATTTTCTGAATTAATCGGAGGAAAGTTTCGATTGAAGGAAAATCAAAATGTTTTTTTAAAATGTTGATATCTTATAGCTGAATTGTTTTCGTGAGTATTTAGTAATTCGTATTCTTCATAATAATATTAATTTTCCATTTTTCTTCATATGTTTTTAAAACAGGTAGTGTAACAAATATGGTAATATTTATTATTTATTTATTGTAATGATTTAACCATTCATCCCAGCGTGTTAAAAATTGTAATTCTTTATTTCTCTCGTGCTTTATATTAATGCTTTTATTATTGCTTTATATTAATGCTCGTGCTTTTATTTATAAAAGTTAACTGTAATTTTAATTATGGAAAGTTCTGGAACTTTCAATGGCAATAGATAAGGAGATGGAGTATTCGGTTTGAAAAATAAAGTCTTGATTTATATGTGGCAAGAGTTGTTGACATTTTATTTTCGTGTTAAAACTGGCGCCCATACCCGTGGCCTAAGAACTACGACCCCGTAGAAGCAGAAACCGCCGCTGTGACGAAACGCCGCGGAAAAATGTTTAACCGGCTCTGTGTAAACCTTACTGTCCCGGAAAAAATTACTGGTATTGCGCCGCAATCCTTCTAAAGCAAGAAAAATCCCTGGAAATTGAGAGAGAAAGTGAATCATCCTGACTTCAATTGTCTGAAGAAAAGAAAAAAAGAACATCTATTTCCTGTTAAAAGTTTTTGCAATAGTGTTTTGTGCATTTTTCATATACAAGTGATAGCAATCCTGCTACAGTGTGTTAGTGCTAGGAATAATTTAATTATTTTATTTCATTGATTTTTTGGTATTCTTATGCAATGATAATTCTTAATTTTGTTGTATATTAATTTATTTCTTGTAAGATAACGTTTCCTGATTAATATTTTGTGAATTGCACATTAATAATTACTATTTTACTTGATATTTTACTGATTTCCTATTGAATTTAGGTAGCAATACATGCCTGATTATTTTAGTTTTGTTTAGTATTTTCATTGCATTGAATTTTGTATCATTACAACTGAGATGATTCCTAAATTGTTTTTATATTATTTTATTATTTGAATTAATGTTCCTTGTTGGTATTTGAATATGTTATTAATTTATTTACCTATTTTAATTGTTTTTTGAAGTGCCTAGTAATTTATAAGATTTTAAAGCTAGCCATATTTTAAAGTGTATTCCCATATTTTTAAGAGCTTTGGTGGACAATAAGGCCTGGACCTTAGTTATTTATTTTATTTATTTGCAACTCTTAAATTTATCAGTCATGTCATTTCTGGGAAAAGGGAGAAAAGCTGATTTCATTAAGCTTGCTATTGAATTAGGTGAATGTGAGTCAAATGGGGAAAAGCTAAAAATAATTGAATTAAGGACAAAAATTTTAACAAATGATGCTTATAAGGAAGACCCTGAATTTGTGAAATGTATCTTTGAGGGAATCGTATCAAATAGGATAGACGAGGAAAACAAACAAAAAGAGCAAACACTGCGTGAAATTGAGCTGCAGAAAATACGACTGAAAAATGAGACTCAAAGAGTCGTAGGTCCACAAACCCTACCCCAAACAAAAATTGAATTAAAAAAGTTGGTACCAACATTCAATCCTGATGTTGATAACATGGACCTGTTCCTCACCTTATTCGAACGGCAAATGAAGCTATTGGATTTTGGTGAAGATCTGTGGGTACCCTATCTCATTGGTGCCCTACCTAGTGATGTAGCCTCCCTCATTGCCCGTGAGCCTGAGGAGAAATGCAGGGCTTACTCCCACATTCGAGGAATGCTTCTGCAACGGTTCAAATTAACCGCAGAAAAAATCGGGAGCTGTTTTACCGTCACAGAAAAAGCCCAAATGGGAAGTGGAAGGATTATTATTTTGAAATCCGAGCATATTTTGAAGGTTGGCTCAATGAGCTTAAAATTGATTCATTTGACGGATTGAAGAATTTGATGATTGCCGATCAAATGAAAAAGAGATACTCTCCAGAGTGTGAGGAACATTACCTGGATATCTGGGAAGAATTATCTCCCCAGAAATTTTAGCAGATAAGCTGGAAGCTTTTGACAACATCCGACGTTCCCTACCCAGTGGAACTAGGAGACACGGGAAGGCAAGTGAAACCGTAAATGATGGAAAACAGGTATCATTCAGGAAACCTGAACGCCCTCACAAAGGAGAATATTCCCATCAGGTACCAAATGAGAGATCCCCTCTCAGAAGCTATGGCTGTGGGAAACAAGGAGTGATAAAATCTAGGTGCCCCACCTGCAACCTCAATGCCTCACAAAGAACAGACGTAGCAACCAATCACATCAATGCTTACACAGCTCAGACCAGAAGCCCTCGATTGACCCTAATCGACATAACTTTCTGTGGAATAAAGGAACGTGTATGTGCAGACACAGGATCTTCACATTCAATTGCTGGGGAAAGGATGTTCCAGATATTTAAGGATAATGGACTCCTTTTCCAGGAAACCACATTAGCAATGAGCATAGCAGAGGGTCAACAGACCACAGGTGAGGCCCTCACAACCCAAGTAATGGTAAAAATTGAGGGGAGATCAGTCTTGACCAAATTCATAATTCTCCCAAAGGAAAAGGGAAATAGAACACTTCTAGGAACACATTTCCTTAGTTCTGCTGGTTTGGTTCTAGATGTGAAGAATACTTGTTGGTACTTCTGGGACAATCCTACCCACAAGTACCCATTTGGTGAAGAATTGGACACCCAGTCCATAGTTGAGAATATGTCCTGCAACACCTGCCAATTAGAAGAAGGGGAAGGTGAAAGTTTCACCTCTGTGTGTGTGTGTGTGCCTAGAAGGAGAAACTTAACCTCCTGTTGAAATCCTTTCAAAATGTCTTCACCAGAGGGAGAAGCAACAAATATCTTGGAGTACCACATTAACACGGGAAATAGTCCTTCTATCTCTGTAACCCCCTACAGAATGTCTCCTGTAAAGAACTATCCTGACTGCATTAAATACAAAGCTTCAAAGAAGCCTCCCGTGCTATTACAGACACCCGTGCCAGCCCAACGTTTTCAAACCTTGGTCATTGATCTCTTCGGGCCCCAACCTGAGAGTGTAAAGATGGTAAAAGAGGGATTCTCATCATTTAGGATTGTACCACCAAGTGGGTCGAACTGTTTACACTACCCAATGCCACAGCTAAAGAATGTGCCATTACTTTGATTGAAGAGGTTCTACTGAGGTATGGCATTCCTCGCCGCCTTATCAGTGCCAATGGAACCCAGTTTGTGTCAGCAGTGAGGCAGCAAATATGCTACCTATTAAACATCCATCAATCCCTGATCCCTGTATACCATCCACAAGCTAACGCAGTTAAACGAAAGAATAGGGATCTGAAACCACGGCTGGAAATTCTCGTCCAAGACAAGCATGACTGTTGGTCAGAAAAGCTACCCTTCATCCGCTTCAGCCAAATGCGAAACGACAGGACAGACGGCAGCCTTTCTGAATTTTGGTACAGAGTTACGCACTCCAAGTGAAGTTCTTAATGATATCCGAGTCATCATCCAGAACGATAATTTTGTGCCAAAGATAACTCCCTATCTCAAGAAATTTGCTAAGTTTTCCACTCAGATTAGAGAGGAGGTTGAAGAGCAACAGGATAGTAGGAAGTTTTACGCAGATAAAAAGAGGAAAGCCTCTCCAACATATCAACCAGGAGAACATGTCTTTGTAGCATCACATCCGTTGAGCAACGCTGCGCAAGGAAGAAGTGCAAAACTAATGCCACGCAGAGACGGTCCCTACGTGATTTTAACACAAAGATCACCATCATCTTACGAGATTGCTGGTCTTGATAATCTGGGGGAACCTCTTGGTGTTTACCACACCTCTGCTTTAACTCCTTGTAATAACGACAAAGTAAAACCCCTTATTCCTCTTCGTAAACGTGGCCGTCCACCAAAGGTCACACAGACTCCTGGTTCCTCGTCGGGACGCCGTCGGTACCAGAGGGGGTGGGTGTAACAAATATGGTAATATTTATTATTTATTTATTGTAATGATTTATCCATTCATCCCAGCGTGTTAAAAATTGTAATTCTTTATTTCTCTCGTGCTTTATATTAATGCTTTTATTAATGCTTTATATTAATGCTCGTGCTTTTATTTATAAAAGTTAACTGTAATTTTAATTATGGAAAGTTCTGGAACTTTCGATGACAATTGATAAGGAGATGGAATATTGAGTTTGAAAAATAAAGTCTTGAGTTGTATGTGGCAAGAGTTGTTGACATTTTTATTTTCGTGTTAAAGTAGGAAATTTCGAGTTTGTAGGAAAAAAGCTTAGAAATTTTTTATTGACAAAGGTCTGGGACACTTTTTCAAAATTAGAAGTAAATTTTTCTTATAACTTATAAGCAAAATTTCATCAACTTTGGCCTATTTTCAGATTTCGATATCAGAAAAACGGGAGAAATATTGACTCCTATAAAGAGAAAAAGTTGTATAATTACGATCAGACAATTAACTGACAGAATAAATCAAAAATTTGTTCTGTTTCAGCCGTTACTAACGCTAACCATTTTTTTCCACTTTGGGGAAGGATTGTGGAAGTTGTGCCGCAGCCAATAGGGGGTGTCACCTGTTGCTCTTTGATGACCGATCGATGGCGCCCATCGATTTTCCCTAGACGCCAAACGTAACATTGTAGCCGGCCACTCGCTGCTTTGACCATTGCTCCAGTAGGAGATAGATGGTTTTACTTGGGATGCGTGCGTATTTTCATCGTACATTGCGGCAAATGAAATGAATGACATAAAACCAAAACATGCAAATAAAACGCTCAATTTTCTTTGTTCGCGCATGTGCTCTAAATCCCATTTACGTTGAATATCTGCTCAAATACTATAAAGAGAGACAAACCATCGGCTTCTGAAAGAGGGATTGTAAGATATATAGAAACAGGGGGAAGCAAGGGCATGATAACATATCGATCATAAAAATAAATTCTAAAAATATACTAGTTGTTTTTTAAGTAAACTGTAATGTTAAGAAATAAATTAAAATTATAAAGAGGAAGAAACATACAACAAGGTACAAATCAAAAGATATCAAGCTATCCACAAAGCAAAATTAATGATTTGTTATGGAATCGTGAGATATCCAAGTCAGTGAAAACATACAATCCTGCTAAATTCCGTGCGATTTTCATAACTGTGTGCACGAAACCGTCTTTCCATCCCATCTGAAATATTGCATTCCATGGGATGAAAGGTGTCAGATTTTAAATCACACACTATGATGATTTTGTGACCCAGCACTTTGTCGTTAGTTTCTTTTCTTTGTTCGTCGTTCGAGTCTTTGTGGTCCCAAAACAATTACTGGGTCCAAAATCTCGGAAACTGCTTTCTGGAATTTTCGCTCGACGACCGATTGAGTTCAAGTTCCAAGTCATGTGTTATGCTACACTCTCCATCTTATTTTAAAACCCTCATTAGTTCGTTACTCATAACTGTAATCCGTGATCACATAGACTCTATTTCACTGATATGTATATCTTCGGCAGCTGCTTAACTCTCAGACAGCCCAAAAACTTTTGTTGATGAAAGCCTTCTAATAGCCCCATGATGGTTGTGTCGAATCTCTAGAATGTCTCTCATTTTAGATGTCACCACACAGCATAGTTTACTTACTGCTGCAACACAAGAATTGTTTTAAAAATGTAGTAGGACCTTTATGTAACGAAGCCGTTAAACTACGAAAAAAAGTTCGTTTTCTGGAAAATAATTCTTTAAATAGAGATTCATTTTTAATATACTGTATATTCTTGATTTCAGAAAAAGTTCGTACAATAGAAGGATTTGCAAAATAAATGCTCGTTTTTTTATAGTTTAATCGGACCAAAGACACCGAATCTTAGTTATTATACATATTAGGCAAACAATAAAGAAATAAATATGTAGTGGTATCTAAAATAAGCCAGTAACAGCCTCCGGACAGAGGTGGTTCCTTTTGTCTAGTGGCTGTGTTACTAGGCTACGAACTCGTAGGTAATACATTCTGTTCAACTCGGTCAACAAAAAGAGAAAGCCGTAATTCGACTGAACGCCCTCAATTACACTTGCAGTAGACCAGTTAGACAATCCCTGCTATTTTTACAGACGCGAAACATATCTGCAAGAAAAATGTGACCTTCTGAAAAAGAAGAAAAGGAAAGAATATACCTCAGCCCACACACGTATGCGACATTGTCGAAACTCGATTGGCAAAAGGATTAACTGTACATCATAATCTCTACACTGCGAGAAACGGATATTCAAAACTGAGAACAAGATACTCACTTTTGAATACTTCACCGATGGCTCCGATGCCAACATGCTCAAATTTGAGACTCATGTGTACTCACTTGTCTTTGGTCACAGGTACGTACTGAAAATGGAGACTTCACATACTCATTTTTGAATCTCTCTAATTTGAGAATGAAACAACAAAATGAGTATGTAATGCACATATTTTTGAGTTTGTTGCGGGTTTAAATTTAAGAATGAAACAAGAAAATGAGTTTGTACAGAGCATTCAATTTCGATACTGTTGTATCTAATATGAATTTTTAACAGCAAAATATATATTAACTCAAATTTTAAGGGCCCTAAATATGTGATACTTAAGTTGTAAATTTCATTTTCTTCATATTACATATTTAATTTATATTTCATGAAGTTTTTACCGCTTCACTTTGAAAATCAAAATTATTTTTCAATTTAACTGTGTGTAACAAAAAGATACGTATTATCGCAAAAGAGCCAATGTTAAAGATAACTTACCAATTTGGCAGCCGGAGATTTCGCATGCCTCATACGCTCTGAATTACAAACCATGTATGGATTAACTGGTGTTTGTTTATACAGTCAGGTGACAAACTATGGAAATGCACAAAAAACAGAATTTCAAAGGAATGTTAGAAGATTTTAAAACATGGCATACTTTCCGATAAAGCAGGAATTCTTTCCCACAAAAATTTCGAGAAACACATTTCTATATAAGTGTGGTTCGATAATCTAGATTCCTCTGGGGCCTCAGGGGTGTTAAATTTCTCTAGAGGGCTGAAAATATAAACAATTTTCAAACAGGTATAATTCTTAAAAATTTGAATTAAATAATTTGAATCTTTTACACATTTTTTATAAAGGAATGGGACTTCAGAAAATGGTAAAATGCTTAAAATATAATCATAATTTTAAAAATTATAAGCATACGAAAATAAGAAACATTTTCATAAGAATTATTAATTAAGTTTTATGTTGCGCATGTTATTTTCTAAATTAGTAGCTTTAATTGCTAGCAATAAGTTGATTTATAAAGTTACATGTATCCTTATTACACTGTAGTATTTTTTTATATAAATAGAATAATAAATTATAATTTTTTTAAAAAATAAAAAACTCATTTTCAAAATTTTAAAAATTTTTTTATTATTTTTCAAATATTTTGAAATCCAAAAGATATATTGTTTTTAAATGATGTAGGGTCTAAAACAGTATTTCCCAACGTGGGGCCCACGCCCCACAGGAGAGCGCGGGAGTTCCGCAGGGGGGCAATTCGAAAATGGATACGACACAACACTAACCCTTCCGCTCCGGGCCATTTAAATGCAATACTATATATCGGTGCCGAATTTATCAAAAAAAGCAAATTCTTAAATAATTATTAGGCATAATTTCGTTTGCCGAGATCAAAACATCAACTGGGTGATTGGCTTCGTCCGGGGTTCACCACGGAGTGTGCCATCTGCCGGGAGGGGGACATAGCCCCGGCCAGTCAAGAAATTTGCTAAACAGCGCAGTTGTTTGCAAGAAAGCTATTACTACCGTTTCCATCTTCATTTTTGGCTGAATGTGGATTTAGTGCTGTAAATGATTTACAGATAAAAAAAAAAGAAATTAGCTGGATATAACACAACGTGGGGATTTGAGACTTAAGCTAACCAAATTGGAACCCAATATAAAATCTATCTGCAGCAAGCATCAAGCGCAAGGATCTCACTAAATTAAAATGACTAATATGGAAAATTCATTATTAAAATTATTTTGAATTTTAATTTCTGTTTTTTATTATATATATTTTGAAATTTGACTTACTGTGTTTTGTTAACAATTTGATAGTGATTTATTCCTAGAATCCATCATTTATGTTTCTTAAGTGAACAAATCAATATTTTAATATTAAATATTATGTATGTTACATGGGGGCATACAAATTTTAGAAATGTTAAAGTGGGGCATGGCACAGAAAAGGTTGGGAAATACTGGTCTAAAGAGTATGTTACATTTTATAATTCTATAATGCTTTATACACAGCAGAGGCTACTATTTTATGAAATAGCGTGAGCAACGCAAAAATTACTTAGTATTTATTACAGAATTTTCATATGCTTTTAATTTTTAAAATTATGATTATATTTCAAACATTTTGTATTTTTTCGAAGCCATAATTCCTTGTAAATAATGTGTAAAAGATTTGAATCATTTAATTTAAATTTAAAAGAATTATGCCTGATGCCGTTGGTTGAGTTCGAATAATAGCCAGAGATGGAGATAGTACTTAAATTTATATTACAAGAAAATAAATATTTACAGTTAAAGTTTACACTAAAAGGTAATAATGCGGTTAAATGAAAATTACACCCTTGAAGGTGCTGCGGATTGATGCGAACAAGACCTTGCGTCCGTCTAACTGGGTTGTGGACCTAGAGCACTTAGCCCTTTTGGGGCTTTGATCTCTTGTCTGGGAGAGAATATTGAGACATGATACTTTGAAAACATTGCCCTTTTATTTTAGAGATTTAATTAAATAATTAAGAAGTTAAAAAATTTTAAATATATAAGAATAATTTAAAAGTACAGAAAAATTAAATTTAGAATCAGAGTAAAAAAAAAAAAAATATATTAAGTTAGAAATGCTGAATTTTGAAGTTTACATTAAAGGATAATTTCCTTCGGCCAATAGGGACCTCAGGATGGCTGATTGCCTGTCCAATGGGGAGGCAGCTTTTTCGTGTCTGTGTTGAGTGTGAGATGAGAGTGATTACTCCCTCCCGTGTTGCGAGGAGGAGCTTTCTGATTTGTTGTTGCGTTAATGTGGTGACTTCGGTCCCGGTGGGGGTACCGTCGTCACGGGATCGGAGGCTTCCAGTGTCCGTACCGGGCAATGGGGCTCTCCGATTGGTAGTTGGGTGTTTGTGGATTTTTATGTTCATGAAATGAGTGCTGTTGAATGAATTTACAGAAATAAATGGTGTTTTTTTAAGAATTAAAATAATATGAGAAATAAAAATTTAGGTTTTAATTAATTAGTATGTTTCTAGGTCTGTGTGTACGTCTCGTTGGAGTGTATTTCTCGATCTTTTGGATCGAGATATTATCTGAGTTATCTATTTTTGTAAAGAATGTTTTTGCTATTTTTTTTTTTTCATGAAGTTTTTAATTGTTTTGTAGTTAATGGCATTCCTGAGACTAGAATTTCTCATGTACCAATCGGCTTTGAGAATCTGTCTCAGGGTTTTGTTTTGTAGTACTTCTAATTTTGGATGTGTGTTTTAGCTGCAAAACTCTACACTGGAGAGGCATAGGTAATGACTGGTCTTAGAAGTGAAGAATAAATAAGCAGTTTATTTGATCTACTTAATTTAGATCTTCTGCTAATTAGATGGGAGAACGTGTGAGCTTTCTTGATGAAGTTCTCACGTATGCGTGTAATATGTTGTTTGAAAGTGAGTTTTTATCTAACGTAACACCAAGATATTTGGTGTTCTGAGACCAAGGGATTCTTTCGTTGTGTAGGTAAATGTCTGGATAGTTTAGTCGTGTTTTTCTAGTAAAGAAGACTGCTTCCGTTTTTGCTACATTAAGAGCAATTTTCCATTTGGAAAACCAGTCCTCTAAAACTAGAAGGTGTCTATTTATTGCTCTGGCCACTAGTTTGGGTTCAGTGTGAGATGCCAAAATTGCTGTGTCGTCTGCAAACATGCATAACGTTGTGTTGTGGTGAATCGATGTCGTTCACGTAGATGTTAAATAAGAGGGGGAAATCAATGTTCCTGCGCCACGCCCGCTTCCGTGGGTCTGTGGCTAGAGTATGTATCATTGATTTTGACTGAAAATTTCTGTCAGTTAGATAAGAAGATATTAGTTTGATTAGTGGGGTGGGAAATCATATTTGATTAGTTTGAAAAATTAGGCCTCTCGCCAGACGCGATGTTGCGTTTCAGTTTACAGAAAAGTCCCCGTACCGGTTCTAAAAAAGTTTCCGTTAGGGTAGGAAAGCGGGAAAATCTCCCCGCACTCAGTTACAGTTAAGTGAGGAGTGGAAAGTCTGGCGCACTCAGTTACAGTTAAGTGAGAAGTGTAGGAAACATACTCCCACCCTATATCCGAACTAGTTCGGATATATGGGAAGTTTGTGAAGTTTTTTGAACAGGTCGTTTAAACACTGAGTCTTGGTTTTCACAGTTGCAACACGAACCAGTCCGTCGTTGCCTGGATGCACTTGAAGAACTCGAGCCATTGGCCATGTACCAGGAGGACCCTCCTCTTTGATCAATACGATGTCATCTTCCTTCAAGTTTGGTTGTGCATCCTGCCATTTCTTGCGAGGTTGTAAGGAGGAGATAAATTCGGAACTCCACTTCTTCCAAAAGCCCCGTTTGATGTTCTGTAGCAACTCCCAACGATCTCTGTGGTTGGAGGTTGAAGGAAGCTCCTCTGGAACTGAAAGAAGAACATCACCTGTAAGAAAATGTGAAGGTGTGAGCGTAGATATGCATTCTATGTCAGAGTCATTAACGTAGGAGAGAGGCCTGAATTTAGTAATCCCTTCGATTTGTGTGAGCAAGGTTGTTAACTCTTCAAAAGTTAATATGGTTTCTCCCAATACTCTCTTCAGATGAAATTTGACGGATCGAATTCCTGATTCCCAAATACCTCCAAAATGTGGTGATGAGGGTGGAATAAAGTGCCAATCTATTGAAGATTTGGATAAGTAGTAAGAGATGGCTTCATTAGTTGGTAAGGAAAGCCATAACTTCCGTATTTCGTCAAGTTTTCGACGAGCTCCAACAAAATTGGTTCCATTGTCACTATAAATGTGGCGGGGAGCCCCACGACGAGCACTAAAACGACGTAGTGCAGCTATGAAGGAATCAGTTGTTAAGTCTCCGACTGCTTCAATATGAACAGCTTTAGTTGCTAAGCATACAAATAAAGCAATGTAACCCTTTGTAGATTTAGTCCCTCGACCTTTGTTGCATTTAATCAGTACAGGACCAGCATAATCAATACCGCAACTGAAGAAAGGTCTCTCCAGCGTGGCACGGTGTTTTGGTAAATTGCCCATCAGTTGTGGTGTTGTGGTGGATGTTTTGAATTTGTTACACTTTAAGCATTTTCTAATACATTTGTTAATTAATTTTTCTACTTCCTACGATCCAATGGGACTGTCGAAGAACGTGAGCTAACAAAGTCGGCCCAGCATGTAAATGAGCAATGTGTTGTTCCTTGATAAGGAGTTCACTAATACTGTGCTGAGAAGGAAGTATGATAGGATGCTTGGAATTGAATGGAAGCTGGGAATTTTGCAATCTCCTCCCACCCGTACTAAACCATGTTCATCTATGAATGGATGGAGGGAACGTAATGGACTTTTGGGTGGCAGAGAAATCTGTTTTTAATGCTTCGTATTTCTTCCTGAAAGTAAAACCTTGAACCCAACGAATGATGGTTTCTTCAGCGGTTTTGGTTTCCGAAAAAGGTAAGTGAAGTAGTATTAATATGGGATGAACTGATCGATGATCCTTGAGATGCTATCTTTTTACAGTTTTTAATAAATCTTTGGCAATAAGCAAAAATGCGAATTACTTTGGTGAGTGAAGAGTAATGTTCGAATAAACCATGAATTACATCATTTGATGTGTGAGTAAACAGATTGAAGATGGAGACTGATTTTGTTCCGCTTTTATTCCTCATCCGAAGCCTCATCGCAACTGGATTCAGCCTTGGCCAACTAGAAGTTTCTAGCCTTAGCCAGGGTGGTCCTTGCCACCATAACTTGCAATCAGGTAAGCATTTAGGGATCAATACCTCGGGATGCAATATCTACGGATTTTCCTTAGAAGGCACATGTCTCCAATGCTTTGTAGGTAGAACTTCTATAATTTCAGATGTTCTATTTGCTACGAAAGTTTTCCATTGGCGAGGATGACCAGACAGCCAGGAGAGAACTATTTTAGAATCCGTCCAAGCGAATACATCAAAGGTATAATATTCTAATGTCCGTAAGACCGATTTAAATAGCTTGGGTAGTAAATGTGCACCGCACAACTCCAATCGAGGAATGGAAACTTGTTTGACAGGGGCTACTTTAGTTTTTGATACAAGTAGTTGAACCTTTTTATTTTTGCCGTTGTGTTTCTGCCGACAGTAGATTGCAGCAGCATAAGCTAATGAAGAAGCATCTGCAAACCATGCAATTCTACTATGTTGTCTGCTGTAAGGATGACCCATCTGGGAACAGTGAGGTAGTTGATGGCATTAAAGGCCTTTTGAAACCTAAGCCAATCCTCTGTTAATTGTTGTGGAATGGGAGAATCCCAATCTGTTTTGTAAGCCTAAAGTTTTTGATAAAAAATCTTCATGAATACTGTACAAGGTGAAAGAAGTCCTAAAGGATCGAAAATTTTGGAAGATTCAGATAAAATACGTCTCTTTGTGAGTGGTGGTGTAAGTTCAAGCGATGGTTGGAAACCAAAAGTGTCATTGGATGAATTCCAAAATAAGCCTAATACTTTAGAACTTTCATTAGAATCTTTGGAAAATTCAACTCGTGCATCATGAGAACTATGTTCTGAAAATTGAGCGAGAAATTCGGTGGAATTAGAATTCCATTTTTCTTAAATGAAATCCGCGAGTACTCAAAACATGAGCAATGTCCTTGCAAATGGAGATTGCGTTATTTGGTATATCTGCTCCTGATAGTAAATCATCCATATAAATATCTTCCTGTAAAACTCGGGAGAGGTTGGGATTATCTTTATCATCGAGAGCGATTTGCTTAGCAATACACCTAGTGGCCAAAAAGGAAGCTGAGAGGCTAAACCGTTGGTGACAGTTTTTAGCTTGTATGTGCGAATGTTTTCACTAGAGTTATTTCTCCACATAATTTGTTGGTATTTCTGATCTTCATCAGCTACTAAAATTTGACGGTACATTTTTTGAATGTCCGCTGTAAATACAATTCTAGGAATTCTAAAATTAAGCAATATTTCAAAAAATATCCCTTTGTAATTTGGGACCTACTCCTAGCAGAGAATTTAATGACGTACCATTTGTAGTTTTGCAAGATGCGTCAAAAACTACTCTTAACTTTGTTGTAAGGCTGGATGGCTTGATAACGGCGTGATGCGGTAAAAATTCTGATCTTTGGAAGTATGGGATCTGGAATTTACTAAGCTCATGTGACCTAGCGATTCGTATTCGTTCATGAATTCTTTTGTATTGTTTTTCAAAATCAGGGTTATTTTTAAATTTCCGCTCCATTGCTAATAAGCGAGAAATTGCTGCGGGTTTTGAGTCTCCCAATTCTGAATTTGATTTATAAAATGGAAGTTTTACAACAAAGCGTCCATCGGAATTACATGCATAAGTATTTTGAAAATGTGTTTCCACAAATTGCTCTTCAGAAGTTAATAATTTATCTTTTACGTTAGGAATTTCTTCTAATTCCCAAAATTGCTTTAATTGATTGTCAATATTTGTACCATTAATGTGAAGATTTAGCATTGAATTTGAGTTTAAAGACTCAGTTAATTTGCCTGAAATTGAAACCAAAATGGAATTTTGAGCGATTAAATTACTTTGAGAGCAAGTAATTTGCCCAGGAAGCAAAATAGAAAAAAAAAAGTAGTCAGATCCGAGAATCATATCGATATTGTTTGAGATAAAAAATTTCGGATCCGCTAAACTGAGCATTTTTTTAAATGAGAGAAATGTGTTTCGTTTATTTTTCCGTTGGTAACGGAGCAGTTAGTTTTTCCAAAACATATGCTTTAACTGGTAGTTTGACCTTGGGGTCATGTAACGATACTAAATCTATTTCAACACACCCTCTAGTCATCGCGATTTTAGAATCTTGCAATCCTTTAATTTGAAATCTAGCGTTTTCTTTTCAGGCCTAGCAGTTTTAAACATTTTTCCGAAATGAATGTTGATTCACTTCCGCTGTCCGACATAACTCGAACTTGACAGTTCTCCTCCAAAATATTTTTAATGTTAACGCTTAAAGTTGGTAATAAAGAAAAACATGTTTGTATAGAGTTCACGGAAGCTGCTTCTTTGTTTTGATTAGTATCATTTCCTGTCTGGTTTTGACCTTCAGCACGATGAGATTTATTTGCTGACATTGCGAAATTTTTAAAATTATTATCATGTAATAGCGAATGATGCTTTTTCTTACAATAGTGGCAAGTAAAAGTTGAATTACAATGTGACTCAGTGTGCCTATCAGATAAACAGTTCATACATAATTTTTTTGTTTATTAACAAGTTGTATACGCTCTTTAACAGACATTTCTTTAAATTTAGAACATTTGAAAACAAGATGATTCATTTTACAACAAGAACATTTTAAACTATTGTTAAATTTCGATTTATTAATATAAGGTTGATTTTCATAAATAACATTTCATTATATACATATGTTCTCACAGATAAATTTTCTAAAATATTTTTGTAGCTTGGCTTTGGTTTCGTAATATTTTGTTTCGAATTCTTCCATTTCAGAGGATTCGATAGGTAAAAGCAGCATCCGCTTTATCAAATTTCGTATAAATTAATTCAAGTTTCTCTAACTTGTTGCGTATATCATTTTTTGTCAAAAGTTTGATCATTTTTATCAATGAAATTTATAGTTCTTGTAAGTGCAGCTTTCGCTCTGCCGCGAAGCACTGTAGCCGTTTCGGCATCCATTGTTGATAAAACGAAATATGGATGGAATGAATCAGTAAGAGAAACCAAAGTCAAACGTTGAATGAAAATATAAAATAGTACTTATCTCTTGTTTCTCTGAATCGTTGACGAATGTCGTCGGTGCCTCCATATGGTGCCGTTGGTTGAGTTCGAATAATAGCCAGAGATGGAGATAGTACTTAAATTTATATTACAAGAAAATAAATATTTACAGTTAAAGTTTACACTAAAAGGTAATAATGCGGTTAAATGAAAATTACACCCTTGAAGGTGTTGCGGATTGATGCGAACAAGACCTTGCGTCCGTCCGTTGCGTTTCAGTTTACAGAAAAGTCCCCGTACCGGTTCCAAAAAAGTTTCCGTTGGGGTAGGAAAGCGGAAAATCTCCCGCACTCAGTTACAGTTAAGTGAGGAGTGGAAAGTCTGGCGCACTCAGTTACAGTTAAGTGAGAAGTGTAGGAAACAATGCCTGTTTGAAAATTGTTTAAATTTCTCCCCCTCGAGACAAAATAAACACCCCTGAGATGTCTTAATGTCTATTGTAAAGAACCATGGAGGCTTCTGCCTGTTAGAACACTAACTATTAACTGAGCATCTTGAAGAAGTTTACGAAATGAGATACTAACTCGAATATTATCTTCTTCAATTGATGAGATATTTACAGCAAAATGTCCCCTCATCTCTGCCAAAAGTACGGAGTTATGCCGTTTCCTGTTTCTGAAGACGATTGAGCAAGTTATAAATAAAAAAAATGTCTAATAAGTAGAAGAGAGAAATATGAGAATAAACCTAGGAATGATCCCTGACAGGTGCTTCGAAATTGCTTTGTGCATATTATATAATAACGTTATATCAAATGGGCAAATCATTTATGTCATACTCAAGAAGGATCGCTTTCTAAGTATGCGCAACTGGGAATCATTGTGTCTTTGTGTTGTATATCTTCAGAAAGAAAGTAAATGAACTCATTCTAAGAGCACTCTTTGTTGCAGCACACCAATCCAGCAACACGTGTTTATTCTTAAACTAACTTTCGTAAGGCAACAGATATCTATTCTATCAACTCAAATTGTGATGATCTGTCGTTCCTTTGTCACCTTCATTTTTATTGTATTGACTGAATTGAGGTTTGCGTTGGATTTTTTTTAATCCAAATCTCTCAAATACAAAAGGGCTCGTTCTTATTGATAAATTCAGACATTGCTGATGTTTATTCATGGAGAGTCATGTGCATAATTAATTGGAGAATACAATTTAATTGCACCGAATATGTCATAATTGCATTAATTAGTGCGATTCATGAAGTGGAACATTTTCTTAGCTTAAAAAAAGCACATCTTTTCTTCTACAAAAACGTTCCTCCAGGAAAAGTATTTGGGAAACTTTTCTTGCCGCTTGAAACTGTGAAAACATTCCATGATCTCAAGTGACACATTCTGCAATTTTCGCCTTACCCCCGAAAGGGGACGTTATTTCTAAGATTTTTGCGACTTCGAGATTGTGAATTTTTATGGTACTTTCAAGAGTACTCTTACCAAACGATAATTGATTCGTCTACCGCCGCTTGATCGTTTCCTCAAGGCAAACGATAACACCCGTCTTTTGGTGCCTCATCCATTTCACCGTTTGGCAAGAGGAAACGTTTTTATCCAAATCGATCCTACCCTTCTCACTGAGAATTCTTAAAGCTGGATAATCTCTAATAAGACTACTTTCTCGTTTGCGTTCACTCCCTTACATTTCTTCGCCACTTAAAACAGTAATTTTACACAGAATTATTTCTTTTCACCGAATTATAAAATAAAGAGGTAAATAACGTGACCAGCCGGCTGCGTGGCGTTACTGGTTCGACGTTGGCCTTGTACGCCCAAGTTTGCGGGTTCGATTCCAGCCCAAGTCGATGGATTTCCGTTAAGTGAACATGTCGCATGATTATGAAGCATGTGAGTGCTTGTTTGGCTTGGGTTCTCTCGGCAAAATTAACCCTCTGAGTGGATGACCCGCTAATTGAATTTCACTTCGAAAGCGGTCTACTTTTTCAAAGCTAGTGGTAGCGAAAACGTTTCGGATGAATTTTACGAACTGCTTCGAAAGCGCACCACAGTTTTATGCCTTCCCCCCTTAAAATTGCGGGAGGTCCTCAAATGGTTTTGCAGGGGATGATTTTATTGCTTTTCGGTTTCTGTGTTGTTCGAAAGGGGAGGTTTCTCATTCACAGTTGTGGCCTAGGGCGAGGATTGTGAAATGGACATTTTCTCCACTTCACGGCCAACAGAAACTTCTCCCAATTTATTGCAAATATATATTTCATTTATTTGGAAAACTTGCTCAATTTCTGATCTAAAAACCAATTAGGTTTTAAGAAATTTTAATTTTCTGAGTTTTGATTTTAAATTCGGTTTCATTTTTAAAGCATTTTTTGAATTCCCTAGATTGAATTAATTAAAAATATTTTTTTGACACAATCCAATATTTCGTGTGAAATGTCTGTTAACGGCAATTTTAATTTCTAAAATCCTTTCTGTTTGCTTATGTTTTTAAGTTTTTGAGTTTTCTCACATTTACTTAATTAAGATTGATTTAAAGACCATTTTATTTTTTGACACATAGTTTATATAATTTAAAAACTCTTTTACTTTTGTTTTCATTATTTTTTCCTTTTGAAAAATGCCATGACCAAAATGTGCGCAGGCTACTGTGATAAATAATACTTGAAAGGGATGGAATATGACTGAAAATGGTAAATCTAAAATTCAGTTTTCAGGTGATATTACAATTAGACTACAGAATGCAAATGTTGCAGAATGAACTAAATATTCCCCTGACGTACCACAATCTACATTATAATAAATATATTGTAGTACTACATTACAGTATTTTAAAGTCATGCAATAAAAACTTAAACTTGCTTACCTGCCACGATGGGGAACTGAGAAAAAAAAATATTATTTACAATCTTGGTGATTTCTGGATTACGTTTGTATCACTACTATTTTCTGTATAAATATTTTGCATTTAAAACTCTTGAGAATATATAAGGTTCTGATAAAACGGAATAATTGATCAAATTAACAATTGTTATCAATATTATGTCGAAGAAAATTTTGAATTAGAAAAGATATTTTCTGTCATATTTATATTTCAAGTAGAATTTTCATGTAGAACATATAAGTTGGATAGTAACATATTAAAAAAATTAAAGCTTTACAGGCAGTGGAATTTTTTTTATGCCTTTACAAATTTTAAATGTGTTTTTCTCAGATTTTTACTTTTGAAGATGAGAGTGTATTTTAATCCCTTAGGCATTTTTCCTGTTCAAGATAGAGTCGTGAAATATCTTGTAAATGTTCCCTAGCATATTTTCTAGTAATTTGCTTCTAAAATCTAAGTATTTCTTTTCCCTTAATTTTTTATACAAATATTTTATCCAAGTTTTTGATGTTTCACGACTAAATCGTAAATATAAGAAACAACAGTCAAATATCACGATTGCAGACGGCGCTCGCTGAAATTTGAGTGAGAAAATTACAGCAGCATAAAATGCGACCTCGTTTGAATTATATCTAATGTGCATATTTGGAACTGTTAAGCGTACTCGAATTAACTCAAGTGCACACGTCAAGGGTTTATATTGCATTCTAAGTCAACACGGTGGCTACTGACGAGCGACTACGTAATTTTGAACCGCGGTTAAGTGACAAGGACGATACCTGAGCTGATAACTCCCCTTCCAAACTTCCACATCACACCAACGTGAGAACTTTTGACCTCGACGTGTTTAACGTGCATCAGCTCCTCTTCAACGCTAAACTTTTGTGGTACCAGGGCTCGAACACTGGACACGAGTTCATAACCATGACCATCAGGCTACCGTGGCCGCAAAAGAAAATAGCAAGTTTGAAAGAAATGTAATGGAGAAGTATATTTGAAGAAATAACTTCAAAACTTAACGAAAAACCAAAATATCAAAATTTATTTTAGGAATAATAGTTAATATAATTTCGTACACCTAAAACCACTTTATGCAGTGTATTTTGAAAGTGAACGTTTCCCCCTTTTAGAGAAACTTACTATATTTATGTCAACTTCCTTTCATTTTGCTCTAAGGGGATCCCCGAAACAATGTAATTTTTTTGATGCGCAAAATTACTTATGGTTGAATCTAATACAATTCCCTACAAAATGAATGAAAACCCTTTTTTATCATATAAATTGTGTTTCAATAGGAGATGTTTAGTTAATAAGAACATTTAAAACGTGTCGGCAATCTATGGACCTGTGGCACGTGGTACAATTCTTAGTGGCACTCAGCACTACTCTACAAATTTGTCAATTCTTGAGTGGATGAAAGTTGATAATAGACCTTATTTGACAAACATCTTCTGAGTTATGGACATTTATGGAACTACAAAATTATCTGAAAGATAATTCTAAGGATAAATTTACAGCTATTTTGTAAATAATTGAATGTTATTGCTAGGGGATTTAAAGGTTGAAAAAAGAAAATTGCATGTACTCTGCTTTCCCCTTTTGGTTAGGCATATCAAAGTAAAAAATCTTTCCTAATATGAAAAATATTTCGACTCCACAAAGAAATTGTTTAACAACTGAATGCTCAGAATCGTGTCACACATATCACTGGTTTTGCGTATGAAAGAAGAGTGTTGAAAGAGTTAATTCGTATTACAATTTTTATATAACTGTAATGAAGGGAATAATTTATATTTCACTTTGTCTATTTCTTATTTAAATAAATATGTTGGAAACATACATTTTTAATTTTTTTATCTTTGTTGAAGAAATAGTAACATTTTATATTGTTTATTTTTATGTTAATAAATGTATTTTATTGATCCATAATTAATATAAAATAAAACTGTAAATCTAAATTATTTACCTCTATTCTTTAAATCTGCAAATATTACCGTAAGAATCGAAGGATTTCAAAAATTTCCTACTATGTGGCACGCTGAATGATACTGACAGATTGGTTTGGCACGTCTTAGCTACACAGTTGCCACCCCTAATTAAAATGTTGGGTAAGATAACCATTATATTTTTAAAATTTTATAAATATACAAAAGGAGAGTATTTTGGCAATACATGTTTTAAAAGGAGTAAAGTTTACGAGAACGAAATATAAAATTGCGTTAAAATTATTGGTACTCTATCAACCGTAGTTCTTTTTATATATATATATATATATATATATATATATATATATATATATATATATATATATATATATATATATATATACATATATATATATATACATATATATATATATATATAAGACGCATTTGTTGTCTGTTTGTCTGTTCCCTTATAACTCAAGATCCAGACAACCAAATAACGTGAAATTTGGTACACGTACACAAAATTATACGAGGAAGGTTCTTAAATAGGTTTGGCGTTCATAATTCTATCCGAATTTTTTAAAATTTAATTTTTAAGTGATTTTCCAGTGTTATGACGTCATATTATGTCACGTTTCTCACTAAGTGGACAATTTGTACTTTACATGCAGTTTTTCAAGATTACTACATATTTTTACAGTGGCTATGTTTATTGGTTGGAATATTTATTCTTCTATTCTTTGATATTTATAATTAGGATTATTTTTCGAATAAATCATTTTTTAAGGATTATGCTTTAACAACTAAAATTTTGTTTTGTGGTTTGGCAACATTAAGGTATTATCGCGGGATGTTTATGTGTGTGATTTTGCTTACAAATTACAACTTACAATTTCAGTATTTTTCCGGAAAATTTATTTATTTCTTTAGAATGCAAAGGCTATAATTTTGACAAACTAAAACTTCTTATTGATAATGGTATTTCAGTTCTTATTACTGCGATTAACATAAGTATAGTATTTCCGTTTTCGTTATCTGTTTTAGATAGTATGACATTAATAATATTTTGCAATTTTATGTGTCTTTATTTTAACCTTTAAGGGTATACTATTGGCTTCAGTGCATAAAATTGCCTTGCAGAAAATCAAACTTGGGTAATTATACTGCCGAAGTAAAAGCAGTGTTGGTAGTAATTACATATCAAACTGGAATAGGCATCAGAGAATGAGCAAAACAGACAAATGGCTTAAATACCTGTTGAGGAAGCAGGTAATAGTAAGATAAATTATTTTTGGCACCTATGTACTATCTTAACAATCGCCAACATTCAAAATAACTTGCTAACCCCGATTTCGCAAGTCATATATATGCTGAATTGTGAGTCATGTGTTTCGTTTCATATAATGTCGCCAATAGGTTGCGGTTATATGTAAGTACCTTATTTTTTCAAATTATGCTTTTGCATTGATAAAGTTAGTTTAGTTCTTTTTATGTCAGTTAATGTTAGTATTGTACTACATTTTTAAATTTATTTTTATGCTCGGGATATATTATACTTTGGATAATTTTTTTATTTAGTATTTACGTATGGCACAATCGCCAACGTTCAAGATAACTCGCCACTTTGGCAATCCCAACTTTGTATGCGTTGAATTGGCAATCATGTGCTTCATTTTGTTTAATATCACCAATAGGTTGCGATAATACATAAGTACCTTTAATTTTGTACATTACTATAACATTAGACTGGCCACAACACCCCAATTTGGCGTGATTTCAAAATCATGCTAAAAATGAGTAGCCTACCAATATGAAATTAATATTATGAGTATAGCCATCTTAGCCTGTTTTATCTTTCCCTCCACTAATCCTTAATTAATTCAATATATAATTTTGGTTTTTTTATATTTTAGTACTTACATTTTTTTGGCGATTATGTACTGCAAATATTTTTTTGCACATTGCGATGCCTTTGGCAAAATTAATCAGTGGTATTTTCCTTCAAGATGTTTTTTATCTGTTTTTGACAATTTTTAAAATTTATTATGATGTCTGTCTGAAAGGCAAATAGCAAAATAAATATTTTACAATATATATATTGTGTTTGTACAAAAATGTTTATACTGATTTAATCAAAATATTGAGCCTTTTTTATTTTTGATATCTTTTTAAGATTTAATTTTATGTTATAACTAGCTAAATGTTGCTGTGGCCCAGTCAGCTTTAAAAGACTGGTACACCATAAAATATGCCATGAAGCTTACAAAAGTAATAATAGACAAGAATTCAAACAAATCTATATCTATATCTATTTATATATAAGAAGCATTTGTTTCTCTGTCTGTTTGTCTGTTTCCTTATAACTCAAGATCCAGACAACCAAATAACGTGAAATATGGTACACATTCACAAAATTACATGGGGAAGGTTCTTAAACAGGTTTCGTTCCATCCCAACCTCACTCTGGCCTCCTCCAGCCAAAAAGCAGTAAGTAATTTGCAATACTTCTTTGTTATATTTACTTTACTGCAAGCAAATACTGCAACAAATATCACATTACTTACTACATTTCATTCCATTCCTTCATTCATAGGAATGCATTGTCATTTTTTGCTACAGTCATGCCTATGAGAAAAAGGGGGAGAGTATAGACTTGCAGACACCATGCTTTTTTCATGGGCAGTTGTATGTGGCCTGCTCTAGAGTGGGCAGAGAGGAAAATCTTTTTGTAAACACTCCAAATGGAACTGCCAAAAATGTTGTCTATCACATTGCTTTAAAATAAATGTACACTTTTATTGCATGCAAATAAGCAGTTTCGTAAGCTTCTACAGAAAACCTTACTTTAAACCCGGACAAAGCCGGGTACTTGCAGCTAGTATATATATATATATATATATATATATAAGAAGTACGGTCGATAGAGTACCGTAGTTACTGCTAACTCGTGACAATGAATTGGAAATTAAGTTCACAATTCATTGTTATTAAAATATATAAAATTTTACATGACTTATTTTTGTATTTGTTATTTTTATATTCCTTACTGAGAGAAAGCAACAAATGGGAGTTCATTACCTGCCAAAACTGCAGAGGCCTGGTGGTTTACTCCACAAGCTCCTACCTTATGCTTACTCTGCCCTACTAAGTAAAAATGCCGTCTTCTGCTCGTCAAGATCATGGAATTGCAGATATTGTTTTCCATATATTTTAAATATTAGTTTTCTAACTTCTACATCAGCCTTTTAATAGTCTACACTCCTGCAAAGAAGTCTGAATTCAAAACTATAAAAACTTATTATTCTCAACAATGTCATTTATACCTTTATTTTTTACAATCTATGAATGCGTTAAACTATTAATTTGTTATCGCGACTATATTTAATATTAAATGCGAAAAAAAACCGAATAAGTTTCAAACTGAAACTTAAATTGAATTTTTCAAAAATTGTCATCGATATTCTCATAACTTTTACATATTGTCATTTTAGCATATCACACATCTATTTTCTATGCAAAAATCTATTATAAGTTCATCAAATGTTTCAGCATATTTTTACTCATAACATGCAGTTTTCAACCACATTGTGAGGCCGCGGTAGCCTAATGGTCAAAGTAACGGACTCCTAGCTTGCGTGTCATGAGTTCGACCCCAGCACCACTGAAGATCCGCCGTGTAAGGGAGCGATGCTCAAGCGTCATCCTCGTAACTTGACCATGGTTTAAAATTACGAGGTCCGTCGCCAAATGAGTGAATATTAAAGTCGCACTGTTCAGCTACACGAGGGCTTTTAGTGATGGACCTCGTAATTTTGAAAAATGGTCAAATGACGAGGGCGACACCTGAGCTGGCACCCCCCTCTCCTAACTACCATACCACACCAACGAGAGGACATTTCAGCTCTCGATAGATTTAACGTGCATCGCTGCCCTACACGGCGGGTCTTTTGTGGCACTGGGCCCGAACTCGAGATATGCCAACCATGATTCGATACCTTGACCACCTGGTACCCCGGCCACAGGTCCGTCGCCAAAAGCCCTCAAGTATTTGAGTAGAGAAGAGAGAGAGTGCGACTTTAATATCCCCTCACTTAATTAAATTATATGAAATTTAAGGAATACTTGAAAAAATATTAGAAGTCGAATATATATATATATATATTAAAAAATTAATTTAATGATAATTTTAAATATTCAAAGAATTATTAGTATTTATGGTAAATATATGTTTTTCATTTGAGTATGTGAGACACGTATAAATATCTTTTTCGAAATTCCAATGCAGAATTTCAGTGGAGTTAATACAAAATTCCTAGTTTTGCATGGTTAAGATTATAAAAATGTCCAAATTTTTTAATAACCTTTTCTTCAGTCAACCACTAATGGAACATGAATGATGAGGGATTATGCATAAATATATATATTTTTAACTTGAATTTAAAAAGGATCTTTATATTTATTTATATGCGCAAATGTTAACTGTAAATTTGTCCAGATGCTTTTAAATACTCTTTATTTGAAGATTCAAGTTCAAAAATATAAACTTGCAGTTAAAGTTCTCTTTGAATGGAATTAATGTTCAGACATTCAAAATTCAAATATAATTTGTTATCTGAACAATACAAAACAAGGGATTCTATGTAAAATGCCCTGAATACCTGGCTTTAAAATTATGAAAAACTAAAAGATTTAAATAGGGTTTTTAACAATGCATAAAAATTTTTTGCAAATAATGTAATACAGAAGCATAAAAATTATTCATGTTTAGAAGTGTCGAAATTTTAAAAATTTTAAATTTTGAACCTTTTTTTTTTTTTTTTTTTTTGACACATAACAAAATAATCATTTTTAAAAAAATCCCTGAAATTATTGATTAAAATAAGAAAAATGAAACAGTAAATTATCCTCAATGTTTTAATATATAATTTGAATTTAAATACTACAGATATTTTTAAAAACTTAGACATACATTATAAAAACTTAATTCATTTGAGAATTTTAAGGTAAAGAAAAAAATGAGAATTCTCAACTCGTTGACTTGCAATTATTTCCGTACGCTTTAGGGTTTAAAGAAATTCTTCCCAGTTTTTACGATTGATGCAGGGAAAGAACCGGTCTCCCGTGAGGCATAAAACTTCCCCTCAATGCCCATTGTGCCTCCCCCGACCGTCTCTAATTATCTTTCAAGATACTAAACCTTTAAAGGGGGGGGGAGAATTCGGAAAAACACGACTTTACCGTTTTTGAACACATTACTTGAGGAGGAAAAAATCAGTTTGGTTCATTTTTGGTGAGTCCCCAGCCTTACGAAAAATTCAGTGTGGTCCGTTTTCGAAGCCTCTCTAGTAGGGCAGAAAAATCCGTGCTATCCGGTTGGAGGGTTAAATCTACTACAATTTCGCATCATAAAAGCTCAGGTTCCTTTCTACTGGCGAGGAAATTAGACGTCAAAATTAAATTGTGTAGCTATTGATATCCACCTTTGTGGTGCCACACTAAAAATGATATCAGCTCGTGGGGAATGTACTAGGTCTACAATGGTAATTACCGATCCACAGAGCCAATAAGAAAAAAAATAACATGCCCAAACTTTAGTAAAAATTTAAAATTCCCTTTCTATCATCTTACGTTTTGAAAGTTTTACCAAAAGAAACACTTTTTCAAAATTCATGCATTCAATGACCGTGACTCTTTCTTTAAACCGAGCATCAACTTTTAGAATTCTGAACTTTCCAAAAACTGTACAGTGAGAACAACATATCATATAGGTTGTGAAGAGCTTCTTGCTCAAGCTAAAATTCAGAAGGATGTTCCTGAATCCAGTATCAAAAATTTTCCGTTCATTCGCCGATGAATTTCCAGGCGTTGAGTAACGCTCTTAGAACCTCATTAGATCACGCACATTGTCTTGGAACAAACAATGAGGCCTACATATCTCAGCATAAAGGCAACGGGATTTATTGGAGTAGAATATTTTACTTCTTGCAATAAACTTGAGATCTTCAAGACTTTTTCAAATTTTTGCCTTTTTTCCTGTTTTTAAAATTAAATTAAACGAGGGGTTTTCTTCTTCGAGATACATCTTTTGCCGTGTTTTGATTCAAATGAATATTTGGGTAGAATGCTAAGTCGGATTTCCCCACAGATATAGTTCATTATACATCTTGGGTAACGCCTAACTTTCTGAAATGTCTGCAGTCTCAAGATGGGTCCATTCTGTTCACTTAGCAGCGAACACAACAGAATGGACAGAGAAGAGAGACTGCAGATAAGTGCTATGGAACGCATGCTTTTGACCAGTGACTTTTCTTCCGGCATCCCCTCTCTGAACGAATTTTCAATGCATAAATATCTGTGAGCATTAAAGCTAAGTGGATGGAAGACGAGAGAAAAATTTAAATAGATCAACAAATAATTAACACTTTCAATGCTCATACACGTGATTTAAGATATCAATGCTCACTTCCTTGTTCATTTAATTACAAGAACTCCCTCTCGCGAACACAATCTTTTCACTTCACTTCTTAGAGCAAAGCAAAATGACTGCATGTGCAAGAGGGGAAAGAAACGCCGTCAAAAAAATCGTCTGTTTCGGAACGCGGGTGGAAAAAAAGGGGGCCGTCGTCTCCATGGCAACCGTTGATTGATGGAGCAAGTTTTGGGGGCGAGAAGTCAGGTGTCAATATCGATCGTCTTGCTCCACATTCCAGTGCCACGCCCTCCTCCACCCCTTCCTCCGCACGAGGGCGCTGCAGTCGTTTCTTGGGAGTAAAGTGTGTAGCGGCACACGAATAATCCATCAGGTAGTTGTGAGTGATTTCCTGGATCCGGATTCGTGACTGACACGTGTCCTCCTTCAAAGTCACACGAAGAGATGGGGAGAGGGCTAGTCGTTATACGAATTAGAATCAAAAGATTCGGAATCGAAAGCTGAACTTTTATCTACAACTATTGTAGTTATAAAGCGAAAAGTTTTGAATGCTAGCTTTGCCTCGAAAAGATGGTTCCTGAGGAGAGAAAAAGAAAAATTGAATGCAAGAAACATAGTTTCAGTGGAACTGTCGTGATTCCATAAATATAACCATAACTGGTTTATTGTGTTAATCCCAGCTTTGAGGAAAGAACTTAATTTGAAGCAGTATCGAGGAAAAAAATTTAAAATAATACGCGACCATAGAGTTTCATTTCTCCCTCAAAAAATATTACTCGATTATTTTTCGGTGAAAGGCCCAAGGCTTAAAAAAAAGGCAATCCTTCAATTTTCTTTATATTAGTGTTTGTAACAGTGGGTCCTGTATCAAAATTCCTAGTGGGTCCTTTTCTTCGGCGCCTGACATTTTATGATTTTTTGTTCACACATGTTAGTGCCCCTCTCGCTTGGGGGCCTCGTATCATTAAAAGAATGGTAGCTACGCTCCTGGTTTGTGATGAACAGTGACTAAACTAGTGAGTTGAGAGATTTTCAAATCCATTTTTCAATTCGTGGCTGGCGTGCCAAAAGTTCGAGCTTAGTACCGCTGAAGACACTCCGTGTAGGGAGACGAGGCACGTTAAAGCTGTAGAGACCTAAACGTCCTCCCCTTTGTTGCGGTGTGGAAGTTAGGGGTGGAAGCTCAGGTGCTGTCCACGTCACTTGACCATGATTCAAAATCACGAGGTCCTTTGCCAATAACCCTAGTGTAGTTTTATAGTGCGTCGTTCACCCTTCACAGCTAAAATAAAATTTTCTGTGATAAATAATCATCCTCTATAAACATTATTAGTCACGATCTATTCGTGGCTTTTTACCTGGGTGGTGTCTAGACGTTAGAGCCACTGCTCATTTAGGACATTTAACTCATTTTTCAGGACAGAAATAATGAATCATGTTACAATACACTTTTTTATGAAAAATTAACGTTTATTTAATAATTATTTCAATAACAGTTAAATACAAAGTATAAGTGTAATTTAGTAATAATAGAATAATTGTACAACATAGAATATATATATATAATCTAAGTATATATATATATATATTCCAAGTATATATATATATATATATATATATATATATATACTTACTTAGAATATATATTGAACTTTTGTGTGTGTGTGTGTGGTATATATCCACATTTTATAT
This sequence comes from Trichonephila clavipes, assembly GCA_019973935.1. Lineage (NCBI taxonomy): Eukaryota > Metazoa > Arthropoda > Arachnida > Araneae > Nephilidae > Trichonephila > Trichonephila clavipes. The sequence continues at coordinate 80,936 of BMAU01020585.1, forward strand.
TTTATTTAATTTTAGTATGAAAAGTTAGAAATAAAGTAATATTTTTGAGAATTTAAATTAGTTATTTCCCAAATATGATGAGCTATTTACTGTGGAACTTAATAATATGCAAACGTTTTCTCCGAGAAGGGAAACTGTAATGAAAGATTTTCGAACGCGATAATCTTGTACGATATATTATAAACAAAGCTTGTTAAAATTTCCCACCCCCAACGTGATCTAAATGCTCTCTCTCGAGTACAGGCAAAACGAAAATTTCTTGGTCATTTTTATGTTCTAGGTGGGCAGTGGATAGAGCCTCTGTCCACATATTAAAGGTTTCCAAAAACCTAAATAAAATCTTTTTTTTAATTGTACAATTGCTTAATTAATTCAGATGAGGGAAGAGTATACGTAACACATGTCGAAATTTTGCTCAAATATCAGAAATTTTATTTATAGTAATCAAAATACAGTTTGTAGATTTACACCGAGAAAAGCTGTTTTTAACTCTCCATCAGAGGACATGAAATGCAAAAAAAGGTATCGTGCTGCCATCCATATTAATTTTTATGCGTTTTAACTTCAATTAACGCATAGAGATAGACTAAATATCTAACACCCGCTTCGAGAATTTTTTTAAATATCTGGCTCTTCGTCACTGCCCGCTAAAGGGTGAATATAACTCACTCTCACACTGCAATAACTTAACAACAGATGAATAATTTTCTTCACTTATAGTAAATACTTCCATTGTACTTAGTCCAATTCCTGATAAATGCCCTTTTAAAAATAATTAAAATTATCAATATCATCCAACATTACTACGAAGAGCAATTTCGAAACAATTCAACCATTCACAAATATCGGCAGAAAGTTTCGATGGCCTGTATTCTTAAGAGTTAAATTCTGCGTTTGGAGAATGAATATTGAATGTATGGTTCGTGTAGAGTTGTTTGAAGCTTATGATTTTGATTTGCAACTAATTATTTTATCTCTTTTGAACTTATGAGCTCTCTATCTGCACACATTTCCCACTTTAAAATATTCTACAAGCTCTGATCATTAGGGATTGCAATACTGGTATACCGTGATACCGAATACCGGTATTTTGAGCCATTTGGGCAATTTTGTAATACCGGTATTAACAAGTTTATATACCAGTTTTTTTTGTTTTTTCGATATTTACATGAAATTTTTAACCACTATATATTCGATGATTGATCATAGTAAACTAGTATACGATTTTGCTTTTATGTCTCCCTAACGGGCGAAATTAATAAGACTGTGAATATAAAATTGCATCGGATATTCAAGAGAAGGGATAAACTACGTGAATCCCCCAAACTATAATATTACAGCTCAGGGCGACGCGTAGGGTCCGAAGGCTGATATTCGTGTCTGTGACAACAAAGTTGTAGTTGTGAAGAAAGTGAGCAATATTTCGATATTTTTTAAATTGGCGAGTTTGTTATTCACACTGCATTTGCATATCATCATACTTTAGGGTTCCAAATATTTTTCAGGTTCATTACATATATACTCATAAATAATAGCCCATATTAATGAATAAGAACGACTTTAAAGAAAACAAAGAATCAATTGATAATACATCGATTTGATTTCCTTATTTATATCAGAATATCGCGTATTTCTAACAGTACCACCGACTAGCGTAGAGGCCGAAAGAGCGTTTTCGACAGCTGGCAATTTTTGCGCAATATTACGTTCCAGGCTTAATGACAGTACAATGGATGCATTATGTTTTTTTAAAATCACATTTCAAAAATTTGTAATAGTACCACAGTCTGAATAGTGATATTTACACTTTTTTGTGATTTAAATAAGTAAGTTGTTCTTTTTTTGTGATTCCTTAATATACCTTATAATTTAAAAGTTACAAATTACTTTTTGGGATATTTACACTTTCTAACAAAACTGGCAAATAAAATTAAGAAACACCTGTGTTTTGTTTCATTTTCCAAAATTTCTACTACCGGTATTGAAGCTGGTATCCCGGTATTAAGACCTAAAAAATACCAAATACCGGTATTGAATTTTTGGTCTGGTAGTATTTACAATCCCTACTGACCATCAATTGCACTCAAAGGTTGAAATGTTTCACCTAAAGCTCAATGTTTACCTCCGTTTCTTCACGTTTGGAATTTTTATTTATTCAACATCATCAATTATGTTGCTGCCGTTATTCTCTTCAATCTCTCATTTTCCATCGTATTTATATTTGCTTTTCTTCCTAACCAACCTTAGTTAAAAAATTTGAAATAAATCAATTATTGATCGTTTGCTCAGCATTTTATTGCAGATACCGATAACTATTAACAATAATCACAAAATAATATAACATTCTGAACTTTAAAAAATGTATCATATTTTATATATATACAAATTCTCAAATACCCGCAGAGACGCCATATTAAAATTCCACCTTATTTTTACAAGCTTTTATTTAACTTGTAACGTAAAATGTTCGGGTGGAATCTTGCAACTCAATTTTGAAGCTGATGTCTTCTACCGATTGAGCTGAAATTTTGTATACACATTTAGTTTGGATGACAATGCATGTTTTGAACATTTATATTCCGATATCGCATTTAAATAAAAAGATATTAATTAAAGTAATTTGTTCGGGTGGAATCTTGCAACTCAATTTTGAAGCTGATGTCTTCAACCGATTGAGCTGAAATTTTGTATACACGTTTAGTTTGGATGACAATGTATGTTTTGAAGATTTATATTCCGATATATCGACCTAGTTATTGTAACGACCTTGTTTAGGTGTTAAGGCGAACATGTTTACAATAACACAGGTGGCGACCAAAAGCGTAGCTTGGATGGTAGAGCAGTTACTCAGCATGCGAGAGGTTCGGAGATCGATACCCCGCGCCTCCAATTGTTACTTTTTCGCATAAAATATGTTTGAAAATCATTTAATTTGGTACAACGAGATATATTTTACAATACTTCCATTCTGCATACGTACAAAGAATGTTATATTTTTACTGTTCTACAGGGAACACTAAGATAAAGACAGATCTATATAAAACTATTTACTTTGAAACATTCTAAGGTATCTATTTACTCGATTCTAGTTTCTCCCATAACACTTATAATTGACCTAGTTACTGTAACGATCTTGTTCATGTGTTAAGGTGAGCATGTTTACAATATAACATAGGTGTCGACAAGGAGCGTAGCTCAGATGGTAGAGCCCTCGCTTAGCAGGGAGTGATACCATGCGCCTCCAATTACAATTTTTTCGTTTCGTATATTATTTGTACTACGAGATATTTTATAATACTTCTACTCTGTACACGTACAAAGTATGTTATACTTTACAAGCTTTTATTTAACTTGCAATGTAAATATTCGATGTCTTCAACCGATTGAGCTGAAATTTTGTATACACGTTTAGTTTAGTTGACAATGCATATTTTGACCATTTATACTCCGATATCGCATTTAGTTAAAAAGGCCAGCTGCATGGCCCGGCGTTGCACGGGCTTTCTCTACTTTTTAAATTTTCCCTTTTCTTCACAATATCAGCACTTCTAATAATCTTTTCAAATGAATTCCAACCCCCCTGCTCTTCTTAGGCCGATATTGCTCGGGCTTCTACCTAGTGTATAACTTAAAATTTCCTGCTTCGAAATTTTTCCACTTCTTTTCTTTGTCAGACAGGTTTACTCCCCCGGCGTTGTACGAACATTTTTAAATGCATAACATATTGTCATGGAAATTCCCTTCCCCTGTCGGTATCAGAGCTCTCGAGAAAGTGAACACTCAACGATTCTTAAACAACTTGACAAGTGTAGCACTCTAGTGGCACAATGAATCATTGCACAAACAAAATTCGTAAAAAAAAGTTTTCGACATTTTATTTTTTAAATCACTAACTGTTAAAAGCAAAGTATGAGTTTTTTAAAAATCAATTTCATATAAACGTATCGATAGTGATTCATTTTAGAAAAAGTCATATGGAAATTATCGTTGTTTTGAAAGGAAAGAAAAGAAAAACATACTATATCGTCACGAAGTAAATCTTCTTTCCAATTACAAAATTGCTGGCGAAGTTATTAAATGCGCGAATAACATTTTGTGTATTTTTTTAAAACAATCATAAAAACTAAGCGATGGTGTTGTTTATAACCAGGGGACAACAGTTAATAATCCAGTGTTCTAAGCGTTCAATCCACGAAATCTTCGGAAAAAAAGAAAGAAAAGACCTGTAAAATAAAAGAAAGAGATTCAATTTCGCATAGCGTTATTTGTTAAAATTTAAATTTTGAGGGCTTCATTTTTAATTTAATGCCTTCGAACTTCATATATCTATTGAAAGCAACGGTAATTTTTTTAAAAAAATTGTAACAAAAATAATGCTTTAATATTTCTCGCAAAAAGGGGATAAAAAACGAAAAACACAATTTTTTTAAACTGTAACTTTTAAGCAATATTTTCAAACTTTGTGCATATTACGGATAATATCGTTCTATTATTTTATAATTAAGGCTACACGGTACCCTTTTTTTAAAAAATTTTTTTGGAGACAGTTACAGTAAAAATAATTGATGTTTTATATTTAGATTATATTATTCTGCTGATTCTGTAAGCAAAAATTCAGTTTGACCAGACATAATTTTACAATTTTAAAAAATTAGGAATTTTTGAAGTTTTTCAAACTTTTATAAAATACTCAATTTTTAAAATTTTTTTGTAATTTTAAGTTATTTATGATTCTTAGATTATTACAAACAATATTTAGTATGGATTTGAAAATCTATTTACTTGTTGATTTTTAATAATTATTTTTCTAGAAAAACCTGGAAAAAACACGAAATTTTTTAAAATATCAACTTTAGCAATTTTTAGAAAATAACTAGAGTTCTCAGTCTTAAATCCATACTAACTTTTATAGAACATACATTTGGTAGTATATACAAAAACAGTCAAGGCTCTATCTTGAACAGGAAAAAAGCCTTAGGGGTTTGAAAACACTTATATCTTCAAAATTAAAAGTCTGAGAAAAACGCATTTAAAGTTTGTAAAGTCATAAAACAAAAACTTATAATGCCCGTAAAACTCTAATTTTTTAATATGTTATTTTTCAATGTATGTTATACATTAAAACACTATTTATATTAAATATGACTGAAAATTATATTTTTAATTCAAAATATATTTTTGCATAATATTGATAGCATTTGTTAAGATGTCAGTTTATTCAGCTCTTTATCTTAAACTAATTATTTTCTTAATATTGAAAATACAGTGACACATTCAACATTGTTTCTTCTTGTTTTCCTTGTAGTTTTCTTTCTTCCTTTCTTATTTTTGGATGAGTAAGATATATAAAATAAGCATATATTAATTTTAAAAAAGTGCGAATAATTACTTTTTTTTAAATATATAGTGTTTATGAAAATTTAAAATATTTGTTTTATGTGGTTTAAAAAGTACATTAAAAGATGAACCTTGTGACGTCTTACGCGTCTTTTCTTTAACAAGTCCTTTGGGTTCTTTGGGCCAGAATTAATGGCAACTCTTTTCCAACCAAATCCAAGAAGCGAGAAGTGAAGAGATGCAAATAATATAGAATAAATATAGGATCTTAGAGTAAGCGTAATGGCAATGTAAAGGAATGTTAGACAATTGACGTGCGTTGTGGCAGTTGATGATTATTGAAGTTCGTGGTTCAAGATTTAAGTTCTACGTGTCGTGGATAAACACATATTGGTGTTCGACTAGAAGTTAAACGTCAAGCTACATACCATTGTAGATAAAGACAAGTTTATTACAGAATAATATAAGGTAGGGTTGATTACTTATTAGTATATTTGAAGATTAGGCGGTTCGATTATTGAGATTGGTCCGAATTATATTGTGTGTTGCGTATTGCGTCATCGTAGATTCTCTCATATTAATTGTTGTAATTAAATTTCTTAAAAGTTTAAGTTGAATATCTTAATAAAGTCATATTAAGATAATGTTTGATCCGAGTTCTTTCGTTAACCCTACACCTCTAGCTCACGCTGATGCTTCGAGGGATGTACTTCCAAGGGGAGGTACATCACAACCTCTATATAACGAACTTTTTTCTGGGATTTAACGACTTCGTTATATAGAGGTCAGATTGTATTTAAAAATATAATTCCTTAAAAAAAATAAGACGAGCAGAAAACAGAAAATGATGAAAGGCATTTGGACATTAAAAGGCACCCAATAAAAATATCAATGTTTGAGAGAATGGTTTTTCAAGACAATATCACATATCTTCAATACGCAATTCTAAGTAGGTCATTAACTGAGCCGAATCCTATATATATATATATATATATATATATATATATATATATATATATATATATATATATATATAATGAATATAACACCGTTCTCGAATATTTCAATGGCCAAGTTTGACTCTATTCCAACCTGTCCACGCCTGGTGTTGTCACAAAGAGATGATGTCATCAGTACGGGACATAAAGACTTTCCCCGAATGAATTTATCTCTTCTCTCGACCAAATGGAAGGGGGAGGGTCACCTGTTGCTGCAACCCTTTCATCGCTGGGAGGAAGGGAGACTCAATAGTTCGTGCAAAAGGGGGAACATTTCGTAATCGAATATCGATTGGGGACTTTAAATATTTCATTGGCTTCCCCATGAGCTCACCCAACAGGAAAGGGGAGTGCTGATCAAGCTCAAAGGCCCGCCTGCTAATCAATGGGTGGACGGGCCTCAGAAAGGAATTGGGAAGAGCTCTATCAATACCCTGATGAAGGGAAATATTAAAAAGATTGTCATTCCCCAGGACTGGTGAGCAATTCGAATTGGATGAACTCATGACCCATTTAAAAATAGTTATATTGACAAATATTAAAACTGGAAACTGGCGACTCAGGCAAAGTATGAATAATTAAGTGACTACAGTTACACCAAGTGAATACATAGACATACATGGCTTTGTGTTTGTGAATGGCGGAATTGATCAAAGTATTTCTCATATAATAGTTCTTTTGGAAATCTTTCACTTCTTTTACGTAATGATTCTACCAGTGGCGTAACGTACACCCCCTCATTGCGGGGGTGGGAGGATTCTAGGGTAACCAAAGCCTGACTGATGTCAAGTACGTTTCCTTTGTAAAATCCGGCTTGGAGCCCAAAGCCTGACTTTGCAGGGGGCCCTAATATTCTCCATTACGCCACTGGGTTCAACTGATATGTGATGACATTTGATCCGGAATGTGTAGTAACAAAGACCAATGATTGTCAATCAAGATCCAACGCTCTCCGACAACAGATTCTCTTTGAACCGTCAGATGCCATTTCTTGAAGCCAATCTGTAACTTAGTAAATAGATCGAATCTCTCGCACCCATTTAATACCATTTCAATGATTTCTACAATTTCCTTACAGCAATCTTTTACAAAAATAGTGATTTTTAAAAGGAACTCGTGATTGTTTGAGAGATAAAAATGTAATGCTTACAGTAATCATGGTTCCTCGTACATGTTTTGGTGGTATCAATATTTTTTAAGGATCATTTATTTCCTTTCAAGAGTAAAATATTTTTTCCTATCTAATGAGATGTTAATGCTTAGCAATGAGAACTGATTATCCCGAATCGCACCCCAAGTACTAAAAGCATGTTTTTCCTTATTGGAACTGAGCCTTTTAATTATAATCTCGTAAGGCTCAAAAGAATAAGCTGAAAAATGAAGGTGAATAATGAAGGATGTTATTCTTTTAATGTAAGTGAACAAAAAAATATCCTGGTGGGACGCATAGGTCGAAATTCCGATGAGGAGGCCCAAGACTACAGTCTGGAGCAATGGCATCTGAGACCAGCAGCTTCAGTTGTAAAGATGCGACAGAACGAAAAGTTGAAGAAAAAATCGACTTATTATTTCCTTTATAGACGAAGTCGTATTTTCAATCAGGTCAAACAAAAAATTTTTTAAAAGGAAGATAAGCCGCTGAGAGGTCAAGTCACGAGATAGTCAAATTAGTTAGGAACATTCCATGTGTTCGCTCTCTCACAGAAGTAAATTTTTTAAAAAAGGAAACGTAAAATGTTATTTTTGAAAGGAAAATAAAAACAATAGAGGGTTGAAGGTATTTAATTAAAATGAGACTCTACCTATTAAAGTGATGTGCCGTCTTTTTGAATTCCTTACGAATTTCCCTGTAAAAACCCATCTCGGTTTCACGCATTTTGTTGCGTCTTCGCACGAGTCACAAAATAAATTTATTCCTTTTAAAGTATAAGTAAACATCTCATATTTATTCCTTTTATTGCATTAGTTGAGGCGCTGGATGCTATTGCGTACATTTTGTTACACTATTAAAATAGGAATCTCAGAAGTCTGCCCACTCTTCCTTGCATTAAAAGGATGAATGTAATGGAAAAATATTTTAAAAAATAGAAAAATAAAGATTTTGGGAATATTAAAACAAATGATTTTTTACACATAGCGCAACAAAGGTTACTCGCCCCAGAATCCCGCTCTTTATAGTCCAAACATCTTCCTTAATCAAAAGGTTCTCCCTTGGAATTTTTCTTTCTCGATAAAGAATTTTTTTTCTCTTGTATATTGCCAAGATCCAAAAAAAAAAAAAAAAGGTGGGGAAGGCAATGAAAATGCTATTGAATTCTATTGGAGATATCTTTTTCTATTTTAAAACAAGAAACTAACTACTCATAATTTTTTGGATTGTTTACTGAAGATTTAAACCATAATTTACCGGATACAGTATACGTGGGTTTAATAATGTTTTGGGAAACACATGGGAATCCGCTTTCCCAACACATCCCCATAGACCTTTGGGATTAGTCTTTAATTTTAGAGTAGGCCAGAGTTCATTAAAAATTGAATAATTTGCCTAGAATACGAGTTAATACTAGGCTCAGTAAGCATTTTTTGACCCGTATATTGGTGTTAAAACACTCTTCAATGAGCTTAATTTTTCGTATTCTTAAGACGAACAGCAAGGGGCACACATCTCTTCGTCATCTGAAGCGGAAAGTTTTGCACAGTGTGTGTCAACATCAACTGTGCATAGAACTGTTATGTAGCAAAATGTTACGATTGATGTTGTTCGATAGAATGGTTTCAAAACAGTTTTTATTGCGTTAATTCTAGATCTGATATTTAAGATAAATGTTTTTTTATTGTTAAGTAAATTGGTGGATACCTGTTAAGACGCGTTAAGAGCATCGGTAAAAATACAATGTACTTTAGTTGTTTTCAGCAAATAAATACGATGTATCAGTTGGATAATGTATTGAGTGTGCCATCACACACTCTGTGCCGTAAGTAATAATTTGATCACCGCGTTTTGTGAATTTTGCTCTTATGTTACGCCTTACATGTAGCAATTCTGTTCAAATTAGCCGAAATTTTATAAAACATTTCTTTAAGGTGGAGACCAGAAAAATAAATTATCCATCGCTACACCCAGATATTTTGTGTGGTGAACAGTTTCTATGGGCATTACCATGAATTTCTAGGTTTGAACCTTATTCGAGTGATAAAGACGATACCTGAGCTAACACTCTAAATTTCCACCCCTTTCTAACGGGAGAACTGTGAGCCTCCGCAGATTTTAACGTGCTTCAGCTCCTTTACACGACAGATCTTCTGTGGTACCAAGACTCGTGCTCATAACTCGCCAGGCTCGAGTTCATGACCATGACCTCTCGGATCCCGCGGCCACCCTACTATTGCACATATTTTTTATATTATTTGGATAACAGTTATACACTATTGAACGAATGTCTTTTTTTCACGAAGATAAGCTCTGCTCTAAACTTCTGCACCCTACCAGGGAATCCCAAGATTCCCTAGCGTCAGCGGTACAGGACGCGGGGACTCTACCAGATAAAAGGAAACATATTGTTCGTCAATATATATATATATATATATACAGTGGCGCACACAGGCATTTTTCAAGGGGTCGAAAGTTCACCATTCTTGTATCATGCTCCTTTTGATTTTGTCGGTTTTCGGGATCAAAACACAGTAAAAAACTAATTATTGAATAAATAATTAGCATTAATTAATAAAATTAATCATTAATCACAAATACTTAATTAAATTTTACGTACTATATACTTTGATTTATAATCAATTGGAAAAAAATCAAAGGCTTTGGGGGGGCAGGACCCCTCCTTGTGTGCGCCACTGTATATATATATATATATATATATATATAATCACTTTCGATACAGTTTCAGATTTGTAATTTTCTAGTCAATATGTATTTACTGTTTAATTACAGCATCTTTACAATCATATCATAGCTTTAAAAGAGCTTTCAAGTGTTCTATATCTTCGTCATTAGTATGTCATAAACCTCCGAATTTCAATTTTCTACTTGAAAAAATAGTAATATTGAAGACTGATTATTGAAACTGATTACGAGATTATTTATGTAAAGGTTTATTTTTCTTTGGATATAGTAGTTTATAAATATTTATTGAAATGCTTCTCTACAGTTTATGAAATAAAAGGACTACTTTTGATACCAAATACCTCTCTTGAATGAAGTACTTAGCAGAAGCATATAATTCTTGATTTGTTGTTCATTGTTAGTGCGGTTTTATAAATATGTAACAAAGATTTTTTTTAAAAAAATCAACGCTTGTAGGTTAAATTGTTTATGAATGTGCGTTTCAATGCATGGGCTAATTGAGTCCTAGACTAGGGCCTCCGTGATTTTAATTGTCACATGTTGCTTCTGAACATATTCAAAAAACTAGGATATTCAAACTATGCATCATCTTTCAAAATTGCCAGGATTGCATTATCTATTGCAATGAACATGTGTCCAAGTTTAGGTCAACCGCCATGATTTAATTGAAAAGTCACAGTTTGTAACTAGGTTTGTGTGTGATATTAAGCACAGTGAGATTGTAACACATTTAGTTGTTTCGGTTCTCCGTTTGTTCGTGTATTCGACAACGTTTGCTATATAGTATATTAGCTGGTATACGCATTCTTCGCACGGGTGAACTGAAAAACTAAGCAACACTGATTGAAAAAAAGAAGTTTTTAATGAGTTAATTTTACGTGAATTGCAAATTAAACAAAATAAAAAAGCTTTTTGCATACCTCAGCTAAACAAAAAAAAATAAAGAAAAAAAACACCTTTGTTAAATTTTAAGTCTGTAGATCTAATAGCTGATAAAAAGTATTTTTCTTTTATTTATAACTACCCGTAACACTCTTGAAGGTCGATTTTCGAAAATACCTCCCTAAGCTGATCTCTGCTCAGCAAAAGTAACACATTGTTAAAAGTTTTGTGTAATGAACGCTTAAAATAGTGTAAATAATTTATATCTGAAAGTATAATACATTAATATTACTTTCTATTGTATTTATTTTATGTTAAAATTGTAATATTTGCAAGCAACGCCGTTCCTTAAATTATAATACCGATTCCATGAAAAACATAACGAAATGTTAACGATAGGGTCAAGTTGGCAAATGTCTAGCTTTTTTCATAGCTCGAGCTTTATTAGAGCTTTGTAAGACCCGCTGTGTAGAGGCGTGATGTACGTTAATACTTTATCCAACGTATTAAGATTTACTGCAGTTTTTTTTTCATTCAATATATTTTTTTTTGAATCACTACATTGAAAATAAAGGGATATACATAAGCAAAATACTCAATGTTGGGAAATTTAATCCGTTAGAGCTAATAAATTAATTAAAGATATTCCACTGTAAAATTGATTATATACACCGTTCACTTAAAATAAATAGTCAAATCATTTTCTAAGGTCTTTATTAACATACAAAAACATAAGGCACTTAAATTTTGACACAAACTATTTTTTCGGGACAAAAATAATAATCTTTGCATTCCGCTGAAAACGCCGTCAGCTGAAAACGCAATACCTGCTACAAAACTATTTGTCTTCCTCGCTAAAATACTCATCATAGAACCCCTGCTGCCATATATCTTGGAAGAGTGGATTTCAAAGAATATACCTGCTAAGTATTGGTAGAATATTCCTTCTAAGTTGGTGTGGTGTGGTAGTTAGGAGAAGGGTGTGCCAGCTCAGGTGTCGTTCATGTCACTTGACTATGGTTCAAAATTACATGGTCCATTGCCAAAAGCTCTCGTGTAGCTGAACAGTTCGCCGTTAATATTCACTCACTCACTCACCCTAAAAAATAAAGTACAGTAGTTATAATTATTTTTATACTTAAAAATGCAATATCCGCCTATTCAATTAAAATTATAGCGTTATAAATAAGTACTAACCACAAACAAATTTTGAAAATTTATCCGAATAATGTAGTGTGAAAGAGAAAGTTTATTTACTGTAAGTACCAGAACCGATTAAAGCATCTATTTTGAAAAAAGATCAATTTTTATCTACCAAATGTGCGTAATAAAATCATAAAAAAATACATTCAAATAAAGATAGATTTATAACAACCTCTCCCTTCAAAACTTAGTTTTATTCTGAAATAAAAAAAATTAGGGATTATGCTGATCACAGGAATTAATTAGAAGCGACCGCCTTGCGTAGTCAAAGCAAAAAGGGTTTCTTCACAAATAAAAAATAGATATATGCTGCCGTGGGCTTTTTTGCAGCGCACGCTAGAATTGCTTGCAGATAGCAGAATTTTTTCCTACTTACTTGACAAATATCGTTATATTTTGGACACTTCACACAATCTATATATATATAAATGAATGTTTGTATGTATGTCATCGATGAACTCAAAAACTACTGTACCGATTCTTATGAAAATTGGTATATATATGAATTTTTCCACGGAGAAGGTTTGTATAATATGCTCATTGATGCCACTCGCCACCAGGTGGCGCTGCAGAGTAGCAACTTCTGCCCCGTTCAACCGATTGTCATGAAAATCATTATGACCATGTATTTATACACAGAAGAAACGAATATAATATTCGTATTAATGGAAGTTACCACCAGATGGCGCTTCCATGTATCAAGTTCAATACTGATTTTAATAGATATCTATACGAATTCGTATAAATAAAAGTTCTCAAAATATATTTTTGGTGCGATAAGTAAAATAAAACTATAAACTTTCTTTTCTTCTCTATCTCTTCTTCTCTTCTCTTTCTCTTTCTCTTCTCTATCTCTTCTTCTCTTCTCTCTTTCTCTATTCTCTTTTTCTTCTCCTCTATCTCTTATTCCCTTTTCTTCTCTTCACTTTCTCTATAAAAATGATTGTTTACCTGTATGTCTTTTCTAGAATCGTAAACTATGTATTTGATTATGTGAAGATGTCATTCTAATGAATTTCATATATTGTCATTACAGTTCATGCTGATATGAATTGAAACAAATGAAGCGAACCATAGATGACATTTCGAGTCGAGAGTGACATAAGAATTTGTGTAGGTTGTGAAATTCATATCTAGCTTACATTAAACAGACAATATTGTGCGTATTTTTATATTTGGGAGAGTTTTTCGAATAATTTTGTGCATTTCATCGTAAGCTGAATTAATTTAGATAAATACTTCAATCGGATTGAATATTTGTAGTTTCCGTGAGCTGATTATATTCATTTTCTACAGTGAATTTACGAAGATCATCGAATGTGTATGTGAAGGATTTGACTGCTGATTGACATTCCGAACGCATTTGCTGTGCGGTTTTTTTTCTTATTAGCATCTTATATCATCTGCGACTTTGCGACGTTTTATAAATTCAAAAGCATCACGTCGTTCCTGTATAATTATGCCTCCAAAGCGACGAGCAATTGGCCGATCTACACCTCAAGCACGAAAGAGAAGAGCATTACGAGCCTCAGAATGAGACGAGCAACGAGCATTAAGGCTGGAAAATCTTCGAGTACACGCCACTGAGACCCGTTCGTCTGAATCGTCTGACCAACGAGAAATAAGATTAGAAACTGATCGAATACGTACTAATCAGATCCGTTATTCTGAGACAACTGAATTACGGGAAAGAAGGCTGCAAAATGTTCGAATAAGCACTGCTCGATCAAGACGAACACTGCACGCTGATTTGAATCTTAGTGCATTCCATTATGACAGTAATAATGATTACAGTTTTCATCCAAATGTCGTCATTGGAAAAATGGATAAAATTTGCATGTATTGTAGTGCACTCAAATTTAAAAATGAAACGCGTGGAATGTGCTGCGCCAGTGGAAAAGTTAAGCTACTAGAATTACATTCACCACCCGAACCACTGTCAACGTTTCTATCTGGTGTTACACGTGTGTCGAAGCATTTCTTGGAAAACATCCGCAAGTACAATTCATGCTTCCAAATGACATCGTTCGGTGCAACGAACATCGTGCGCGAAAAATTACATGCCGACATTCAGAGTCCAAGGGCAAATTTATCATCATGCCGGATCGCTTCTACCATTGCCGGACGCAGATCACAAGTTCCTTCAAATTTATTTTATGGCAAACAGTGATGAACATATTGAACAACGATGTCATTATAATGCGGGCACTAGACGAGAAATTGTGGGTGCGTTACAAGGCCTTTTCGATCAACACAATGAATTAGTTCGGTTGTTTAAAACCGCCATTCAACGAATGCCAGCCGATGACTATGCAGTTGTGATTCGAGCAGACAAAAGACCCGTTGGCCAACACGAGAGACAGTTCAATGCACCAACAATCGATGAAGTGGCGATCGTTATAGTTGGCGAAGAATTTGAATCGCGCGACATAATTCTTCATTGCAGAAGTGGTGACATTCAGCGAGTCTCCGAAACTCATCGCTCATACGACGGATTGCAGTATCCGATTCTGTTTTGGCGAGGAGATGATGGATATCATTTTAACATCAAAATGATAAGTCCACAAACAGGTGAGGGAACGAATAAGAAAATCAGTGCCATGAATTATTATTCGTATCGACTGATGATTCGTCAAAACGCTGAGAACCACATTCTGAAATGTAGACAATTGTTCCATCAATATATCGTCGACATGTACGCGAAGATTGAAACCGAACGGCTATTATATATTCGATTGAATCAAACCGAGTTGCGTTCTGAACAGTACATCCATTTACGAGACGCAATCGTTAATGATGGTAACGTCAATCCAAATGAATTGGGAAGAATGGCCATATTACCGTCTACATTCACGGGGAGTCCACGGCACATGTGCATGAATACGCAAAAGATGCGATGACATACGTTCGCGCATATGGTCGTTCAGATTTGTTCGTCACCTTTACATGCAATCTAACATGGAATGAAATTAAAGAACTTCTATTAGTTGGACAATCATCTTCGGACCGCCATGACATTACCGCACGCGTATTTAAACAAAAATTCAAATGTTTGATGGATTTTATTATCAAGCATCATGTTTTTGGAGAGACACGCTGCTGAATATATTCCATTGAATGGCAGAAAAGAGGATTGCCACATGCACATATTTTGGTTTGGTTAATCAACAAAATTACGCCAGATCAAATTGATCAAATCATCTCAGCAGAAATACCAGGTAAGCACATTGATCCAAACTTATTCAACGTCGTCACCAAAAATATGATCCATGGCCCATGTGACGCATTCAACAATAATTCCTCATGCATGTCTGATGGGAAATGCACGAAACTATACCCAAGAAAATTGGTTTCTGATACTATCACTGACAAAGACGGATATCCACTGTATCATCGACGATCAGTTGAGGATGGCAGCAAATCCGTCGTTCTGAAAGTACGAAACATTGATATTGAAGCAGATAATCGTTGGATTGTGCCATATTCACCACTGCTTTCAAAGACCTTCAAAGCACACATTAATGTTGAGTATTGCAATTCAGTGAAGTCGATCAAATACATTTGCAAATATGTCAACAAAGGAAACGACATGGCAGTCTTCGGGTAGGGAATGTAGCTGCACCGCTCGATGAAATCAACCAATACTAACTTGGACGCTACATAAGCAGCAATGAAGCAGTATGGCGCATCTTATCATTTCCAATCCATGAACGACATCCAACAGTAATACACTAGGCGGTGCATCTCGAGAATGGACAGCGCGTGTACTTTACAGCAGATAATGTACGTGCAAGAGCATTGGTTCCACCGGCAACAACTTTAACTGCGTTTTACTCATTGTGCCAAGAAGATCTTTTTACTAAAACTTTGCTTTATTCTGAAGTACCGAAATTCTACACGTGGAATGCATCGACTAAAAAGTTTCAACGTCGCAAAAAGGTAAAGCAGTTGAAGGACATACCAATTTATATTCCAGTGATGCATTGGGTCGTCTGTAAACTGTTCATCCGAACAGTACAGAATGCTTCTATCTAAGATTGCTGTTGATCAATATACGTGGACCAATATCCTTCCAAGATTTAAGAACAGTCAACGGTCAGCTGTGCGCTACTTATCGCCAAGCTTGCCAAGAACTAAATCTTCTTGAGAATGATGCACATTGGGACACTGCACGAGCTGATGCATCGAATACTGCTCGACCACAGCAAATACGCACGCTATTTGCCATAATATTAACAAGCTGCTTCCCATCTAATCCAAAAGATATTTGGGAAAAATACAAGGACTACATGAGTGAAGATATTCTACATCGTTTGCGCGCTGCGAATCAAAATCCGGACATTCAATTCACACCAAACGTGTATAATGAAGCATTGATTTTGATTGAAGACATATGTTTGACAATCGCTAACAAGGCACTGGTGCAACTGGGATTGACTGCTTCAAACCGACCTGCAAACAACCTTTTTGATTGTGATTTGCAACGAGAAACACACTATGATTCTGATGAACTGGGGACATTCGTTAGGAAAAATATTCCACAGTTGATTCTAGAACAACGCATTGCGTATGACAGAATTATGCGTGCAATCACAGAACAAAGCGGTGGACTGTTTTTCATAGATGCGCCCGGTGGTACAGCCAAGACTTTTCTTCTTTCACTAATTTTGGCAACCATACGATCACAAAATAATATTGCACTAGCTATTGCATCATCTGGAATTGCGGCAACTCTTTTGGATGGTGGCCGAACAACGCATTCAGCATTGAAACTGCCGTTGAATTTGCAAAACACTGAGGCACCAACATGCAACATCAGCAAAAACTCTGGAATGGGAAAAGTACTTCAAACGTGTCAAATTATCATATGGGACGAATGTACAATGTCTCACAAGAAAGCATTGGAAGCGCTTGATCGTACACTGCGAGATTTCAGAGGAAACAGACGGATCTTCGGTGGCGCACTCATTTAATTGTCTGGTGATTTTCGACAAACACTGCCCATTATACCACGATCAACACCCACTGATGAACTTCATGCATGTCTTAAATCATCAGTTCTATGGCGTCATTTACAGAAATTGACTTTGAAAACTAACATGCGTGTACAACTACAACGGGATGCATCGGCTGGAAATTTTGCAAAACAATTAATGGATATTGGAAATGGGCGAATGGAAATTGATGAATCTACACAATGTATCACCCTGCCAGCAAACTTCTGTAAGATAACAGAAAGCATCGACGAATTGGTGCAAAAAGTTTTCTCAAACATTGCACAAAACTACAAAAACCATCAGTGGCTCAGTACGCGTGCTATATTAGCAGCCAAAAACATCGATGTCAATACCATCAACTTCACCATTCAGCATGGAATACCCAGTGAAACGACAACATATAAGTCCATCGATACTATGGAGAATCAAGATGAGGTTGTCAACAATCCAACTGAATTCTTGAATTCGCTTGATTTGCCAGGCATTCCACCGCACGTTCTTACATTGAAAATTGGCGTACCCATCATACTTCTTCGAAACATAAATCGACCACGACTTTGCAACGGAACCAGACTCTCAGTCAAGAAAATGATGAACAATGTTATCGAGGCAACAATTTTGACTGGAAAATTCAAAGGTGAAGACGTCCTGTTGCCACGTATCCCAATGATCCCGACAGATATGCCATTCGAATTCAAACGTTTACAGTTCCCGGTGCGACTCGCTTTCGCAATGACTATTAACAAAGCACAAGGACAATCGTTACAAGTGTGTGGATTAAATTTGTAGAATCCATGCTTCTCACATGGACAGCTCTATGTGGCTTGCTCACGTGTCGGAAAACCTTCTGATTTATTCGTCTACGCACCAGATGGAAAAACAAGAAATATTGTGTATCCCACAGCACTTCAATAAACATCTAATTGAAACTGAGAACTTTGTAATCACACAAATTTTTCGAAACGGCTTTGAATGAATTGAATATTTGTGTACTGATTTTCCTTTAAAATTATTTTTCTTAAATTTATTTCAATTGTTTGCGTAGCAACGCGCGCCGGGTACAGCTAGTATCTTTATAAATTATAGCCTATGTGTTATTCTGATGTACAAGCTATATTACTGTAAAGTCTCATTAAAATCTATTCAGTTGTTTTTGAGTGAAAGACGGCCAAACATCCTCGCATTTATAACATATATCTAGATTAAGGTATCCGACTACGTTCGGAACCATGATTTAGCAAAAGTGTATAAATGGATAATATTTATGATACTTGGTGCCACTTAAATCAGAAAATGCAGATAAAATTTTTTAAAGAATTTTATTACAATAAAAACTTATTTAAATACAATATTTTGACAAAAAATGAACATAGAATGATCAATTTTCAAAACATTCTCCTCTTACGAAAAATGCTTCTATTATAATAATATTTTGCCTATAAATAGCTCAGACCTCTGTACAGAGGCTGAATTAGAATTTTTGAAATATATAACTTAGAAGTGGATTTATCCATATTTTACGACAACAGATGGGAGAAACTTTAAGACAAGAACGCCGATAATTTGATAATTATTTAAATGGGTTGTAACTCTGAAAATAATGTGAATTTTTCAAAAAGAATAGTTCAGACTCTCTGGAGAAGTCTTTACTTTATATAAACAAAATATTATTATTATAATAAGTATTATAATAAGTAAGTAATTATATAATTATTATAATAAGTAAGTAAATATGTAAGTATTAGTCAAAATATGAAAAATTCTCTAGAGGGCAGCACATTAGGTTTTCACACGCTGGCGGCCGACACCCTAGGATCGGCCCTGGTAGTCGCATACCTAAAAATACCAAAAATGGATAAAATTTACAAACATATTCTATAATATTCTCCCAGAAATTAAAAATAACGTATTTCCGAGAGTTTTGTCATTATTGACGTAAAGAACGATAACATTAAATTATAGCCTCGGGCTTACGGCTACTATTTAAAATATTCTTATCCTCCTGTATTGGGGGGTGACATCAGAACATCACTTTTCAAAAGATGTCTCAAAAAGGTACAAATTGGAAGCTTCGTTCGATAAATATTCATATATTCACTGTAAACAGTTGAATCATAACAAAATGCATTTAAAAGAAGCTTAAATTAATTTTTACGTTTAAAATAACTCCAAAAAATAGTAATAAGTTTCTTTCGTCTGTTAGGTTTCAGAAAAAAAAGTTAGCTGTGTTTATAAATGATTTCTGTTCCAAATGCAACTTTACTCTTAGTGTTTTTATTTTTTGCTCTACATTTATTCCAAAGCGATTTTTTTAAAAAAATGTCTGACTATTTAATATTAAATGCAAAAAGAAAGAGAACTGATTTTTTTAGTACTTAGACAAAATCGAACTCTTCGGGAGGGAGGTTACGCGCTGCGCTTTTCAGTGGAAGCACGGAAGTTCTGCTCTCCCAACACACAACAGCGGCAACACAAACACACAGAGACCGACCTCATTTATCTTTTGTCTTTCCGGTGGCCTGCCAGATTTAGAATCACATCGGAGTGGGGCTTGGGAAAGGGTCGTCATTGGATGGAAAAATCAAGAAACGCATCTCTGTTCAAAATTGCTCACCACAGAAAAATAAGAAATTCCAGGAGCATCGGATCGTCATTATTACACACTACGCTACGGTCCCAAACAATTCGTTAGTCTGCTTCTTCTGGCTACCCCAGACGCTGCAAGCAGAAGAAACACGCTACCTGGAGAGGAAGTACGAAGAAGACGGGAAAGGGGGAGGGGGTCACCACCCACTTAAAATTTGAATCACTGCAAAGATTGAATCGCTCATTGCAGGAACACGCGAAAGCTCGTTTAAATATGGATGGGCTCTCTCTCCCTTCGAATCCCATTATGCAAATGGGGGAGGCGTCACGCGAATTCCCTTAGAAGGAGGCAAAAAGCAACGCAACAAGTTCTCGGTTGGGAAGGCGGGATAATTGAATAAATGGGGCGCCCGTTTAAGCGGAGGGAAGGGAATTAAAAAACCATCGACATCGAAATGAGTTAGAAAAGCGAAAAAATGCATTTATTGGGGGAACATGAGAAGGAGCGAACTCTCCCACCAAGAACAGAGGCACAATGCGTTCAGGAAGCATTTCACACTACACAGAAAATTGACTACCCAGCCTCGATTATGCCCAGAATGCCGCCCCACTTCAAGCGGCGATTGGGTCCTTAAATTCATGCTGCAATTGCGGCTTTTTTTAATCCCCACTAAAGTATAACATGAATTTCCCTTCAGTTGTTTCCAACTATCAAAGTTATGGCATTTTAAATGCAACACCTATTCGTATTTGTATCAAAAGTTGTTAACAAAAAGGGCAAAAAAATAGGTTCTTTAAGTTGGATCTCACATTTTACTTTTAGTCCAATGCTGATACAATCCGAGGAAATAAAAAAAAAGGTGTAATGTTGTTTAAAAAGACCGCATCTATTACCGTCGAAACTAGGAATGCGGAAATCCTCAAATTTGCTTTTTATCAATTCTTCCGAGATTTATTGGATACTAGTTACTTCAACAAACCAGTTCCTGCAAAAGTG
This sequence comes from Trichonephila clavipes, assembly GCA_019973935.1. Lineage (NCBI taxonomy): Eukaryota > Metazoa > Arthropoda > Arachnida > Araneae > Nephilidae > Trichonephila > Trichonephila clavipes. The sequence goes on from BMAU01020585.1 coordinate 101,792, forward strand.
GTGGAGGATTGCTCCTAAAAATGTTTTTCATGTTGTCCTCCCTCGATTGGAGTGATTGTCTATGGATTTCAATCCATTTGAAATATCATCAAGAAAAAAATTCCTACTCTGTATAATGTACTTTCTACCTAATTCTAGTATTGATATGTATGGAAAGTTTTTGCACTTTTAAGATTTTTTAAGCTTGTCTTGATTCTTGAAACCGACTGGGAATTTTTGAAGGCGTGAGATTAATGATTTTCGCGTCCTGCTATCTGCATAGTGTAAAGCGTGATTGATCGGACGTGCTCTTGTTCAAGGTAGAGGCTTTCATATAGGTCGTCGACTACCATAGCCTGTAAGATGTAATGTACGGTGCACAGATCGTTCAGTTGCTCTTCATCGCAATTTGACTTATGGCAGCTCTTTCATTGAACTGTACAGTTTCTTAGTTCTCCCTCTCTTTGCTGGTCCTTCATTCGCTGTTAACATTAATAACTGCTTCTCTCGAACGCTTCACAGAACAATACTTCAAACGCATTCGGTTCACACGACGTTTCGAGCGCGCTTATCATCGTCCCGAGGTCAAACTCAATTACATCCGCCCCCATTTCTTCACAAGCGAAACAGGGCAATAGATGCTTTACTATCCCTACATTCCATTTGAATAGTTATCTTTCAAGTTGTCATAATAATTTGGCCACTCCGTTTGTATGTTTCTCATTGAGCTTTTCCCTTAAAATCCATTACTTATCTGAACATACAAGGTGTGACAAAAAGAAAAAAAAACGAGACCGGTCCAAAAAATCCTAGCACGTACAGAATCAGTTATCCATGACATTATTACCCTTAAAGTAGTTCACCTTCAGCAATGACATACTTCAGCAATTGGCACTGCGATTGCTGGTTACAATTATGTGGAACGAGGTTTTTGAAAGGCCCTTCAGGAGATTCTCCGTTTTTGACGGAACCTTATCAGCTGCAATAAAATGAGTTTCCTTAATTGAAGGAAATAAAAAAAGTTCAATGAGACCAAATCAGGTGAACACGGAGGATTCGCCATTGCAGCAATGTTTTTGGGTCAAAAACTGTTTAACAAATAGGGCCGTGTGAGCGAGTGCAGTCTCAATGCAGCAATCATCCATCACTCCGCAATTCTGACCTTTTATTCTCATTTTTTTGAGTATTTCAATGTAGTAGTGTTCATTAATAGTCTGACCACTGATGTGAGTGGAAACCAACTCATATCACGAATGTTTTGGTCTGTAATCGCTTACCTTGGGCTCCCAGCACGTTCTCATCTTCCGCTCTGTCTCTTCCCCCTGAAATTCGTTTATGCCATTCAAACACATGTGCCCGAAACAAAGTTTCATCTCCATTAGTCTAGGCTAATACTTGAAATATTTCCGTAGTTGATTTCTTTAGTTTCACAAGAAATGTGATTTTAATTCGATATTTTTTGACATTCACTCAATGTCGCAATACTCCCAACTGGCTGAATCTATTAAAACGAAACTGGCCAAGTGGATACAGGAGGGGTGTGGGATGACGTCATCAAAACAGTTGTTGCCAACTCCCCTCTTTTTTCAATCAACACACTTAGTCTCGTTTTTTTTTTGTATGTCACTCCTTGCATACAAAAAAAACGTTTGGCGTTTTATAACTATCAAATATTTTAATGTTTAAATTGGCAGGTAATTATGGTTCTACGATTTGTTGCGATAATTCTCTCTTCTTTGAAACTCGTCCCAGTTTTCACAAATGATGTCCCCCTGCCCAAAGATTCAGACCTTTTCGAAACGCCATTCCAAGAGGCAATGCTTTTTACAGGAGAGGGATATCTCTTGTGCTTTTAACTTTTAAATAATTATACAAAAAAGAGGAATAATTTTCAGTAATTTTTATTTATTAATGACAAGAACACATAAAACACGTAAAAATGAACGATCGATGAAGTCCTGCGAAGGACATATTTTCTATTTAGAATTTAGCTGTTGAAATCACTTTTATATAAGAATGAAATTCTTGACTAAAATATTTCAAGATTTACTTTAATTTTACAATTAAAACTAGAGGACCCACATCTAAAATTCAAAAATTCCAAATTTTTATGAATAAGCTTTAACAATCTGGACGGTTTTGAGTAAAATTTGTATTAAAAAGTTATTACAATGTCTAACGTCATTACACATATGTACGGTTAGCACAATTCAATCAATCGATAGCGTGTGAGTATGTTTATACTATGAGAGAAGTTAAATATAAAGGCTGTGTGAATAAAAACTTAAACTTGTTTTAATTAAAGGTGAAAAAGTTGAGAGACTATTTTATAACAGGTATATTTATTAAATTGTTCATAAACTTAAATTGTTCTAATGCCGTTAGATGTACAATATTTTTGGTTAATCCTTGAAAGGTATAAACAAATAAATTCGATGGTTTCCCTACTCTGGAACACGCAACATATAATTGGCCATGAGATAAGCAAGGATTTTCTAAATTTAAGCGACAAGTCTTCATTGTTTGACCTTGTGACTTATTAATAGTCATAGCAAATGCCAAGCGATTTGGAAATTGTAAACGTTTAAATGGTATAGGTGAATCTGAAGGAATCATTTTGATCCGTGGTAGAAGTACAACTTCACCTGGAAATTTTCCAATAAAATAAGTGACTTCAAGAATGTTGCCCATGATTTTTTTATGACTAAGCGCGTGCCATTACACAATTTCGATGCGTTCAAATTTCAAAGCAAAATTATGGGCGAGCCAATCTTCAATCGCAAATTATGTGGTGGCATTCCCGGTAAATCCAGTGAATTTAAAAACTCTACAGGATAATTGACTACTTCATCAGGATCAACAACAGTGTCAATCGATTTGAATGTAATTTCCTTACCAGGCAACGACTGTTGTATTTTGAAATTGATGGCGTCAACATCCAAATTTTTTGCCGCTAAAATAGCTCGCTCACGTAGTGCATGATCAGTATAACTATGTCGTAAATCTGGAAAGATATTTTTTATTAATTCATCTTTGGTAGCCACAATGTTGCAAAACTTTTCTGGGAGTTGAATATTTTGTGTATCTTCATACAATTGAATTCTACCATTGCCAATGTCTAGCAATTGTTCAGAGAACCTCGACGCTAATGGATCATTTTGAAGTTGAACACGCATATATATATTAATGGTAGGACATAATTTACTAATACTTCGCCATAGATAAGATTCTTTCAAACATGCGTTTGTTTCATCTGCATACGTCGCACGGAGGAATGACGGGTAATGTTTGTTTGAAATCACCAGACAGCAACAGTAGAGCACCACCGAAAAGCCTAGTATTATTTTTAATATATTTCAGGGTCCTGTCGAGAGCTTAAAGCAAATGCTTGTGGGCCATTGTACATTCATCCCAGATAATAATTTTGCATTTTATCAAAACTTCAGTCATGCCTGAATGCTTCTTTATATTACACATTGCGTCCGGATTTGTATGGACATTTAAAGTTACTTTAAGCGCTGAATGCGCAGTGTGTCCACCATAAAGTAAGGTCCCTGCAATGCCTGATGAAGCAATTGCCCATGCAATATGATTTTGTGATCGAATGCGCGCAAGTATCAGACAGATGAGAAATGTTTTGCCAGTGCCACCTGGTGCATCCAGAAAAAATGAATCCCCCTTGTCCTGCTGCAATAGATACGTTGATTTGATCATATACATTTCGTTCTTCAGCAGTAAGCAATTGTTCGTTATCAACAACAAAAACAACCAAAGAAGTCATATCAAACTGGTGCTCACGTTGAACATCTCTGTTGGCGATATTTACTGCTGGGTGGTTCGGTGCTGGCATGCCAAAATGGTTGAGTGGCATGTTTGAAATAAGAATACAAATATCCTCATTAACTATTAATGCTTCGTTATATATTTCGGCCAAAAATTCAATATTGAGATTTTGATTATTATTTCTAATCCGATGCAAAATATCCTCACTCATTGAGTCTCTATATTTTTTTCCACAGAGCAGATGCTTGAGACGGAAAACACGTTGTCAATATTATTCAAAATAAATGACGGATTTGCTGTGGAGTTGAGCTCAATGATGCATCTGCAAGTGTAAGATCCCACTGGTTATCATCTTCCAATAAATGTAACTCACGACACGCATCGAATAAAGTATCGTACAAAGTTTTATTGATTTTTCACAAATATTGGAAAGATGTCGGTCCAAGAACGTTAACCAATAACAAACGCAGAAAAAAATATTCGCGTTTCTTAGGATGAATTGTATATAATCGGCCTAAAATATTTGCCATAAATATGTCGGCAAATCCTGGGACTGGAATGCCTCGTCTTCGTGGTTCCCAATTTTTTTGATTGCTTATTCCATGTAAAAAATTTAGGAACATTAGTCTATATTAATATTACTGCGAATCGACCAAAAAGATCTTTTCGATTATAAAGATTGAAAGATTCGGTAAGGGTTATTTTGGAGCTGTTAAAGCTTGTTGTAGAGCAGTCTGCTCTGTGAAATAAACGCGCTGTCTATTTTCAAGGTGCACAACCAAATGTATAACAGCGGATCCCTTTCATGTATAGGAAAACTAAAAATGCGCCAAATAGCTTCGTTACTACAAATGTATCTTCCCATTTGATAACGTGTTATTTTCTCATTGTTGTTTACATTTTGAGCGGTAAACATAGCTTTATCACTGCCTTGATGGACTTCACCGAACTGCATAACTCAACGTTTATGTGTGCTTTGTAGTTTTTGCACAGCAATAGTGAATATGGAACCACCCAGCAATTATCAATGTCTACTCTTACACCGTTTGACAAACGCAATTCATATGATTGACCACCATTGTATATGTCTCTACGACGGTAAGATGGATAACCATCGATATTGTTGATGGTATCATTTTGACACGGATTTGGAAAACGCTTCGTACATTTTCCATTGTCCGTACATGTTGACATCATATTTAGAGTACCACATGGATCATGGATCATTTTAGTAGTAACAATGGCAAACAATTCCTGATCAACATTTGGATCCGGAATTTATGCTGAAATAATTTTGTCAATTTTCTCTGGGCGCACTTTACCAACCAACCAAATCAAAATATGCGCATGCGGTAACATGCGATTTTGCCATTCTACAGAGTGAAGCCAGCAACGTGTTTCGCCAAATACCAAGTGATTTGTAATTAAATTTCTCAAAGATTTTAATTTTTGTTTAAAAACACGTGCAGTGATATCATGGCGATGCATTGATGTTTGACCTGAGAACAGCTAGTTTTTAAATTCATCCCAATTAGGATTACACGTAAATGTGATGAAAAGATCTGGTCGGCCGTATTCACGTACGTAAGTCATGGCATCTTGAATGTAATCATGCATATGACGCGGACTACCAGAGTGATAATGGAAGAATATATGCCGTGCCAATGTTGTTGATGTCATTTGTTGTATCTGCATTACCGATTATAGCGTCACGCAAATGAATGTTCTCCTCAGAACGAAGTTTTGCTTGATTAAACTTTATGTATCGTAATCTCTCCCTTTCGATTTTCGCATACATATCTATAATGTACTGATGAAATAGCTGGCGGCATCGGAGAGTGTTATTATCTTCATTAGCACGAATCATCAACCGGTATGCGTAGAAGTTCATTGCGCCAACTTTCTTTATCAGTTCTTCACTTGTAGTTGAATTTCATGGCTTAATATTTAAACGAAATTCACCTTCTCCTTCCCAAAATATAAACGGATACTGCAGTGCGTCGTAAGAACGATGTTTGTTTTGAATTGCTTGCACCGTCTTATCTCGACGTTCAGTTGGGTGACCAGTCACAACAACTGCAACTTCATTAATAGTTGGAACATTATATGTGCTCTCCATAAGGCACTTTGCTTTAATGACAATGGAGTAGTTGTCTTTTTGAAGTCTGTTAGAAAGAGTCTTGAACAATTGTAGCAATTTGTTATGGTTTTGCAGAACATTTTACAAAAGTTCCACAATTTCTCGTTCCTCCATCTGCGCAATATGGTTGTATATGCAGCGCGTATTAGCTTGTTCCTCCTCATCTTCCATAAAGTAGATTTGTAAGAATTTTGATCAGCATCAGGCATTGTAAGCAATGAACCAATTTTATGGTACACATAACCTTGTATCTTGAATGTAGATTCAAAATTACGACCATCTTCATTATGAACAATTTTTGTTGCTTCAAATGATGTCATTTGGAAGCAAGAATTGAACTTACGAATTTAACGCAAAAACGATTTCGATTGAGATGTGGCTCGAGCTAACATTGTTTTCAATGGTTCTGGTGACGGATTTAATGGTGGAAGGGAAACTTTTCCAGATGCACAACATAAACCGGCCCATTCACCTTTGTACTTGAACGCATGTCAATGTTTACACTCTTTGTCCATATTGCCGATGATGATTAGTGCATGTGGCGATTAGTCTATTTTAGGATCATATTCAAATGCAAGACGAGTAAATGAAGCTTGTGTCAATGCTCGATGATTTTTCATCCGCTGTTGATTAAGTTCTCTGTGTGCGTTGGTTGCTCGTTGACGTGCCTCTCGTTGTCTTAATGTATTAGCACGAAGACGTTCATCGCGTTACTCTGAAATTTCATTTGCACGTGTACTTGCAACCTCATGTCTTTAATTTGCATTATCCGTTGAGTGTACTTCAGCTGTTCTATTGAATCGACGATCATGGACCAATTGTGCGTTTTGAGTACGTCGACCAATATTTCTTGCTCTTCCGCGAAGATGTGGCATTTTTTATTGTATAAAATTGTAAATAAATATAATGTGTAATTATTTTTACTTTTTTTATTCAAACAATCAAAATGTTTAATCTAAAAAAGAATCGATACAATCAAATCATTATCCTGAAATAGTTCGGAATAATAAAATAAAATATAAGCAACGTTAAACCAAATTACATTGATTTTTAAGCTGAAAAAGAAACGACACACTAAAATCAATTTCCAGAAATTGTTTGAAATAATCAAATAGAATATAAGCAAAACAAAAATGACTGCTGCCAAATTAACAAACTAAAATCCAGTTGTTGAAAAGAAAATGGGAAAATCACTTAAAAATTTTATTTAAAAAAAATCTAAGGCGAATTTCGAAAAAAAAAACTCTTTGTAGTGCACATCATTGGGACCTATAATAATTATGTGCCAAGTTTTATACTTCAGGCTTGCTTAGAAGTGAAACACACACACAAAGTATTTCCGATAAGAAAAAATTTTAAATAAAAAAAGTTTAATAATGTGTGTAATCAATTAGCAACACAACTAGATTTGTAAGTCAGGATAATTGTTGTCAAAGCACGTGTAAATTTAATAGAAAATCATGTAAAATATCACTTCAATTGTATACTAAATTATGCACACTTCAAAACTCTTCAAATACTAATTACATCTGAATGTAATAATTTAATTAACACACAATTTATTTCAACAAAATAATAACTCGAAGTGACAAAATATTTTTCTGAAATGATCACAGCACCAACTGTCAGGGCTAACTTGAATTATAATGAAAGATTTTTGAATATTCCATACTACGATCGTAGCACAGTCTGCCGGATCCAATGTAAAACATTCATTCATTCACACAAAATTTTATAATGATGCAGCAAAGGGCTAAGAGATAAGCTGAACCCATGTAACCACCCAGTATTTCATGATAGGAGTTTGAGCTTCCCTGCGGGAAGCAGGTACTCCAATAATCCATCAACTATATATATTCCTAGATCAACAATTTATAAATAAAAAATTAATTAAATAAACATTTCTAAACCGAATTATAAATCTAAACCATTCTCAAGTGCACTGGAACAGACAAAAATTTTCATCAAAATCGGTCCAGCCGTTTAGGAGGAGTTCAGTTACATACACCCGCACAGAAGAATTACATATATAAAGATTATTTGAAAAGATATTAATTAAAAACGCTAAAAGGCGCGAATAGCGTCTGCATTTTCGTAACAATTAAGACCTGGTTTGGCTAATTTGGCTGAAAATCAAATTTCGACGCCAATTCCTACTGTTAGTTCACGATCTCTATACATATTTTATTTGTTTGTTTGTTTATTTATTTATTTTTTGGTGGAATTTTCAATCGTTAATAAAATACATTTTAAAGCGCTCAAATGAGCTGAAATGTAATATACGTGATTATTTTGGATGACAATATAATAATGTAGATATATATTATAAATGTGAAAGTTTGTGAGGCTGTTTGAGGGTCTTTCACGCAAAAACAACTGAATGGATTTTAATGAAATTTTACAGTAATATAGCTTACACATCAGAATAACACATAGGCTATAATTTATAGCATAAGCTATAATTTATAAAGATATTGTGTGAAGTGTCCAAAATATAAAGATATTTCTCAAGTAGAAAAAAATTCTGCTATCTCCAAGCAATTCTGGCGTGCGCTGAAAAACACGCCAGCGACTGCATATATCTATGTTTTTTTTTGTGAAGAAACCATTTTTGTTTTGGCTACGCAAGGTTCTCGCTTCTAAATAATTCCTGTGATCAGCATAATTCCTAATTTCTTTATTTCAGAATAAAATTAAGTTTTGAAGAGATAAGTTGTTATAAATTTCTCTTTATTTGAATGTTTTTTTTATGATTTTATTATAAACATTTGGTGGTAAGAAATTAATCTTTTTTTCAAAATAAATGCTTTTATCGGTTCTGGTACTTAAAGTAAATAAACTTTCTCTTTCCCACTACATCATTTGGACAAATTTCAAAATTTGTTTGTGGTTAGTAGTTAGTTATAACGCTATAATTTTAATTGAATATGCAGATATTGCATTTTTAAGTATAAAAATAATTATAACTACTGTACTGTATTTTTTGGAGTGAGTGAGTTTTAACGTCGCAATGTTCAGCTACACGAGTGCTTTTGGCAACGGACCACGTAATTTTGAACCATGGTCAAGTGACGTGGACGACACCTGAGCTGGCACCCCCTTCTCCTAACAACCTCTCCACTTAGAGAAAGAATATTCTACCAATACTTAGCAGGTATATTCTTTGAAATCCACTCTTCCAAGATATATGGCAGCACGGGTTCTATGATAAGTATTTTAGCGGGGAAGGCGAATAGTTCTGTAGCAGATATTGCGTTTTCAGCTGACGGAGTTTTCAGCGGATTGCAAAGATTATTATTTTTGTCCCGAAAAAATAGTTTGACAAAATTTTAGTGTCTTATGTTTTCGTATGTTAATGAAGACCTTAGAAAACGATTTGACTATTTATTTTTAGTGAACTGTGTATATAATTAATTTTACAGTGGAATATCTTTAATTAATTTATTAGCTCTAACAGATTAAATTTCCCAAAGCGGAGTATTTTGTTTATGTATATCCCTTAATTTTCAATTTAGTGATCCAAAAAGAAAATATTGAATGAAAAAACTGCACTAAATCATAATGCGTTGGATAAAGTATTAACGTACATCACGCCCCTACAGGGCGGGTCTTACAAAGCTCTAATACAGCTCGAGCTATGAAAGTAGCTAGACAGTTGCCAACTAGACTCTATCCTTAACATTTCCTTATGTTTTTCATTGAATCGCCATTATAATTTAAGAAACGGCGTTGCTTGCGAATATTACAAATTTAACATAAAATAAATACAACAGAAAGTAATATTAATCTATTACACTTTCAGATATAAATTGTTTACACTGTTTTAAGCGTTCATTACAAAAAACGTTTAACAATGTGTTACTTTTGCTGAGCAGAGATCAGCTTAGGGAGGTATTTTCAAAAATCGACCCTCAAGAGTGTTACGGGGAGATACAAATAAAACAAAATCCTTTTTATCATCTATTATATCTACATACTTAAGTTTTAACAAAGGTGTTTTTTTCTTTATTTATTTTCATTTTTTGTTTAGCTGAGATATGCAAAAAGCTTTTTTTGTTGAATTTGCAATTCACGTAAAATTAACGCATTAAAAACCTCTTCATCCTCCAATCTTTGTTGTTTAATTTTTCAGTTCACCCGTACGAAGAACGGGTATACCAGCTAGTTTTTAATTATAATTAATAAAAATTAATTTTTTGATTAAAAATAATTATTTAAAAAATTACAAATACAGCCAGGTTGGCGACTTAGCGACCCTTTTGACACCTTATGTCAAAATTTGAAAAGGTTTTTCTCACGTGTTAAAGCATTCACTTGAAAGGAAATTTTATATACACGATTGTTTTGGATGACAAAATGATACATTAATTCTAATTAATAAAAATTAATTATTACTTATTGTTGTGATTCTTTCATATGTATATACATATTTATATTAATTGCAACTATTTAATAAAAAGTAGCTAAAATAAAATTTTCTTGGTTAATCTAAGTAGGAATTCATTAAAAAGTTTTTTTTTGTATTTCTTGTTTATAACAATAGCGTTGTTACAACAATGCAGGTGAATGTTGATTTGTATTTTTGAATGTTTTTAATTGATATATTTTAACTAATTGTGATATCGGACCGAATTGTGAATCTAAACCATTCTCGAATTTACTTGAACCCCACAAAAAATTTCATGGAAATCGGTCCAGCCGTTTAGGAGTAGTTTAGTGACATACACACCCACAGAGATTTTTATATATAAAGACTAGAGGACCCGACAGACGTTTTCCTGTACACACATCTTAAATTCAAAAATTCTAAATTTTTATGAATAAGCTTTAACAATCTGGACCGTTTTGAGTAAAATTTGTATTAAAAAGTTATTACAATGTAATTATGTGGCAAGTTTTATACTTCTGGATTGCTTAGAAGTGAAACACACACACAAACTTTTCCTATAAGAAATAATTCTAAATAAAAAAAAAGTTTAATAATGTGTGTAATCAATTAGCTACACAAATAGATTTGTAGGTTAGGGTAATTGTTTTTAACGCACATGTAAATTTAATAGAAAATCATGTAAAATACTCACTTCAATTGCTTACTAAATTTGAAGAATGTATAGTTTTTTATGCACACTTCAAAACTCTTCAAACACTAATTACATCTGAATGTAATAATTTAATTAACACACAATTTACTTCAACAAAATAATAACACGAAGTGGCAAAATATATTCCTGAAATGATCACAGCACCAATTGTCGGGACCAACTTGAATTATAATAAAAGATTTTTGAATATTCGATATTGCGATCATAGCGCAGTCTGCCGGATCTAATGTAAAACATTCCAAGATCAACATTTCATAAATAAAAAATTAATTAAATAAACATTTCTAAACCGAATTATAAATCTAAACCATTCTCAAGTCCACTGGAACAGACAAAAACTTTCATCAAAATCGGTCCAGCCGCTTAGGAGGAGTTCAGTTACATACACACGCACAGAAGAATTACATATATAAAGATTATTTGAAAAGATATTAATTAAAAACGCTAAAAAGCGTGAATCGTCTGCATTTTCGTAACAATAAAGACCGGGTTTGGCCAGTTTGGCTGAAAATCAAAATTCGACGCCAACTTACGTCTTTTTCAATTCCTACTATTAGTTCACGATCTCTATACATATTTTATTTGTTTGTTTATTTATTTATTTATCTTGGTGGAATTTTCAATCTTTAATAAAATACAATTTAAAGCGCTCAATTGAGCTGAAATGTAATGTACATGATTATTTTTGATGACAATACAATAATTTAATTATAATTAATAAAAATTAATTGATTAAAACTAATTATTTAAAAAATTACAAATACAGTGACGTTGACGACTTAGCGACCCTTTTGGCGACTTATGTCAAAATTTGAAAAGGTTTTTTCTCACGTGTTAAAGCATTCAGTTGAAAGGAAATTTTATATACACAATTGTTTTGGGTGACAAAACGATACTTTAATGATAATTAATAAAAATTAATTAACACTTAATGTTGTGATTCTGTCATATGTATATACGTATTTATATTAATAGCAACTATTTAATAAAAAGTAGCTAAAATAAATTTTTTCTTGGTTGATCTAAGTAGGAATTGATTTTAAATTTTTTTTATATTACTGGTGTGTGTGTGTGTGTGTTTATAACAATAGCGTTGTTACAACAGTGCAGGTGAATGTTGAGTTGTATTTTTTGATTGTTTTTTTTATTAATATCTTTTTAACTAATTGCGATATCGGACCGAATTGTGGATCTAAACCATTCTCAAATTTACTTGAACCCACACAAGAAATTTCACCGAAATCGATCCAGCCGTTTAGGAGGAGTTTAGTGACAAACAGACGCACAGAAGATTTTTATATATAAAGATTAGCTATTAGGCTTCTTGTCTCAAAATGCAAGTGTGGGGACGTCATTGCTGCACTATTCTAGACACTGCTTTCAAGTATTTTTTCGTGAATTTATTACAGGGAATTCCTCCATCTTTCTGAAAACAGTGCTTATGAGTAGGCCACTTAAAAGATTCTATTGTTTTTTACTAAAATCAAACGTTTCGTGACAGAAAACTGGTACATTATCTTGAGTTGTGCATAAATTCACTCTTTTTAAAGCGGCATTTTATGGAAAACCAAATATAAAAATTATAATGCGCTAACAGTAATTATCGCATTATTTATATTATTCACAGTAAAAGAGAGGAGGGAGAAAAAGTGCTATAAAATGTCATTTTATACATATAAATTCCTTCTTTCGCCCGAATCGTTCCAGATTGATGAAGAATTCTGATTGGCGGGAAACGCCCGAAGACGCTGTTGCCACCCGGAGACGACAAATTATCTGCGAAGCTCCTCTTCTTAATGAGTTATTAATCTCGCTTTTTTGGGGCGCGCGCCTTTAATTGCGTGGGGCGGCGCTTTTGGAGGGGGGAATAACATAAAGAGTTTGATGAAGCTCCTTATTAATGAGGCGTTTGGCTTGAGGAAAGATTTAAAACGAATCATTTTTACTTTTTATTTTTCCCGTCTTTTCGAGGTATAGGAATCCGTTCAGTGCAGCGAACCGGTTCATTGGTTCACGTTCATTTTCTGAATATAAAGACGGTTTTCATACATTGACTCGAGTTTTCGGTAAAGAAAATAATTTTTATTTGAGTGTTGCTCAAGATAATTAAAAGCACCAATGTTGATGCACAAAATAAGGTTCTATACTCTGTGAAAATCATTTAACACGAAACTGAGGGGACTGAAATATTTTTTCGTGTAAAAGAACATTGCAAAAAAAAAAATCTAATACACAAACTTAAGTTTATTAAAATATATTTTCTTTACATATATATATATATATATATATATATATATATATATATATATATATATATATATATATATATATATATATATATATATGCATGTTTTTAATAAAAATCAATTAAACAAAAACATATACAACAACTTAATGAAATTTGATACAAAACTTAGCAATACCAAAATCCTTACGGATTTCCGTTTTCGTCTTCTGTTTTTGATCAACAGCCTTAAGAAGCTTCTTCTTCATTGCAAGTGAAATAGCAGCTGCTTACCCCTGATCTCTATGCCATTCTAAAAATTCTTTTTAAATGGGGGAGGAAGGAGAGCAAGCCAAATGAAAACTGATTTTTAATCATACTGCGTTGTACTCGCCACTGAATTCCAAAGCCAACTGATGAGAGATGACATATTTTTGTGCAGTGTTTGTAGAGGTGAAGAGTTAACATACACTGGTGTGCAAAACTTAAGCAACAATGTAAAAATTTAGCAGATAGCCATGAAATTGCAGAAAAGGAGGTCTGGAGATCAGTACAGTGAACAAGTAAGTCAGTAGCAACGTCATGCGTATGCAAATATCTGGAACCAAACATCAGAAGCGACGTGAGCATACGCAAAACGCGTGATGTCGGCGCGTGCTGTTCAACAGTAAAATAAAATGAAGGACGCAGACGCAATTCAACATATTCGCTGCAAGTGCCAGAGAGTCAGTTCGTGAAATATGGCTAGAAGAAATCACCTGGACGACTTCACACGTGGAAGAATGATTGGAGAGCTGGAGGAGGGGCGTACCGTCCACAGTGTAGCTGCAGAGTTCGGAATCAACAAAAGTGTTGTTTCGCGCGCTTGGAAAGCATTTCAAACCACAGGTACAGCTGTTAGAAAGGTTGGTGGTGGCCGCCCGAGGACGACAACTGCAGGGGATGACCGATATATCATCCTGAAGGCGAAAAGAAGCCGACGGCAGTCAGCAAGCGTCATTGCTCAGCAACTCTCTACAGCAATGGGGCGACAAGTGTCGCGGTTTACTGTGGCCAGACGCCTTCACAAAGGGGGCCTATTCGCCCGCCGTCCTGAACGCTGCCCCCTGTTGAAAGTTTACCACCGACGCCACCGTTTACAGTGGTGCAGAGAGTACAAAACCTGGACAACTGATCAATGGAGTCATGTCCTCTTTACGGAAGAGAGTCGGTTCAGTACCAGAAGTGATTCTCAACGTGTTTTGATTTGGACAGAGATCGGGACACAGTTTTATAGCAGTGACATCGAGGAAAGACACCATTACGGTGGTTCTGGAGTTCTTGTCTGGGGAGGCATTATGCTTAACGGGCGAACTGAGCTCCACATTTTCGATAGAGGGTCTGTAATCGGGGATCGCTATTGTGAGGAGGTACTTCTTCCTCATGTGCGTCTGTTCTGAGGTGCCATTGGCCCAGACTTCATTTTTATGGATGACAATGCACGGCCACATCGGATTCTGGCTGTTGAGGAGCTTCTGGAAAGTGAAGATATCACTCGAATGGTTTGGCCAGCGTACTCCCGAGATTTAAATCCCATGGAACATGTGTGGGATGCTTTGGGGAGACGTATTGTAACACGCTTACATCATCCGGAGAACACCCAACAACTCAAACAGATGCTGATTGAAGAATGGGTACTCCTACAGCAAGAAATGTTGCACCAGCTGGTTCTGAGTATGCGGAGACGGTGCGAAGCAACTATTGCAGTGAGGGGAGGGCATATACCATGTTAAGGAACATCTGCTTGTTTTTTTTTCTGTTGGATAGACCATCATGAGTCACGATACTATGCGTTCAATAAAGCTTGTTTTTGTTTGATTCCATACCGTATGCATCGTATTCCTTTTTCAGCGCCGATGCTTTCGTCATCCTTTACGTACATAATACTCTCCCTCATTTCTGAATTTCATGTCTCTCAGATGATTTTTCGTGAAGTTATGGCAATAAACCCACCTGTTGCTTAAGTTTTGCACACCAGTGTAGTTTAGGTGAATAAAATTGGCTCGTGTCACAGGCTATTCTGAGGGAATTCGAAGCCAAGTTAGTGACCTTTCTACGAAACATATGAAACCACCTCTCTTTTACTTCACACACTTAAATCTCGCTTGCGTGGATGGTTTTTTCCGTATATTTTGTTCCTTCCCTGAAGTGAAATCTTTTCGTGTTGAGTGATTTTCGTTTCGTGTTATGAGAAAAATGCATAGTAGTTTGTCGGGACCGTCGTATATTATTTCGTGTTAACCGAAATTTCGTCTTAAGAGTTTCAAAATTTAATGTATTTCACTGTGTTTATTGTGTGTCTTTTTGTTCTGATTTGTATCGAATTTATATTTAAACCATTTGTTGTTTCTTAGGATATTTCTTTCCACGTATCAAAATGAAATTCCGAAAATCTGAAATTATGCTTGCCTCGGGGTTATCTGTTTTAATAAGATAATGTTGCGAGGAAAGGCGAAAAAAAATTTATTAGTAACATTAAGGAAAAAAACATTTCCCACACGTTCAACGCCAGAGTTGTACAAAATGTTTCCAGTGGTCTGCATCTTCGGAGAATTTCATGACTGTGAATACTTTTTTGATGAATTCCCATTTAAATATATTTAATATCAAGATATTAACTTTTTTTTAAAAAAAATTGTAAATGGTTGAAAATTTTCAACAAATCTGTTTTATCAAATATGTTCCAGATACTATTAGGTATATAGTGTTAGAGCAATAACCTACACGGTCAGCCTTTAAAAATTCCAATTTTATGTTCAGAATCTATTGAGTTCATCAGCTTCCTCTGAAAGACTGTAAAAAGAAGCAGGCGTGAAAACAAAAAACAAATAATACAATTACGTTTTTTTCTATAAATGGAAAGAACTTTCTTCAACTGATACTTTCCTCAAAAACACAGTTACGGCGCATGTCATTTTGAATTGTGTTTAATTAGCTTTCCACAGCACACTGAAGAATCAGACTCAGCGGTGCAATGTACCAACCCGAAAACACGCACCGCGGGGAGGTCCAGGGTTCTAGGGGGCCTGAAGCCTGACTACCACCAAGTACCTACCCTTTGTAAAATTCAACTAGGGGCCCATAACCAAAGTATGCAAAGGGAGCCCAAATGTTCTCCGTTACGCCACTGCATAGACTGTCAATTCGAGCAGCATGCAATAGTTAGAGAAACCTCTAGTACTTTCCCACAGCTCCAGTCCCCAAATTCGTAAGTATTGAACCAATCAAGTGATTCATTTGGAGTGACACGAATGAAAGGGGAGGGGAGGGAAATCCGGAAAAAATTTGAGTGGAATTCGAATGTTTCATCTAAAAAAATCTGCAATATTACTTCATAAGATGTATTTTCTAGATATTGATTGGCTCATTAAGCAAAAATTCTTGGTAGCAAAAAATGTTGATGTTGACGAAATAAACTTCCAGATTTAACAGCTGTTGCTAGGTAGTCTGTCTTTTAAGTCAATCGACTGTGTTGATAAAAACGAAAGTATACATTTCCCAACTGAATTTTTGAATTCTGAAGATATGTCAGGAATACAAACGCACAATCGTATGCTGAAGATTGCTTCACCGTTTATTCTCTTGCGCGTAACTTGAATCCACCTAGATTATGCAACGGTTATCAAAAGAATCACCGGAAATATTCTTGAAGTAACCATTTTGACTGCAAAGTTTAAAAGAAAAAACGTGCTGTTGCTACGTATTCCAATGATAAAGTCAATATAATTAAAAATTCTTCCATTCTCAATTCGTTTAGCTTTCGCGATGACCTTCAATAAATCTCAAGGCCAAACAATGTCCATTGGTGGCATGGAAATAAAAATTCCATGTTTCTTGCATGCTCACGTAAGGGGAAACCGTCGAATCTAATTGTGTTAACAAACAACAGGTTAAAACTAAAGATATTGTGCAACAATTAGCGATGAATTAATGTAAAATTATTAATGTAAAGTTAAAATTATTATGCGATATTATGCTTGAGTTCAACTCTCTGAAATCATAAGCAAATATTAATTTAATTGCATTAAATAGCATATAAAAATATATATGTAATAATTCCCTCTAGTATCCTTTTAATTAATTCTTTTTAAATAATCCTCTTTAAATAACTTTTGATTCTTTGGTTCAAAACTAACGCGTTAATCATAATTACAATCGAATAGTAACATTGCATAAGAAAATCTCGTTCCCGCCCATTTTAGCCCGTCATATCAACTGTTACAAAGGAGTCACGCGATCTTCACCGCTGGTATAAAAGCGAAAAACCTTTATGCTCGTCCCTTTTTATCTAGTTGTCATCCCCATGTAATCGTCGCCTTTTGCTTTTGTTGTGTTGCTGGCGTCTGTGTGCTTGTTCGTACCTCTTTACCTATGAAGTACCAATGTGATTGTCTATTTAGATTGTGTGTATCAATATAAAAAGGATGAGCATCAATTCATAAAACCATATGCCAACAATCCAAATACATCTCTAATCCCCAGCTAACACTACACACACACACACACACACACACACACACACACACACACACACACACACACACACACACACACACACACACACACACACACACACACACACACACACACACACACACACACACACACAACAAACATATATATATATATATATATATATACACTGCTGGACAATTGCTAAGGACGGATAACACTATCATCCATAGCAACCACAAAATGAAAGGAAGCAAAATGTGGAAAATTAGAATAAGTGCGGGATATTAGTAAGAAGAAGTATGAGTATGCAAATTTTTTTTCCACGTCTGTTCATCACGTGATAGCGTTCATAAGAGCTTTAAAGGTTTTGACGCATGTGGACAGTTGTTGTTTCAAGTCAAAGTTTTACAGGAAAGATTTAATAGACGAACTTAAAATTTTTGGCATGTCTTACCGACATCACATAGATGATTTTATGCGTGGCCGAATTATTGGAAAGATCGAAGAAGGGCAAAAAATAACAGATGTTGCCAGGGCGTTCGACATCGCTCACAGCGTTGTTTCACGGCTGTGGAAGTCATTTAAAACTACTGGAATGTGTAGTAGACGGCACGGGGGGAGGTCGTGTTAGAAGTACGATGCCTGCAGAAGACAGATATATCGTCCTATCAGCAAAAAGGAACAGGCGCACCACAGCTCAGCAGGTGGCAGATCAGTTTCTTGCTGCCTCAGGAAAGCAGATCTCCCGAAAAACTGTTGCCAGATGTTTGAGGGGAGGAGGACTATACGCACGCAGACCTGTTGTGTGTGTCCCATTGACCAGACAGCACCATATTGCCCATTTGCAATGGTGTCGTGAGCATCACAATTGGACTGAAAAGGACTGGGCTTGCGTACTATTCTCAGATGAGAGTAGGTTCAGTCTGTCATCAGATTGTAGACGCCAACTGATCTGGCGCGAGAGTGGTACTGCTTATCGCCAAGAAAATATCCAGGAAAAGGACCGATATCCGACATGAAGTATCATGGTGAGGGCCGGCATCATGATCAATGGCCGCACGCGCCTACATGTGGTTGCGAAGGGGACTATGCCGGGCCAACGATACATTGATGAAGTTCTACTTCCTCATGTTCGTCTTTTCCGTGGTGCTGTCGGTGATAAATTTGTTTTAATGGACGACAACGCAAAATGTCATCGAACATTCGCTGTTCAGGATTGTCTAGACAGCGAGGGTATTCAACGTCTCGTATGGCCAGCGCGTTCTCCAGATCTAAACCCCATTGAAAATGTGTGAGATGCTTTGGGGAGGCAAGTTGCTGGTCGAAACTATCCTCCGACAAACAAGAACACCCTCATCCGTGCACTCACAGAGGAATGGGATAAATTGCCTCAACAGCTGCTGGATAATGTTGTGCAAAGTATGCTACGACGTGTTGAATGTTGCATCACACTCCACGGTGGACATATCCCGTACTGATACCTTTCTTTAAGGTGCCTGCTGACTTTTAGATGCATTGTTCCATTTCTCCGTACGCAGATCAAATGAACATTTTTTTTTCTTTCAGATGTTTCACAGCTTTTGTACTTTCCAGAACAATAAATATTCTTTATTCTAATGTCTGAACAGTGTGGCAACTATATTTTATCCTACTAGGCCTCATGTCTCGCTTAATTTCATGCTACATAGCAATTTGTGATCCGTCCTTAGCAATTGTCCAGCAGTGTATATAAAGGAGAAACGCGGCTCACTCACTCACTCACTCACTGACTATTCACGATATCTACGGAACTATTAAACCTACAGATTTGAAATTTAGTAGGCAGGTTCCGTTCATGGACATCAGCTAAGAACGGATTTTGCAAAGATCGAACCCCAAAGGGCGTTAAGAGGCATTATAGATCATTATTTCCTTTACTAAACTATTAGATGTACAGCCTTGAAACTTGGTACACAGATTTCTATCATAAAGTAGAGATTCCCTACATAATGGTTTATACGAAGATCGACCTCCAAGGGGCGTTGAGAGCGCTTAATGTGCGTTATGCATAATTATTTCCATTTTTAAACTACTAGACGTACAGTCTTAAAATTTGACAAGCGGATTCCTTTCATAGAGTAGAGATACTCTACAAAATGGGGTTTGTCAAAATTGACCCCCAAGTGGCATTGCGGAGAAGTAAGAGGCGTTACAGGCAATAATCTCCTTTTTTTAAACTATTAGCCGTAAAATCTTGAAATTGAGTAAGCTGATTCCATTCATCAAGTAGAGATCCGCTATAAGATGTGTTTTGTGAAAATCACTTCCTAAGTGGCGTTGCGAGGGCTTAAGGGGCGTCATAGATAATTATTTCCATTTTTAAACTATTAGACGTACCGTCTTAAAATTTGGTAAGCGGATTCCTTTCATGATCTAGAGATCCGCTACAAAATAGTTTTGGGGGAAATTGATCCCCAAGGGTCACTGTGGAGGATTAAGGGGCATTATAGATAAATATTTCCGCTTTTCAACTACTAGACCCACCTGCTTGAATATTAGAAGGTATGTTCCGTTCATGGAATAGAGTTCCTCTAGCAAAGAATTTTGCAAAAATGGACCCCCAAAGAAGTGGGATTGCGAGGGGTTAAGGCGTGTTATAGAAAAATTCCTGTTTTTGAATTGAACCCATTTACTTGAAATTTGTTGAGCTCGTTTCTTTAGTTGAATAGAGTTCCACTAAGAATGAATGTTATGGAAATCAACTCCAGGGGTAAGCGGGGAGAATTATAGGGGCGTATTGATAGACAAAATTCCCGTTTTCGAACTACTAGGACTATAATAATAAAATTTGGTTTGCGTGCTTCTTTTGTTGAATTAGAATCCGCTAAGAATGCTCTCAAAGAGGCATTGATGATAAAAATTCCGTGGTTTCTATGTCAGATTTAGACTTGAAATTTAGCGCGCATGTTAATTTTATGGAGTAGAGATCCACTGAAAGTTGCTTTGGCGAAAATCCACTTGATTACTGGGTTAAGAGAGCGCAAAAAATATTTCTACTTCTATTTTAGATATAAATAGAAATTAGATATTATAATTTATGTCCTTTTTATATCAAGAGGCGAGAGTTACAGTTATAAATATATTTTTTCAATAGAATCGAATTCTTATTGCTAGGTATCAATAATTTATATATATGTAAAATTATACATTTATACAACATTGTGAAGTACTCAGTGAAGCGGGTGGGTAACGGCTAGTATATATATATATATATATAATACAACTAGAGGACCCGACAGACGTTGTCCTGTACACACATCTTAAATTCAAAAATTCCAAATTTTTATGAATAAGCTTTAACAATCTGAACCGTTTTGAGTAAAATTTGTATTAAAAAGATATTACAATGTCTAACGTCATTATACATGTACGGTTATCACAATTCAATCAATCGATAGCGTGTGAGTATGTATATACTATGAGCGAAATTAAATCTAAAGGCTTTGTGAATAAAAACTTTAACTTGTTTTAATTAAAGGTGAAAAAGTTGAGACTCAAACTATTTTATAACAAGTATATTTTTTAAATTGTACATAAAATGTATAGTTTTTTATGCACACTTCAAAACCCTTCAAACACTTATTACATCTGAATGTAATAATTTAATTAACACACGATTTATTTCAACAAAATAATAACACGAAGTGACAAAATATTTTCCTGAAATGATCACAGCACCAATTGTCGGGACCAACTTGAATTATAATAAAAGATTTTTGAATATTCGATATTGCGATCATAGCGCAGTCTGCCGGATCTAATGTAAAACATTCCAAGATCAACATTTCATAAATAAAAAATTAATTAAATAAACATTTCTAATCCGAATTATAAATCTAAATCATTCTCAAGTCCACTGGAACAGACAAAAACTTTCATCAAAATCGGTCCAGCCGTTTAGGAGGAGTTCAGTTACATACACACGCACAGAAGAATTACATATATAAAGATTATTTGAAAAGATATTAATTAAAAACGCTAAAAAGCGTGAATCGTCTGCATTTTCGTAACAATAAAGACCGGGTTTGGCCAGTTTGGCTGAAAATCAAAATTCGACGCCAACTTACGTCTTTTTCAATTCCTACTATTAGTTCACGATCTCTATACATATTTTATTTGTTTGTTTATTTATTTATTTATCTTGGTGGAATTTTCAATCGTTAATAAAATACAATTTAAAGCGCTCAATTGAGCTGAAATGTAATGTACATGATTATTTTTGATGACAATACAATAATTTAATTATAATTAATAAAAATTAATTGATTAAAACTAATTATTTAAAAAATTACAAATACAGCCACGTTGGCGACTTAGCGACTCTTTTGGCGACTTATGTCAAAATTTGAAAAGTTTTTTTTCTCACGTGTTAAATAAAGCATTCAGTTGAAAGGAAATTTTATATACACGATTGTTTTGGATGACAATGCGATACTTTAATGATATTTAATAAAAATTAATTACCACTTAATGATGTGATTCTGTCATATGCATATACATATTTATATTAATTGCAACTATTTAATAAAAAGTAGCTAAAATAAATTTTTTCTTGGTTGATCTAAGTAGGAATTGATTAAAAAAAATTTTTTTTTTACTTGTTTATAACAATAGCGTTGTTACAACAATGTAGGTGAATGTTGAGTTGTATTTTTTGAAAGTTTTTAATTAATATCTTTTTAACTGATTGCGATATCGGACTGAATTGTGAATCTAAACCATTCTCGAATTTACTTGAACCCACACAAAAAATTTCATCGAAATCGGTCCAGCCGTTTAGGAGAAGTTTAGTGACAAACACACGCACAGAAGATTTTTATATATAAAGATAATCACAAAAACATATTGAATAAAGGTACTGGTTTTAGACTAATAATTTCCAATAATAATAAAATTATAAAATATCAGTTTTATAATGATTTTGAGCAATTCATTTACAAAATAGCTATTAAATATAGTATGCTTATAGAGGCATTCACAGAATTCAATTGTTATATTACACAACAGCTTAATAAATATACCTTGTGTAGAGATAATGATATATTTTTTAATGATATTAAAAATCAGATTCGAAAATTGCAAAATAAATTTATTATAGTTTATGTTGATAAAGTGCCAGGAAATTTTGCCTTCATATGTAATACTATTATAGTTTAATGATAAACAAATATTTTGATAATAATACAGGTTTTATTAAGTTATCAGTTTCTGATAGAAAAATAAATAATCGCATTTTGGCTCTTCATAATCAATTAAAAATACAAATTAATAATAATTTTAAATTTGCAATTTCCGTACTCCTAAATTTCATAAAGACCCAGTCAAGTGTATGACAGTTACTAATGGATTTAATACATATATAAGCAAATCAGGCAAAATTCTCTATGAAATATTACAACATACAATAAATAACCTTAAATCCACAGCCATACTTAAAAGTAGTAAAGAAATTATTAAAGAAATGAAAGATAAAAAGATTTCTTCAGTCTATAGTTTAGATTTTGAAGATCTTTTTAACTCTATTAATATTGATGATATGATTAATATACTTGTAAAATTACATAAAGATAATTTATTTAAAATTTTTAATTATGATAGATTTGGCTCTCTGCTTAGGTTTGTACTTAAAAAGAACTATATATATTACAAAGGTAACTATTATCTTCAGATTACAGGTTTGCCACAGGATGACCCTGCTAGCAACTATCTTACCAATTTATATTTCATCATTTTGAAAATAGTTTTATTAATAATCCCGAATATTACATTTTTCGTTATATAGATGACATAATCATTTTTGGCAAGCAAGACACTTTTAAACCTAACACTAATTTTTATCCACTATATCTTAATTTAATACAGACAAATAGTAACAACAATGAAGTAAATTTTCTTGATATACATATCAAATTGAAAGATAATGTTTTAGTTACTAATATTGATGATAAAAGAGAAGAATTTAATTTCAATATATATATTATAAAAGTTCCTCATTGGGAGAGTAATGTACATGTGTTTCTCTCTCTCTCTCTCTATATATATATTCAGAAATATTGTTATTAATTATATACAACGCAATTAATTTCTAGTTTCAAAAAATCAGAAAAAATAAATAATTATAAGCATTCTACTGAATATTGCTTAATTCAGAAATATCCAACTAATTTTATTAATAGTTATTTGAATAAAGAAATTCAAAATAGTAAGGATTAAAATTGCTCAGTATAATAACAGTTTATTACTATATCATTTTTCCTAGTTATAGGAAAATAATAGTTCCTAGTTATTTACAGTTCCTCCTCCATATTCTAATATTAGATAAAATTATTTATTATTATTTAATTCATAGGTCACTAAAGTTATGGTAGTTTGTAAACTCTCTTTTTAATTTTTATTTCTATTCTTTTCATACTTTTGTTAAGTGCTACAATTCAGCTATTCCCATGCTTTGAATTTTCATTAGGGTCTAGAATCTGGCAATGACTTATTTATTGTACTCAGATTTAGCACAGGCTCTGCCTTTTTGAGTGCAGTTACTTTTATTTTGTAATGGATTTAGACATTCTATTTATTATTCTCAATAGTTTTTTGCTCAGTATTATTAACATAAAGGGGAGAGGTTGGCTGCCCAAAAAACATGTTCAACCCCACTTTTATGTAAATTATTTTATATATAAGCTGCTTTAAGTTAGCAATGTTTATAATACTGTAGCATCCATTTTTTAATTTTTTAATTTTAATTTCACATCGCTTCAATTCAAATTCGTAATACGCAATCTTTAAAAAACTTTTTTTTTCTTTTGATAAATCTGCAAACCATGCTATACCGCGAGTAAAATGATTCTTTACCAGATCAAAAACTAACGCTTTCACCTACAGATTGTGTAAAATTTATTAACAGTTTAAATGTTTACTTATGTAAGAAAGGGAAAACTTTGTATGTATTTTATGCATCATTATTCAGCACTTTTATATGTATCAATATAAATATTTTTTGATAAAAACTGTTACAATAAATACAATAAAAATTGACTTATTTATATGCTAAGTTTTCTGTTTGTTCATTTCTCAATTTAAAAGAAAATATTTTGTAGTACGTTGGGTGTATATATATTGTACATATGAAAATTGTTTTTTTTTTTTTTTCGTGATTCATTTGCAACTTTTAGATACATGTAAAGTTGTCAAAATGATCCTTTGCAAAAATGAGTTTTTAAAAATAGATTTATATTTACTGTTTGTTATAAACTCGACATAAACTTATATTATTCGATCTCAGTATTTCTTTTACTTTACTTCCATACGCACGATAAATGAGACTTTTTATAATAAAGGATTAATGAGGCTATTTACATGAGCTATTATATGAGTACACACTCTGTAAAGATAAAATATTATACATTTCTTTTTTTAACGTAAAATACAATTACATTTACAACTACATTACATTCAAAAACTAAACTAAAATTATGTTGCCAGATTCAAAATGAATAAGCAAATACAAAGCAAAATATTAAATAATATCAAACATGAAATGTCGATCTTAATATGAGTGGCAACACTGTATACATTTAAAAGGAATGAACTACATCTCAAATATTTAAAATTATGTTCCTCTACGTTTCAAAGAAGTTGGGGGGAGTAAAATATTTTTTAAAGAGAAGAGAAACGTCCGTTTTTTGTGTGAATTGTAATCCTTTCGGTGGCAGACCTTATGAAGAATATTTTAATTGTTAATTGAAATCGAAACCTTTGCGAAGCGTCGCAAGACGAGACACTGCAGCAGAATATTCAAAAAGTATTGAAGTCTCTCTGGTCGCGTTCCCAACCAAGGCCATATTATCTCAAGGATCGTTGCTTCTTTCGTGCAAACGGACGCATTCAGTCTGTCGATGCCTCACGCTGTGAGCTTAGGTGTCGCTTCTTGACCAATAGCCCTCGTGCTACTACCAAGTGAGACGTTCATAAAAAATGCATCCATCTGTTAGAGGGTCCATAGATGCTTTGAGGAATTATTTTTCCATAATATATAACGTGAAATAAAGGATTCGTGATGAAATAAATTGCTAAAATAACTTCATATAAAAATTATGTCATAGATATTCACAATTTAGAAGAAATTCGAACTTCCTGCATCATTGTTTCCTATCTCGTCGTATTTTTAAGAGAAAAAACAGACATCCGCTTGATATATATATAGTAATAGAGGCCTCCCTTTCGTTCCAAGCATCCTTACCTACTTAATAACTTTAGGAAGATTTACATTTTTTGATTTCTTTCCATTAGGCTGAGAGTAAATATTTCTGTCTGAACCATTACAAATTAAGAATGAATTGTATAAAGTGATCCCAAAAGCAAAAAAAAGAAAACGAAATGGAGAGGTTTTAATACATCTCGATGAACACATGCCGCGCAAACAGAAACGAGCTTGAATGCACTGAACGAGTTCAAGGGATGTGGTGAGGGGAAAAAATGGACAAAGGGTGGCGCTGAAATTTAAAAAAAACTAATCGATCCGTCTGGAAATAAAAATGGAACGAATCAAATTTAAAATCCCTGGAGCGTGTGAGAGAGCTGTTGATTGGCTGTAAAGATATACAAAGAATCGGTTCATCGAAGGAACGCGCTTCGCTCTCGCTTTAAGAGAACGTTTTGGGAAAACACAGACGAGGGGAACATTTCAAATTGCCTTTTCCGCGCAGGCGGTGCCATAAAAGAGAATTCCCCCTCTCCTCCCGCCCACTTGTTGCCAGCGACAGAAATTGAATTTGCCATTTTATTTTTCGGTGCGTGTTCCCCCTTTTTATTCTCCTCTCCTTTATCGCTTTGTTTATCTTCCTCACGGCTGCCGCCATTTTTAGAATCTCTCTGCCTCCAACCCCACTTCCTCATATCTTTCGGAGCAGATTCTCTTGGCCGATAATTGCTCGTATTTGTGCGCCTCCAGTTAGTTGCCTGTGCAGTGGCACATTTTTAGAAAGAATAAAACCTGTATTGTCGGCTGGTTGGGTTGCAGTCCAGGGTCCTCTGGTTCTAGGGGGCCCCATAGAAGATAACAAACAGAAAAAGATGCTTGCAATCCAAATAGTAATAAAATAATAAACCAGTAAAAAAATACAATTCAAAAATAAAACACCCAAAATACCCCGTATAAAATTTATTTTTATTTTCGAGTGCAAGAGCCATTTATTTTTGTTATTCCACCGAACAGGCAGAAATTAATAATTAATAGACAGAGGCTCTATTATAGAGCGGCACCGATGTACATTGAGCATTTATTCAAACGTAGCGGCACTATCTGTGTGGCCATTCGTTTTTGTGCAATAATAATTCTAAGTTACAATAATATACTGATTTGGTGCTGTGTCCTGTGTATAATACCTGAAATTAAAAGATACTTAGGTACCTGTTTATTCAAGTTTCCAGTATAAAGTTGTAACGGGTCTATCCGCGAAACTCTAACTAATCATCTTGGGGAAATTTACTTCTTTTAAATGTTGTTCTATTGAAAACTGTCTCACAAATAAGAAGACACTGTTTATGTAAATGAAGGCTTATATTTAAACATTTTAAAGGAATGAGAGAGAGAGGGAGGGATGTTAGGAGTTATGATAGAAGTTAGTGATTAACGGAAGATGGCTCAAAGATATTCGAGAGTGGCTCGACGATTAATTGCTTAATATTTAAGATTGTTAATTGACGATTTAGTCAACAAGTTATAATTGAATAATACCGACCAGAGGTCGAATAGCCGAGAAAGGAATTACGGTAATTCAGATCGCACCAAAGAGTTCTAAGCGTAAGTTAATTGAATCATTATAAATTATTAAGTATCTTTTCTACTATGTAGTTGCTCCTATACTTTATAGAAGTGTACATTTCCTGCCCTAGGTTGTCGAAATTTAGCAAAGGAATGATAAACTCGATTTGTTCTGACTATGGCTGATCTTTATTCTAACTCCCAAACACGATGAATGGGGCGGCCCGTTCATTGCAAAGTAAGTAGCAATAAACATTTCTAAGTTAATTAAGTAGGAAGATATTAAAGTTATGACAGTGCTTCTGAAACTTTCAGTACTGGCGACCCAATTTTCAATCATAATTTTTATCGCGCCCCCTTACACAATAATAATATATTGAATGCAATACAAATGCCCTTTGACACTAAAACTACAATATGATCTTAATTATAAACCGCACATATTAGCAAGATAAGTATTAAATTTTGTATACATGTTACTTTTAAGTAATATATATTTTAAGCAAATTACTTTTTAGTAATAAGATAGTTATTATGCTACTTTTAAATTGGAACTGATTGCAAAATATTTAGTTAAAGATTTATTCCCTTCATCATTCATTTCTAAAAGTACAAATATCATTAGAAAACTAGTCTAGTCTATGTTGCTCTCTATCATATTCATCACAAATCTGGCTAAAATTCTCGCAAACGTTTGCGTGAGTTTGGGCAACCTATCGGACGTCTGCGCAAAACATGTAAAATTTGTTCCTCGTACAATTCCATTCAGTTTTCATCGAGTCGATACTTCTATAACTACCGAATCTGTCTTGAATGTACATTTTATAATTTATGCGTTTGTTGTAATTCACGGTATTAAGTAATTACGGCAGTAGATTAAAACAAAATCATAGATATATTATTAAGTCGTAGCGAACATTCGACAATCCAACCATAATAAAGAACCAACAAGTACACAGAACGGCATGGTTCCGAAAATTAAATCAATGAAATATTCTCAAGAATACTAAAACTTTGGATTTACTATTACTGAAGTTCACTATTACTGAAAAACCCTGAGTAAAACTTACTATGTGTTAAAACTTGACAAGTCTGAAGAACAACGTGAGGAAGTTGTTTTTAAAACCATGGAAAATCATTTAGTCATGTTGGCATAGAATTTTAAAAAGTATTTTCTGGCTGAGGACAGCTTGATAGCAGGTTACGAGTGGGTTAGGTATTCATTTCACAATACATCATAAGAGCTTTCAACTGCCGAACAAGAAATCTTCATAGATTTCACATCCAGTGGCATAGTTAAAAGGCAATTTTAAAATAAATAGCTTTTTCAATTTTGGGCAGAGGTGTATGATGAATTTTCTGCACTGAAAACAAAAGCATTTCGTATACTATTACCATTTTCAACATCCTACCTTTGTGAAACCGGATTTTCTGCTGTGGCTGCTTTGAAGACAAAATATAGATCTCAGATCAATATAGAAAATGAACTCATAGTGCTAATTACTAATACTAAGCCTTCCTTTGAAAAATTTTGCTCTGCAAGACAAGCCCATGGAAGTCACCAAAAAAAAAAAATAAACTTGTTCTTATACTGGCTGAAATGCCCACTCTTCACACGAGTTTACTTTTTAAAAAAACATTATTCTTGATATAATAGCTTAATTGTAAGGAGAATAAAACCAAGTGCATGACAATGTATACAAAAATGTAAAATGATTTTTTGAAATGAATGCTCATATTAGAAATAGTTTTGAACGAACTGTAGTTTTAAGCCTCTCAGAATTAGCATTTAGAATTAATGTTAAATTATGAAAAAAAATGTAAAATTCCAATGAAGAATAATTGTGTTATTTTTAATATTAAAAGTGAGAAAACACTTCAAAATGTTTTAGCCCGGAATCAGGTGTGCACTCGATATTTACGTTAATGTTCGCGTGGAGTGACTCACCGTAATTCTTTTTTTATATATATAATTATTTTTACTATACACGATAAAAATCACAATTTCAGAGAATATTTTAACTAAGAGAAAATATATACTTACTATTTCAAGGACTTTTAAATTTTTCTTTGATAATTTGAGAAAAATCCAATAAAACTGAACTAAATTGTTCCAAATGACCTTAATAAAGGACACAAATCAGACACTTTTCGCTAACATTACAAGAATGTTATTTGCAAGCAAACTTGGCATAATTTGTTCATGTTATTGTAGTTTTGATGATCGACAAATATCCTGTTGAACTTTTTCTTACTTGTGTCTTTTTGACAGTGCGCAGTGTATCTTGCGGTATACTTACGCGGCTTTATATTTTTCTTGTTAGAGTTCTTTAAGTAGCTATTGAAAATTTTTCTTTCGTTTCATGTTCATTTTTTTTCTCAAATTTATTTTCACTATCATAATTGATATGCATTATTTCAGCAAGTTTTTACCTTGTTTAAACAGTTTCAACTACCTTCAACAGATATCACAGATGCCCATTTCTTTTTTCCTATTCTGCTCATTTATATTTATAGACCATAATAAGTCGTACAACACAACAATTAAAGGCAATAAGTTGTTCATAGGGAAAAGTGCAGCAAATTCATAGAAAATATTTTTGAACAAAAGTGGTCGCACCAGGGATTCGGTCAAAACAAGTACCTTAAGATTGTAAAAAAAAACATTTGCCACTCCCAAAAAAGAGGGTGATATGAGATAAATTCATGTTAAGTTCCATTAAGACTGTCATATTGGAGAATTCTGTGCCAAGGTCATTGGTAAAAAAATAGTTTTCCCAGAATTAACGACTTCGTGAGCTTAACGTGACTCTGCGCATCCCGCGATTAAATATTTAATATAAAATATGGATATTAGTTATAAAAAAAGAATTGTGTAAAATGTTTTTCATCATGCATTTTATGTTTCAGAATACTCATAAAAATAAATCTTGGCCAAATAATTCTTCAAAGTGCTCAATATGCTTATCCATATTTTATAAAACTCTTTCACTTGGAAAAAGGCGAAACAGAAATTATTATATATATTTACAGCTTCCCTAAAGAAAGGGACTGAGATAACCCTACCAGTAAGTTCGAAGGTCAGCTAAAGTAATATTTTAGGTTAAAAGAAACGTAATAAAAAATCTCTCATCGTGGTATTATAGCAAAGTAAACAAAAAAATTCTTTTTTGGTTATGGAATCCCAGATAGCTAGTAAGCGTTTGAAGTAGAATCTTTTTTCATCATCAGTCTAAATCTCTATTTTTTTATTATGTCAGAAAGTATTTTGTAATATATACTTCATTCCAGTAAATTAATTTTTTAACCTTTTATTTTCGATATGCTCGCGCCCCCCTCATAGGGCTATCACGCCCCCTAGGGGTGCGCCCCACAGTTTGAGAAACACTGAGTTACGATCAAGTATTTTTCATTTTTTCCAAGATTGAAAACATCAGGATTTCCCGTAAATATGTACATTGTCTTAAAGTTTGTGATGAATAACTTAATTACTTTTATAGGATGGGAACAAATTAACAATCCTTTTATGTGGATTATGGCTTTTTCCCGTGAATATTATGGATAAAATTAAAGTGGTCTTGATTTTCGTAATAAATCGGTTTTTTTTAAGAATAGGTAGCGACAGTAAATAATGGATGACAACATTAATGTCATTAATGGAAGCAACATTAACAATATTTAAGCGTGGCAAATAATTCTAAACTTTATTTTTATAAAAACCCCTTTAAACTGATGGGCCAATAAATAACAATAAGCGTTTTAGATTTTAACGAGTATAGATAAGGATTTTTTATTTTTTTAAAAATAAACTAGGTACTTTTTTTAATTATATCAGAAATATGTTTTATTGTTCTGTAAACATTCGTTAGAATATTTTTAGTTTATTAAGTACAGTCGGTTGAGTTATCGTATAATTTTATGACCTAAACTTTTAAATTTATTTTCAGGAGAGAAAATCAAGTCCTTATTTAACAATATAAATAAGTCTGGCAGAGAAAATATAAAAGTGGACTGGAAAACCGAAAATTACTGTTAAGACTACACAGTACCCTACAAATTTAAAATATACAAAAAAAATTTTTTTTTTTTGTATTTTTGTGTGGCCCATATCATTGTGCAGCTTACCACCATAGTTCAAATCTGATAACAAATTAGTTTTTTTTTAAGATATTTGAAGTTTTCTGAGTTTAGGTTTTGGTTTCGGTTTCATTTTAAAGCACTCTTAAAGTAATTATAAATATTTTTGAGTACAATGAACTCTTTCAGTGTGAAATGGTTATTCATTTCAATTTTCATTACTAAAATCATTTCAGCTGGATTATGTTTTGAGTTGTCAGAGTTACTTAATTCAGATTGATTTCAAGGCAAATTTTTGTTTAAGAAATAGTATACATAAATTAGAAGCTTTATTATCAATTTTTTTTCAGTTGAGAAAATGCGTCGGCCAAAAGTTCCTCTGTTTGCTATGAGATGCAATATTTTGAAGTGATGGAATACTACTACAATTGATATATCTAAAAAAAACCTCAGCTGATACTGCGATTAGACTTCCGAATATAAGTATTCTAAATGCAAGCAATGCAGATAAAACTGAATATTTCCATTATATACCAAACTCCATCATAATAAACATACTGCAGTATTATAAAATATACCACAAACGCTCAAACTTGCTATAAGCTGCCCCAAATTAAAACTTTAAAAAAATTCAATTTTATGTACAAGCTGGCGTTTTTCAGCTTAAATTAGTAGTATTATTATTGTGTACATAAATTCTTTGTGTTTCAAAACTTTTGTGGAAATAATAGGTTAGGAATAAGCTGAGTTACCTGTCGAGGTAAGAAATGCTATCAATATTAAGCAGAAATATATTTTGAATTAGAAAAAATGTTCTCAGTCATTAAAGTAGTTGTTTTAATATAGAGAAATTACATTGGGAAAATAACATCTTAAAAAATTAGAGCTTAACGGGCATTATAAGTGTTGTTCTTTTGTGAAATCACTTCCACTCAGGTATCTCTGGACAGCACATTCATTTATATACAAATTGAAAATAACGATCACGGATACTGCACACAGCAAGTCTGACCAAAAGCACACAGCAACCGGTCAGCCAGTGAACCCCGTAGAAGGAATGCGTGGGAGTGAAGTGGGAAAAATGTGCGTGGGTGGGTCACACAGTTATTCTTCCGCCAGAAAAAATAGTTCAGTCACTTCACCCCCAATAATAAGTTTTTGTTTTATGCCTTTACAAACTTTAAATGCTATTTTTCATACCTTTAATTTTGAAGATATAAGATAGAATCTTGAAATTTTTTTTGTATGTACTCCCACAAATGTATGCTATGTAAAAGTTATATATATATATATATATATATATATAGGTCTGAGATCTCGAGTTATTTCTATAAAAATTCTAAGTTAATACTTTAAAAAGCTTCATGTTTTTTCCAGGTTTAATCATAAAAATAATTATTAAAAATCAACAAGGGAACAGTTTTTTAAATTCTTACTAACTTTTGTTTTCAATAATTCAAGGAAAATAAATAATTTAAAATTACTAAACAATTTTAAGAATTGAGCATTTTATGAAAGTTTGAAAAAACTTCAAAAATTCCTAATTTTTTAAAATTGTGAAATAAATGATGGCCAAACTGATTCTTTACTTACAGAATCAGCTTAATAATATAATCTAAATATAAAACATAAATTATTTTTATTGTTGCTGTCTCCAAACTTTCAACTTTTTTTTATGATGGAACAAAGTAACAAGAGTATAACAAATGCAGACACATTAGAAAGTGAAAGGGAAAGGAACTTAGCCAAAGAAAATTGAAAAACCAAAAAAAGCAAATATTAATTAAGAAAATATGCAAAATCTCGATTACCCCAGCAGCCTTTTGAAAAAGATATTGCTCAGCCAGAGGACATCAGTAATGTCCCGACCGAAAAATATTTAGAAAATATTGGGTTTGAGTTTGAGAAATGCGTTGACGTGGGTTCGTGGTCAAAAACGCTAAGTAATAATTTTATTGATTATATTTTTTCACATGTGAAATGAGTTATTTTCAAAATAAAGATCCGAACAATATATATTCTTTTTCTGTAAGAGAATACAAAGAATAAAAGTGATCATTTTTGAATAATCCTTTCATTGAAAAACTTAAAAATGGTCAAGTGCTAGAAAGATCTTGGCTATGTTATTCAACAAGTGTTGGTAGAGTTTTTTGTTTGACCTACAAACTTTTTTCTAAAGCAAATTATCAATACACAACCGGCTTTTCTTATTAGAAACTCGTAACAAGTTGTTTAGAAAATCATTTAAAATTCTATTAAACATAAAAATTCAATGTTAGTTTGGTTGAAATGAAAAGAAAATAAGTCTGTTTTAGATAAACAGTTAAAGGAGCAACTAAGAAAAGATACAGAATATTACCACAATGTTTTCAAACATGTTGTTGCGATAGTAAAGTATTTGTCTGTGAAAGTTTTACCATTTAGAGGTACCGAGGAAGATTTTGGTTCTCCACATAATGGGAATTTTATGGGTACCCTGGAACTGCTAGCAAAGTTCGACCCATTCATTCGTGAACATATTGAATAGCGAGCATTACGACCAAAATCGTTAATATCGTACTTATCAAACACAATATACAATAGAACGTCGTTTATTTGAAGTGTCAAATAACCGAACCAGTTTTTTCAGAGACCTTGAAGCGAAAAACGAAGGTGTACAATGGTACAGCGAAAAATAAGTGATTTTTTCCACAATCAAGGTAAAATTGGGACATTTTAGAACTATTTTGCTGTTTCTTTAAGCACATTTCCCGCATGTGATGATTTTCAATATGCGTATAGTGTCCAGTTTCGTATACTGCATGGATCGCTTTCGGTTTTCGGTTATCCGAACGGTGTCCGGTCCCAATTGATTCGGATAAACGACGTTCTAGTGTATGAGCAAATAGTTGAGATCATGGGCAAGCACAAATCATTAATGCAATTACAACTCTTGTAAATAACGATGACACAAAGTACTATTCAATTATGATGGATTCAACACCAGATTTGTTCCACAATGACTAACTTGCGGTATACTACGGTATTGTTTTTCGGAAAAAAATGTATTCAAGATGTGATTTAATTACCTACAAGAAATTTTAGAAACAAATGGACTGCTGTTGGATAATTGTAGGGGACAGTCATTTGACAACGCTGCCAATATGTCCGGTCGATACAATGGTGTGCAAACTGTTCTAAAAGAAAACAAAATAAATTTCCCAATTATTTGCGCCATGCACTGCGCATTCTCTAAATCTGGTGGGTGCAGAAGGAGTCGAGGTTGTAACTGAACTTAGTGCAACAAATAGGTTTTATTTTCTGCTTCGACCCATAGGTGGGAACTTCAGTACCGTGAATTTACCTTAAAATGTTTAAGTCAGACCAGATGGTCTTGTCACTGCGATGCGGTTGAAGCCTTAAAAGGTAATTAGGGTAATGTCCTGAATATTCTTAAGACATTGAGTGACAATGAAGATGAAAAATTGATTTTCGAAAAGATGCAGTAAATTTATTTAATACATTAGCAAAACTTGAAACTGCCATTTTAATCATATTTTGGGAAGAAATTTTAGAAAGATTTAAATCAGTTAACAAAAAATTATGGACTCCTAGTTCTGACATCAATGAAGGGAAAGTTAATTAATTATCTCGTTAGAATCGTTTATAAGCAATGAACGACATGAATCAGATCAAAGACTAAAGGAGTATCAAGACGCAGCCAAAAATATTAAGTCCTAGTGTAAAAACAGAATATAGCGATGCAATAGCGCACACAGGAATTTTTCAGGGGGTCTGGGGTCGAAAGTTCACCATTCTTGTATCATGCTCCTTTTGATTTTGTCGATTTTCTTGAACAAAACACAGTAAAAAACTAATTATTGAATAAATAGTTAGCATTAATTAATAAAATTAATCATTAATAATAAATACTTAATTAAATTTTACGTACTATATACTTAGAATTATAATCAATCGGAAGAAATCAAGGGCTTTGGGGGTTCGGACCCCCAAGACCCTCCCCCTTGTGTACGCCACTGTAGCGATGTGAATAAGAGACGGGTTATTTCAAAATGTGTGGATAAATCCACGGCAAAATCCGTGTATGGGACAGGAAAATTTTAGAGACACGCTTATTGTTGAGTTAGATAAGCCAATTCTTGATTTAAATGCAAGAAGTTAAGTATATGCAGAGTGTAATAAGAAATTAAAATTTTTGATTGATTTGTAAGATCAACATAATAAAAAGTCGATGCTCTATTATTGATTACTATTCAGATGACGTAGACCAAACATTTAGTAAATGAAAGTGTGTGTGTGTGTGTGTTCAGTTCAAAACTTATCTAAAACAAGCTGAGCTAGAGTCCTATACTTGTCGTGATGTGTTCAATTTAATTTTTGAAGAGAAATCTGTGGACGTTTTTCCAAATTTGTCTACCACATTGTTTCTCAAACTTTCAATACTGGTGACCCAATTTTCAATCATAATTTTTGTCGCCCCCGTTCAACAATAATGTATTTCCGGCAATAAAAATGCACTTTGAGAAAGAGACGCTAAGGTTGCAAAATGATCTTAATTATAAACAGTACAAATTAATACGATAAGTGTATTAAATTTTGTATATGTAGCTTTCAAGTAATATATATTTTAAGAAAAAATTACTTAAAATATATATTACTTACTTATTATTATGTTATTTTTCTTTCTCTAATTTTTAAATGGGAAGATATCGCAAAATGATATATTTAATGAAAGATTTATTTCTCCTTCAAAATTCGTTTCTCAAAGTACAAATGTCAGAAAAATAATCTAGTCTATGTTGCTCTCTATCATATCCATCACAATTGACATTATAGGGTACGTTTGCGTGAGTCTGGGCAACCTATCAGACGTCTGCGCAAAACATGTAAAACCTCGTACAATTCCAGTCAGTTTTGGTCGACTCGATACTTCTATAGCTACCGAATCTAGCTTGTGTGCGAATGTACATTTTTTAAATTTACACGTTAATTGTAATTCACGGTAATTAAGTATTTACGGCAGTAGATTAAAACAAAATCATACATACATTTTTAAGTCGTAAGCAAACATTCGACGATAATAAAGGATCAACAAGTACACAGATGAGCATGGTTCCGAGAATTAAATCAAGGGAATAGTCTCAAAACAACTTAAATTTTGGAGATCTATTTCAAGATACTCCAGAAGGGCTCTCAACTTCCTAAGAAGAAATCTTCATACATATCCCATCCAGAGAAAACATAAAAGACAATTTTGTAATAAATCGCTCTTTGAATTTTGGGTAGAGGTGAATGATGAATTCTCTCTGTACTGAAAACAAAAGCACTTCGTATACTATTACCATTTTCAACATCCTACCTTTGTTAAACCGGATTTTCTGCGAAGGCTGCTTTGAAGACAAAATATAGATCTCAGCTAAATATAGTGAAATAACTCAGAGTGTCAATTTCTGATATTAAACTTTCCTTTGAAAAACTTTGCTCTTCAAGACAAGTCCATGAAAGTCCCTAATAATTATCAAACTTGTTCTTAATTTAGTAATAAGAAATTATTTATAAAATACCTTCTTCAGTACTCATACAATAAACATATACTGGCTGGATCACCAGCTCTTCGCACGAGTTCATTTTTTTAAAAAAAATAAAACGTTATTATTGATATAATAGCTGAATTGTAAGGAGAGTAAAACTGCGTGCACGACATTGTATACAAAAATGTAAAATGATTTTTTTTAGATAAATACTATAATTGTAAATAACTGTTTAAATGAACTGTAATTTTAAACCTCACAGAATTAGCATTTAGAATTAATGTTAAATAATGAAAAGGAATATAAAATTCCAATGAAGAATAATTTTGTTACTTTTTAATATTTAAAGCGAGAAGACTTCAAAATGTTTTAACCCAGGAGCAAGCGCGCACTCGATACTAACATTAATGGTAGTGCGGGGGGACTCAGTCATCCCAATCATTTGTTTAGATTTATTTTTATTGTACACGATACAAATCGGAAAATTCCAGTGAATAATTTAATTAAGAGAAAGTATACTTACCGGCTTTCAAGGACTATTCAATTTCTCTTTGATAATTTGAGAAAAAATCCAATAAAACTGAACTAACATGACCTTAATAAAGGACGCAAAAATCAGAGACACTTTTCAATAATATTACAGAAATGTTATTTACTGGCAAAGCTGTCATATTTTGTTCCAAGTTATTGTAGTTTTAATGAGCTTTCATGATCGAGTGAGTGAATATTAACGTCGCACTGTTCAGCTACACGAGGGCTTTTGGAGACGGACCTCGTAATTTTGAACCATGGTTGAGTGACGAGGACGATACTTGAGCTGGCCTCTTTTAACTACCCCACCACTCCAACAAGAGGACGTTTGAGCTCTTGACAGATTTAACGTGCATTTCTCCCACACGGCGGGTCTTTAGTGGCACTGGGCTCGAACTCGTGACACCTTTGGTAATCAACAAATCGAGAGTTGAACTTTTTCTTTCTTATGTCTTTTTGACAAGGTGAACTGAACCTTGTGGTACACTTATGGCTTCATATTTTAGGTTGATGGAGTTCTTTAGGAAGCATTTGAAAATCTTCCTTTCGTTTCATGTTCATGGCGTTTCTTAATCATGAATAATATGTATTCTTTCAGCAGGTTTTTCTTTTGCTTGATCAGTTTCAACTTCCTTCAATAGAAATCACAGATGTCCCGCGCCTCCGCTCCCGGTTTAAAAGTGTATTCTGAAAAAATACGGATGATCTAAAAAACCATACCAGTAAGTTTGAAGATCAATCAAATGATTAACAAATGTATTATGCAGCAAGGCTGAAAAGTGAATCATGTCTTCCTTTTCTTTTTCTACAACTAATGTAAAGTATTTCAATAATATTAATTACAGTGATGAATTGTTTATCTTCTTAGAATTTTTCTCATGGTCTAGGTTTCGTTTTTCTTTTAACGAGTAATATTTTATGTTAAAACGTAATAAAAAAAATCTCTCATTGAGGAAATATAGCAAATTAAACTAAATGTTTTTTTTAATTTGGTTTTGGGATCAAAGATAGCTATTTGATGACGGAAAAACGCCAGATGGTAAACATAAATTATATCAGTGTTGTTGTGAATTTTTTTTATTTTGGAAGTATTTTGTTTTACTTCTCTTTCCAGTTTTTTTTTAAATCTTGAAATTTTCGATATGCTCGCGCCTCCCTTGTAGGGTCATCTCGCCCCCCAGGGGGCGCCCCCACACTTTGAGAAACACTGGTCTACCATATTAAAGATTTTTATAATGCTCCCTTTTACTGGTTGTGAAGCGAAGCGTGCGTTCTCTAAAATGTCCTATATAGAAAACAAACAGAGGACAACAATGACAGATACATGGCTTAATTATTTATCACTTCTTTCTATTAATACTGATCTCACCAAAGACTTAAAAAGTGATCAGGAAATAAAAGAATTGGCAGCACAAAAGTGTAGAAAAGTTTTTTTTTTCCTGTAAATTATGTTATTGCTTATAATGTATTTAAATCGTTTGAAAATTTTTTTTTAAAAAAACCCTCAAGTGTCGTATATTTTATGTTTTCCCGGAATTTTTTTTTTAGGAAAATGGTAAAAATTTTAATTATTTAGGGGGTTTCAGATATCGTTAGCCCAGGGGCCCCGAAGGTCACGGTCCGGCCCTGCCTAGAGTGCCTGTTTGGCTTGGATACTCTCAGCAAAATTAAATCCTGGTTTAGGTTCTCATCGTCAGAGGTCAGGTGCCTCCCTCTAGGGAGGAAACTGAAGATTAAAGCGATTGGTATCCGCCTCTATGGTGCCACACTAAAAAAAAAAGAGATACCAGCTTACAGGGAGTGTACTAAATCTGCAATGCTAAAACACCAATCCGCAGCCCATAGAAATAAACAAATCTCCATTAGTTCAAATGCGCAGAAACAGAATTGTGATGCCTGCTGTTTCATTCCATTAGGATCTCCTTAAACAGAGAACCAAGAAAGTAATCGGGGTGCACCATCGAAACAGAGTTCAGGATCCAATTGAAAAATTATCACACATTTTAACGAATAAATAAACCCATCCTGCAGGGGGTCTTAAAATTATATAAGTTTATCTGTACCGTTATCTACAATACTGTTTATTTAAGATGATTCTTCCAAAATATCACATTCATAAAGATTTTGTGAAATATGTGATAAAAGTTTGATTCCAAATTTAATTGAATGACGAGTTATCAAAATTTAATTCAGTATTTTAAATTTTATTCATAAAGTACTTTTTTTAAACAAATATATCTTCAAATTCTACCTTAAAAAGTTTTAACTATTCGTTTGCAGATATTAAAACGTGTTAACTGCATAGCATTTAGTTATAGAACAATAGTTTTTTTGAAGATTCGTTGTTCTTCAGCAAAAACTTATATTTAAAAAAAAAGCTCTTCGCATCTGTTTCCGCAATTTGAACTAACACTATTGTAAATTGTTAACCCTACTTCAATTGTTGCTTTGAAAAGTTAACTTTTTTGTTTGAAAATAGCGCTTTTATTTTGTATCAAGACAAATGCTGAAAAAATAACATTTTTTTCATTTCAAAAACAAATATTGAAAAAATAGAGCTTCTTATTTTATTGTTTTTTTTTTCCCATTGGGCCTGCATGTTTAGCAACTTAGCCTTTGTAGACACGACGAATTCCCCCTGCAATAAACACGCAGAGACATTTGATGTATCGAATGCAGTAGCTTTTACTAACAGAAATCCCACTGAGTGAAACTAATAAAGAAAGAAAGCGTAACACCCCACGTGAGTAGCGCACACAAAAATTTTTCAAGGTGGTGTCCAGGGTCAAAAGTCCACCCTTTTTCCGCCCAATATATTCTTTTGATTTTGTCGATTTTCCGGAACAAAAACAATACAAAATTAATTATTCAATAAATAATTAGTATTAATTAATAAAATTAGTTATTAATAACAGATACATTACGTAATACATACATAGGAATAACTAATTGATAAAAAAATCAAGGGCTAGGGGGTGTCCGGACCCCTAGGACACCCCCCTTGTGTGTCCCACTTAGATGAGGAACCTAATAGTGTGTGAAAGCAAATTCAAATCTAGTATGGAGCTCGGCGTACAACAGTTTGTCCAGGCTTAGGACTCAACAGCACTAACGCATGTAGGATTAATTTTGAAATGGCAACAGTCATGAAAACGTGACCAGAAATAAATAGCTTATTTATTTATTTTTCTAACACCAGTGCTTGGTTTCTTGACCATTTGACGCCGAGTCTCCCAGTATTTATAAGAATTTTAGCTATTTTTTATCCCACTGACCACGTCGTCATTCGGATCAAATAAATAGCTAAAATTCTTATAAATTCGGAGAAAACATGCTAGAAACATCAAATGTAAGAGAGATAGATGCCTGCACATGCAGTAAACATGGCAAACCTCGTTTAATGACTAGCAGTGGCGCACATAGGGATTTTTCAAAGAGTTGAAAGTCCACCATTGCCGTATCATGTTCTAATACGCCGCTCAACATATTCTTTTCATTTCGTCGATTTTCAGAAGTAAAAAATTAATTATTGAATAAATAATTCGCATTCATTAATAAAGTAATTCTTAACAACAAATACTTAATTAACGTATTATAAGGACATAGAATTATAATCAGTTGGGGAAAAATCAAGGGCATGGGGGGTAGAGGACTCCCCCTTGTGTGCATCACTGACGACTAGCCGATATGCCCTTTTTTTATAATACTCAAGTGAAATTCAAATAACTATGATCTATTGAGCTTCCAAATGCAATTCAAAACTTGAAAAATAGGCACATATGTTTCTCCGTAAATGCCGAATCAAATGAACGAATCAAATGAATCAAAGGACGAATCAAATGAACAAACGAAAAATTCCGGAGGAGAGATGAAGAATGCAGAGGACCCTCGAAAAAAGTATGATTAATAGTTAGAATGGAATAAAAATTCTCTTAAAAAGATGGGGGTGGGGGAAATTGAATTGTGTGAGAACGCCCTTATAATTAGTTTAAAAGACCATTTATATACGAAAAAGTTGGACAATCTTTTTAAGTTGATTATTTCTACAAAATGAATGTAATCGACATTTAGGTGCAAAGTATAAAATCAATTTGTAAAAGAAAAATACGGTTTGAAAATGTAAGAGAACCTATAATAATTTTTTGAGAAAGCTATTTTTTAAAAAATTTTTAAAATATAGTAAATTATTACACTTATTTATGTATATAATTATACTCAGTACTCATTATAAAGATAGTTTTTTACCAAAATTAAATGGGTAATTTTTTCCTAACACACAGTACCTTAGGAGTTTATCATAGATTTGTGAAACTTGTCTGGTGTCAGTGCAACGGAATAATATGTCTGTTGTTAATACTGTCTATAATTTATTGCTGCAATAGTAAACATTCTATTTGGACCGTTTCTTGAGGATGGAATGAAAGCCATTCTTTAGTAGAAGCTTAAAAGAAGAGAGAAGGATTCACGAAAAAGTAGTAGATTTCATTAAACACAGTCGTATTTGACTGCCAAAATTCAAAAGCAACGTTAGTTTGAATTTTACTTTTTATTTTCAAAGTAGTCTGCAACGATCGTGGGCAGGTTCTTTTAAAATTTTATTTTAAGCAAACTTTTATCTCCTACTCAGAAATTATGTCCTTTCTCGTCCTCTATTTAAAATAAAAATATGTTCCTCTCAGTTTCATTTTTTAAATTACGAAACAAGGAAGGTGACATTACATTTCATAACATGAGCTTGTATTTTTTCTCGACCTTTCTGAATCATTGCTATTTACTAACACAATTGGACAATACTTTATTCTAGAGGTTTGAATATTTCGTTCCGTCCTGTTTTATTGCTCATTTATGAAAGGATTTTTTTTATCTAAGTGAAGTAAAAAATTGTTATTCTATTGTTTAGAAGGTTCTTTCTATTGCTTTCTTGCTGTTTTCTGCAAATTTGATATCAAAATAAATGTACATTCGTAAAAGAAATCTCAATTTAGGAAAAGCAAGTATTTTTTTAACTTCAATATTTATAAATGGAAAAGGCCCTTTTCCATTGCATTACAGAGCTCCTCCTAGAGCAAAAATATGTCCGCAACAGTGGAGTCGCTCCAGGCACAGGCATTTCCAAAATTAAGTATTGTTTTTTTGTCGCATCCTGCGCAGTAGGGAACCTAAATCGAGTCTAGACATTTCATCCTCTTCAGCCACAGAAATGACCGCTTCTCGGGCGAATTATTTTCTTCTTTAGATTTCGACCGCAGCCCCCCTTTTTTTCCCGGAAAAATTCGTTTTCTGTCGGAAGAGCGAAAAAAGGGGATTCCAGAAAAACATTTCCAAGGGAGCTGTTGGAGGGGCGTAGGGTGGGGGAGAGCTCCCGGATAAATAAAGCGAACAAAAATGCTCCCGGAATAAAATAAAATAATATGCAGGATTCAATCCCATTAGTGTGTAGTGGCAACAAGTTGTATTCTCTGTTTTCTTTCCCTTTTTTTTATATTCTTTTGTTCCCTGGGAGACTGCTTTTTTTTCTCGTGCAGCCAATCAACGGAAGGGTAGAACGTCTTTTTCCTTTTCACTTTTTAATTCTCTTCGTTGGGAAGGGCGGTGGGCTGAATTTAAAAAGAAACCGGCTGCTAAAACTGAAGGAGAAAAAAAGAAAGGGAAGGGGGAGAACCAGGCAAATGCGGGAAAAAAAAAGAATAGAAAACTGCAAAAGATAAATAAATAAATAAGTGAGCGAAAACCAGTTGTTTGCGATCGGATGTTTAGCATGTCGGGGGGGAGGGCCGACTCATCGAATAAAACCAATGGATCTCGCCTGCGAATAAACAAATCTTGATGGGTTCGAGGATCGATACTCGCGCCCTCTAGTGGCTTTCAATATATATATATACACATCAGGTACAGTGTGGATCAGATAGTTTTTTTCCGGCAGAAAACTGTTACAGATTCAGACTTCATTCTTCTCTAGGCAGAAACATATGTTGTTCATTGATGTCTTTTATTGTGGGTGTTTTATGGAATTCAAGTATCAGAGATATCCACGCAATTAACAAGCATGTCCTTTGCTTGTAAATTTTATTCAAGAACTCTCCATTAAACAGAATAGGTATCCTTTAAACAAAAAACAACACACACATATATAAAAATCTCCACAGTTCACATAAAGATAGTAGTGACAGTAGTTCAAATCACTCTATCGTATAAGGGAAATCAGCAGTTGTTGAGCTCACATATTCCATTTCATAATATTTATATGGACAAAACATTCTGCAGAGGCTTCTATGTCTCTTTCAGGTGTATATTTAAATAATCATTCTAAAACCCATCTGAACTTGTCTCACGGCAGCTAAGCTTGTCACCAAGGTCATACTACGCATCCATAATTTTCCCTAATAATACGTTCCATATTGCTTCCTCTATAGTGTGTAATGTTAAATGGGTTGTATACTTTACTTTATTTACAGAAATATTCTATGTCTATTAAACGTTTCTGAATTTTTTTTAAAAAATAGACATTTTTCTATTTGAAAATGTGTTTTGAATTTCTCTAAGTTTTTTTATATAAGGCTTAGGCTACCTTTGCTTCATGTTAAGAATAGGACCCGAAATCGGAATATTTCTCAGAAATAAAAATATCTGAAACAGTCATATTATATTCTGTCTTATAGTTAACAGAATATTTTATTCGATTTCTTATTTCAATCTGAGGGAATCCATTTTATCTGGTGTAAAATGTTTTGCTTTCTTTCTTTCGTACCATAATACTAATCCCATTACGCGTTAAAATAAAAAATATGTATTTATGGAAAATTTTTGAAATTTTAAGAACACCGCATTACAAACAGGCGTTTTAACGTTGCATTTGGCGAGTGCCTTTTCAATGGCATTAGCCTCCAACTCGTTCACAGCCTTTAAGAAAAATGTGAAGAACATTTTTTTAAAAATACTATCGTTTTCTAGATATTTAAACTGAGCATCTAAGTAAAAATAAGTTGGTTATAGAAATATTGAT
The DNA here is from genome assembly GCA_019973935.1 of Trichonephila clavipes. NCBI lineage: Eukaryota > Metazoa > Arthropoda > Arachnida > Araneae > Nephilidae > Trichonephila > Trichonephila clavipes. The sequence goes on from BMAU01020585.1 coordinate 146,455, forward strand.
TTATGCTGAAATAGAGCTACTTTAATCGTGTAGTGCAGTACTTCTCAAACTTTCAATATTTCCAATCATAATTTTCATCCCCCCTCATACTATAACAATGTATTGAATTGAATACTTGGACGCTAAAGCTATTATACGACTTTAGTTGTGAATTGTACAAATTATCAAGATAAGTATTAAATTTTGTATGTAACATAATATATGACAATCCTATGGAGTCACTTGTAATTGTTAATCTTTTTCTTAAAACTTAGTACTGTTAAATTAATTATGAAATACATTGTGTGAAGTACTGATGCATTTATAAGTCAGGATATCAACATATGTATTTGTATATTTTTTATTTTGTCAGAATGTATTTTGTTTTGCTTTCTTTCAGTAAATTAATACATGAGTTTTCTTTGTTTTCGACGTTTGGATATTCCTGCGCCTCCCCCCCTCTCCCTGGGGAAGCGCCCCGCAGTTTGAGAAACGCCGATTTATTGTATGGGGATGGGGTGACTGAAGAATTTTTTTGTAGCAAAATACGACGCATCATTTTAGTTCTTCGCTCGAAGATCGCTAGAATATTTCATGGAAGAGCCAGCACTTTACATCAAATGATCCTGAACAATGCAGATGGGCTGGAAAAAAGTATCTATTGGCTTGTAGACGCTCTATCTTTTCGTATTTCTGTAACACAGAAATCACAAAAGTGTTTGCTTTTATTAAATCATCTTGCGTTAGGAACATTTCTTGCACGTGTTACATAAAACATTCTCCAATGGATTTCCCATCTTCATTGGACTAAATTCATGTGACGTCACGATCACGTGATTCCGTCAACCGGTGAATATGGCTTCGTTTGTTTACTATTACGTACGATTATTTTGTTCTTAAAGATTTACATTTTACTTTCTAAAATGTCTTATTTTGCTGAAATGGTTGCTGGATCAGTTATAGAAAGAATAATTAGAAAGAAAAAATCATTTTATAATATCATTATAACAAATCAAAGTGCTTTGATAGCATGGTGAAGCGTGAGGATTATATACCATCTTCCCAGTGTTTATGTGTTTCACCACACTCTTTGAATAATGTTTTCAACACCGTAAGACAAATGAAACTTCTTCAAAAATGATTTTGGACTGTAGACTTACTTGTACAAGAATGTACATATTTGAAAGCAAATATCTGTTTATTTTACATCAAGTTATATTGAGAACATATTATGTTTAGTTAACTAAAATTTTACTTATGTTACACATCTTCAGAGTACTTAACAGAGGTACTTCAGCATTTAATTATCTAAAATTAGAACACAAGAATCTGATATGTAACCATACATATATCAAAAAGAAAAAAGTATATATATTTATAAAACTTATTTTACTTAGTAATTTTACAATATTACAGGGGAAAAGAAAACATAAAGAAATGGAAAAAATATCTTACTTAATTACAGCTCTGTTAATGTTTATAGTAGTTGTGTGATGAAATAAGAACCACTTTCAAACATTAGAAATCAAATTTATCATTTACCATTTGTAAAATTACACATAAAAAAATTGTGCTACATTTTAAAAATCTTTATTCGCTGCACTACTTAAGGTAAAATATATGATTTATCGAGAATTGAATTCCAAATATGGTAATAAATTAAGGCATTAAAATTTTTAAATTAGAATGCGTATGTAGTAGAATATAAATTTGTATCCATATATTAAATATAAAAGTTCTGCTCACTCCTACATGACCAAAATAAAAAAAAAGTCATTTTTGAATTCATAATTCTTTTAGAAAAAAAATCAAAATTGTAATATATTTGCATGGTTTCAACACATATGTTTTTCAGAGTTTGACTGTGTGGTATAAAAACCTGTCTCACACATAAACAAATTTTTTTACTACATATGTATAACAAATATGCATTTATTGGTATTTGCACAGTTTGTAGATTTATCATTATAGAGAGATTAGATTTATTTTATACTTTTGCAAAAATAAATCTCATGATATATGTCCTGAATAAATTTGTTGCATTGAGTTTGTTGCAAATATTGACCTAAGAAGAGTAATTTGATCAATTTTATGATATTTATCGAAGAGAATTACAGAGAATCTTTTTTCAAAATTACTGTTAACAGGTTAATTGCCCAAAGTCACTGATGTTTTTGTGTGACATATATTTCGAAGATAAATTTTGGGCTCTTGTGTATTATAATGATCAATTTCTTTTTTAAAAGTATAATTATATATAAAAGGACACTTTAGATACATATTAGTGATAACAAAATAAAATGCCAATACATTTCTCCATGTAAGTTTTAAGTTTGCATGAAATGAAACTCAAGTGAACACTAAACATAAATATCTGGTCAAGAGACATAGCTAGTAGAAATTGTGAATGCAAATTTTATGCAACTATTTATTTCCATATTGTATTAAATTGTTTCTATCTTATTTTTGCAATTCATTGTGTTATAAAAATAAGATTCATTTTCATCAAAGAATAAATATTTATTGTTAATCAAAAACTTTCATATTAACTCTATCTAATATGAAATAAACAATAGCTTAAAAAGTATGCAATTCAATTAGAAATTAAATTGAATTTGTGAAAATTATAGTATTTTTTCTGATGAAATATTCTTTAATATTATACAATTATTTATAACAAGTTGTTCAACATGTTATAAGCACTTTATACAAAGGCAATTAAAAAATTATTGAATTTGTAATGTAAATTTTTAATATAGTTCATACTTGCATTAATAATCTGAATTTGTGATCCAAGTGTCACATATCAATGCATAATAAAGAGTGTTTTTTTTCCAGGTATAGAAGTTTAAGTTGGCATTACTTTCCAAGATGGCGACCGATTTAACAGCTGTCAAGTGATTTATTCTCAGTTTGGTTTGGCAATTCATCAAAACGATCATCAAGCAAGGCGTAGATTCGTCGAATGGGCCCAAAACGAGATTGCCGTTGTTCCCGATTTTCATAAGCGAATTTTGTTTAGCGATGAAGCGCATTTCTGGTTGAATGACTACGTCAACAAACAAAACTGCCGCATTTGGAGTGAAGCAAATCCACAAGTGTATGTCGAAACACCGTTACATCCAGAAAAACTGACTGTTTGGTGCGCTTTATGGGCTGGTGGAATCATTGGTCCGTACTTCTTCAAATACGATGAAGGCCACAACGTTACAGTCAATGGTTATCGGTATAGAGCCATGATTACTAACTTTTTCATTCCTGAATTTAACAATCATGATGTCCAGGAGCTGTGGTTCCAACAAGACGGCGCAACATGTCACACAACTCGTGCCACAATCGATTTATTGAAAGACACGTTTGGTGACCGCCTAATTTTACGTTTTGGACCTTTGAATTGGCCTCCAAGATCTTGTGATTTAACACCGCTAGACTATTTTCTGTGGGGCTATGTAAAGTCATTGGTCTATGCGGATAAGCCACAAACGCTTGACTATTTGGAAGACAACATTCGCCATGTTGTTGCCGATATACGGCCACAAATGTTGGAAAAAGTCATCGAAAATTGGACGTCCAGATTGGACTACATCTGAGCCAGCCGTGGCAGTCCTATGCCAGAAATCATATTTAAAATGTAATGCCACAAGATTATCCTTCGAATAAAAAAAATTCATGTCAATCGAATAATACATCGTTGTTTTATTCCAATTTAAAGTTCTATACCTCTAAAAAAACACCCTTTATTTAGTAGCCGAGATATAAAGGTGAAGTTCATATTACATTGAATATTTTTTAAAAATTATATATTAATATGATTCATTTCTTTAACTTAATAGTGAAATTGTGTGTGTGTTTTCTTTTATTACTTTATACAATCATTTCTAAAAAAATTTCCAAACATTTTTAAAGGATAATTAGTAAGTAAATCAGACAGTCAAAGATAGGAATGTTATTTTATTAGAAACATTTTTAAATAGCTTTAAATGCTTCATAATATTGTACAAAATATATATGTATTTATACGCAATACATTGCGTAACCAAAAAATTCATTTTGAACAAATAACTGTTCCACAGTGAAATAAAATATTCATTTGAATTTTAAGTGTAGGTAGGTGAACTCGAGTAAATATAATATATTTTTTAGAAAATTGTTATTTACCATTTCTAAATAATGAAGCACTGGCGGGGGGGGAAGAGAAATTACATGCATAACATTATTTATATATATAAATTCACACCTGTGTGAAGAACAGGTTTATCAGCTAGTAGCATATAAGTAGAAAGGGAAAAAAATTATGAACTTCCTATAGTATTGATAAATCATACCAAAATTACGGGATTATTTTAAATGTCTAACACTTATAATGCTTCACATAGAGTGTTTAATGTCCCCATTGGTAAGTCATACTGTTATAAAATTTGCAATTCATGAAGTTGTAAAAAAAATTCAATTTTTATCACAGGATATATATATATATGAATCATATACTCGCATCCTTAATTACATTTGCATGCATAATACTGAGTTTTCAGGAATTAAACTATTTTAAGGATTTGAGCAAAAAAGGAAAATAGTTAAATCATGGATAAACAAATACTTACTTCTTAAGTAATTCTTACTTCTTATTCCACTGAGATTTCAAAAAAAAAAGATGAAAAAAAAACTTTTATCGAAAGATAATTCCCTTCATTTATCTAAAACTTTCCTATTAACTAATGTTTTATATGTACACAGGCTTAAAAAAATAAACTTTTTTGCAAGTTTGATATGTACTTCAAAAAAAATAAGACAATAACATATCAAATTAAATGTAATCATTTCTAAAAATTGTTACGCCTTTTGTAATGGTTTCATTCTCCTTAAGAATATTGTATTTTAATTTAAAGAAAGAAATGACATATTAAAATTTAACAACAAAGAATAATTATAAATAATTTAGAAATCGATAATTTGTGTGTGGAAGGTAAAAATCAAAGAAACATTTCTTTAATTTTTGTAAACATTTCTCCCATAAATTATCATCAAATTGAAAAAATTCAGAATAAATATTTTCTCCTGATTTTGAATTATTAATTAAAATTACAAACAGATATTTTTTATATTATTCACACCTAACTGACACTGTGTTCCATAATAATAGGTGTGAGCTCTTTTTAAAGAAATTATATCAATGTTATTCGATAATCATACAATTTTAAAAAAGTAGTTTTAACTCTATACTGTCAACCATTCTTGCGCAAAACTATATAATAAATAACTACTAAATTAAATAAGAACTAAAATAACTAAGAGTCATACCTAAGTGTACCATGAACTATAAATAAATGCTAGGATCCAACCGAACTAGGATAAATAAATATGCCAGCTAACATTAGTCGGAAGTAGACAATTACCTAATTAGATAAATAAATTAGAATAAAACAAAAATTATATAAAAGAGTTGTTAAGATTATTTCTTAACAAATATATATACTAGAATAATGCAAAAAATACAATGATATCATTTGTTTTTAATTAGATAAAATTAAGACACAAGAACGACGTCATCAAACGTATAGGAAAACCAATGGTATGAAATCGCACGTGCAGTTTATTGACGTTGGAATCACGTGATTACTGACTGGCGTCAGTCTGTCCATGAAGTTACTCCTTTGCCTTCCTTAAAAATCGACGCGTAGGAATTTTTTAGATAGCTTCCTTGGTTGATAAAAAGAGATCAATGGATATAGATTGGAAAGAAAAGAGAATTTTACTTTCCTCTTTTGGAAAACAAAATCTTTTCGATGGGTCCAGCAAATAAATTGCATAAATTTTGATTCAATAACTCCAACTGTGTATCAGTGATTTTTCATTTGCAGCATTGCACACACACAAATTGGATCACTTCAGAAAGAAATGTTAATTTTTTTTCCTTTTAGTATAAAGCTTATTTTATAATCTCAGATTATGCCCTCGCTAAAATGGAAACAGCAGTCCAAATTTACTACGATTCCGGAATCGATCCGGTGGTTCCGCATAATACATCTGAATATCGTCTCGTGTAGAGTGAGAGCCAGATGAAGTGTTCTAAAATTTGCCCATTTGTTATTCTAATAACATGTTCGTTGAATTAAACCCCATTTCTGATAAAGCCAAACTATTATTGCAGGAAAATCATTATTTAACAATGAAATCCGTTTTCATTTTAAAAAAAAGAGGGAGTAACTGTGTCATGAACATAGATGTGTGTTGTACGAGAATACGTCTTGCAAGGGGTAATATTTTTTTTTATATAAAACATTTTTACTTATGTATGTCATAATCATATTAGAACATTAGGAAGTCCTCCGTGTTCCCATGTTTTTTGTTTATTGTGACAACTATTTCTTTTTAACGGGTTGAGGAAAGAATTGAAGTAAACAAATAATTACCGTGTTATTATATAACTTTATCAATTACAGGTCTGTGATACGAAAAGTACGAAACAAGTGACATGCAGGATACATCGATATTTCTCAGTCACGGTGTTACTAATCGGATCTCATGCGGGAGGATACACGAATCCGTTCGAACGAGGGCACTTTGTCCAGCAAGTTTTTACACGTAGCGCACAGTTTAAAGTCAGCCACTAGCTCTTCAGGGAAAGTGTTATTAAGCAGTCGTTGTTGGCTTCAAGAAGCGCAAAAAGCATAGATGAGATCCCACTTATATCCGAACGTCGTAGTGAAATGTTCACTAGCTGCTGCCTTCATAAACGACGATCGTACACAATCGCTATCAATGTAGAAGCGATTTCATCATCGCATCATTTCAACTGCAGATGTACTGGCACCGTCGTTGATCCGCTCGGTCCCATTCATTCTTTGACGTTCCCGGCACTGCTAGACACAGTCATATGCTGTTTTAGTGGTACCACTTGATTGCTCTTTCCAACTGTAGACTATTTCTGTATTTGGACTCGGCTTTTTCACGCGTATAAGCCAATATTATATATCTTTGATGAAGCTTTTTTAATTTTATTATATTCATTGTCACCATTTTACACGAATGTGTTCCATACAATGATGACAGCAGACGTCTGAAATCAAAACGAACGTTGTAACTCCCCCGAGTCAAAAGTTATGCTAAATGAGAATCACGATACGCAGCAAAATGACCTCTAAGTGGCGGCGCTCCCCCCTCCACCTCGTGCAATGAGTCACAGTCCTTACTTCACGTGATAAATTTTTTGGCTTTTTGAATAGACATATGTAGCTGCAACACCAAACTGTATCCCCCGGTTTCGTTATCATTCGGTTTTTTTTAACTGCCTCCAACTATGGAAGCAATTTTTAGACGTATTCACATCAAGAAGTTTGTTGTTTCAAACAGAAATTTTTTTTTTCGTTTTTAAGGGTTTTCGGTTTCGAAAGCAGTAGTGTCGAGTGGAGAAATGCGAGTTCGAGAAAAACATATAAACTTTAACCGTTTTTGAAAAAAAAAAAGAGAAAGAAGTTGGGTTTCCTTCATACTTACTTGCGTTATTTTTCCACCGTTATTTGTCTTGGCTGCAATTCATGACCAGTCCGACTACGTTTGGAACCGTGATTTTAAAAAAGCACATGAATGATAACTTTAATGATACTTAGTGTCACGTCCATTAGAATACATGCATAAAATAGTTTTGAGGACATTATGACAAAAAAAATTATTTAAATACAATATTTTGGCAAAAAATTAACTTAGAATAACCTTTTTTCAAAACGTACTCCTTTTACAATAAATGCTTCTATAACAATAATATTTTGCTTAGATAAAGTAAAGACTTCTCCAGAGAGTCCCAACTAGGATTTTTGAAAAATTCTCATTATTTTCAGAGTTATCACCCATTGAAATAATTATCGACGTTTTCTTCTTAAAATTTCTCCCTTCTGTTGCAGTAAAATAAGGATAAATCCACTTCTCAGTTATATGTTTCAAAAATTGTAGTTGAGCCTCTGTATAGAGGTCTGAGCTATATACAGGCAAAATATTATTATAATAGAAGCATTTTTTATAAAAGGGGAATGTTTTGAAAATGAGTCATTCTATGTTCATTTTTGTCAAAATATTGTACTTAAATAATTTTGTATTGTAACAATATTTTTAAGAGGACATGGTACAATTTACGCAAAAAATTTTAATTTAAGGAAAAGTTGAATATAAGTATATGGAAGTATAATAAAAGTTAGTATGGGTTTTGCGTTAACGTGATTGGTATTCATACAATACTTCTTTTTATGAATGTTTATTGAAAATTTCTTAAAAAATGTATAAATTCTGAGTTGAATTATTTAAAAAAAATAAATATTGCTTTGATTCAAAAAAAATGCATACTGTTAGCAATAGGTAAAGAAGATTTCAAAGCATTAGGCGCAATAGAAAAAACGCCTTAGCATTTTAAATGAAGACAAACTAGTTATTTTATCTTTCGGAGATAAGTCAGTTTAAAGTTTTGATTTGTTTTAGAGATGTGAATAAAAACGAATGTAAAAGCTATCATAATTCTGTGGTTTTTAAGTTTAGGCCTTTCAGATTTTGTGAGGATATAGAAAAGTATATAAAGAATAATTTAGGCTAAAAAAATTAAATTTGATTTTTTGATCCATTTTGGTCAATTGAATCGTACTGTTTATATACGTTTTCTAATTTAAGTGGCACTAAATATCATCCATTTAAGCGCTTTTACAAAATCATGGCTCCGAACGTAGTCGGATACCTTAAATCTGCCGAATTTCGTAATCCTCACGGCGTGGGTGTTGCGGATATGACCATTGTCCGTCGCCGATAGCCCTCGTGCTCTTTCAAGTGACTGAACAAATAATCTGCCGAAATCTTGGATCTACTTAACTTCATTAGAATTTCTTAACAATTTCACATTTCCCCACTCTCCGTAAAATTGGCTATTTTTTGAAGCGAATTGTGTGATGTTTGGAAGGATTACTGTATAAGTAATAAATACGACCAGGATATGCGATTTAAAGCAACTTTGTAAGTCTTACCAATTATGGCATATGTGCCATTGCAGTTTTAGTTAAAAGTTCTTTTTCCAGACTACGATAAACAGTGGAAAGGTTAACTGCGCAGTTTTTTGGTAAATGAATAAAAAAGGTTGGGGAGATTTAAGCCGCTTGAGGGCTTTTGGTTTAGCTATTAAGCGATAATTACCATTAGAAAAAACTTCATAAAATTTTTATTTATTATCTTATACAGTGTCGCTGTAATGTCATACATCTCTTGCATCAGCAGCATCTTGTGTCAGCTATATAATATTTTTGCACATATTTTTTTAATTAACTTTTTGATGTGAACTATTTACAAAACTCAATAAATGAAAGTCTAAAAACTTTAAGCGTTAAAATTGTTTCAAGTTCATAACTTAACATTAGAAATAAGCAAGTTAATTAATTCAAATATTACGTAAAGCCTTAACACCCCACTTAATAATGCACCCCCGTCCACTTTTGCAATTAAATAACTGTGCTTTTATGTAGTTTCGGCAATAGAGCCGATGCCACGGAACAGATGAGGCCTCATGATCTTCAGTAGGCTAAAAAGTCCTACAGGAAATTCCAGATGAGACAGAGAAACACAAGTATGTTCCAAAACTTTTTTTTACACAAAATTGAATTTGTGGGAAATATAAATATTTCTTATGCTAAATCTTGCCATCATCCCAAATTTGTTTTGAATTTGTTATAGTTTAACATACATTAATACAGGTTCTTTTAAAAAGTTTGATGAAACAAATATTTTGCGAAAGACATTCACACATATCTGGAAACAAGTCCCCCTCCGATGTTATGCAAATTGAACAACGCCCCAAACGGTGCAAAAAGGTGTCTTTCGAGCATCGATTGGATTTTTAATCTTTTTTTTTATTGACGTCGCACCAACGTGAAGTGAAGGACCTCGTCATTTCGAACGGCCGTCAAGTGATCAAGAGACACCTGAGCTGGCACCCAAACCTCCAAACTTCTACACCACGCCAACGTGAACTATGAGCCACGATAGATTCAACGTGTATCCATCCCTCTCCACGGCACCAGGATTCGAACTCACTGTGCACCAGTTCCACGACTTCTCGATCTGTTGAATCTCGACCCTATTTGTCCCACACGAAACCATCCCTACTCAAAGAAGCCCTATCTTGTCCAAACACTACTAAATTATTGGACGGCAATGAGCTCAAAACAAAGTCACAGGTGGATCCATTTGACATTTACAAAGTCAATGCACTCCGCCATACAAAACATTTTTTTTCCATGGGGCTGCATTTTTGCAGACACAGTAAGTCCCCAAACGTGAACGCCATTTCGGGGAGTCATCTCGAGGGGTGGCCTCTTTTCAAAATTTGAACGCTTGTGAGAATTAATTTTTTAATTCAAGCTCTCGTCGGAGGCTTAATAGCACCTTGATTCAATTTTGCCGAGAGTCCCAGAGCCGTACTGATACTCGAGTAATCTTTTACATGCTACATAACCATATGACTTGCGTGTCTATGATTTTCTCATCCAGAAAATATATCAATTGCAGCTAGGACCGAACCCGCAACCATAGGCTTACGAAGCGGGCATGCTATCTCCAAACAAAACTTTGTTTGTCGAAATTGCTTGAGCAACTACACACATGCTTTGCATATTAATTTTTTTTCAGTATTTCTACTATTAACTCTTTCTCTCTCTCTCTCTCTCTCTATATATATATATATATATTTGTTTGTTTATTTATTTATTTATCTTGGTGGAGTTTTCAATCGTTAATAAAATACATTTTAAAGCGCTCCATTGAGCTGAAATTTTATGTACATGATCATTTTGGATGAGAATACAATAATTTAACTATAATTAATAAAAATTATTTGATTCAAACTAATTATTTAAAGAATTACAAATACAGCCACATTGGCATCATTTTTGGTGATTTGTGTCAAAACTTGAAAAGGTTTTTTTCTCACGTTCTAAAGCATTCATTTGAACTGAAATTTTATAGACACGACTGTTTGGGATGGCAATACGATACTTTAATGATAATGAATAAAAATGAATAATCACTTAATATTGTGAATCTGATATGTGTATATGCATATTTATATTAATTGTAACTATTTAATAAAAAGTATCTAAAATAAAAAAAATTTCTTTGTTGATCTAAGTAGGAATTGACTTTAAGAAAATTTTATGTTACTTGTTTTGCGTATATTAACTTTTATCAGCGTGCGGAGGTTATTTTTACCTAACATTTTGAACGGAAGTTATGTATAGAATTCAAGGTACTAAGAATACAAGGTGCTTTTGTGCAGTCTCTTCGTAAAGATAATTGATTTGCTCAGTTATTAAATAGATAGAATTATGGAAATATAGATGTTGTTGTTACTCGTGTCACCTGATCAGCAAAGGCCAGATCAAGGCCCATGAAATTCATCGCGGCAAATGGCTAAGTGACGCCTGTCGAACTCCATACAGGTGACAGAACGATTAAGCTCGGTTTCACCCCAACTTCGAGGGAGGACACCCTTTGGGTGTCCTCCCATCTCTTTTCCCCTTTCTCCAACCTCACGAGAGGAATTGCGACTGTTGATCCAATGCCGCGAAGGCACTATGTATTTACAAACCTCCATGTCTTCTCCGGGATTCGAACCCAGGCCCAGCAGTCAGCGTTGCTTGCGTGCAGGAGGGAAAATGGATTAAAGGAAACAATTCTCTGAGGAATTGAATATTTGTTGTTTGATTTTTAGAGGAAAGAAATTATAAGCAGAGAGAAAATTTCAGTTAATAGGAACTCCTTTGGGAACAATAGGAAGATGAAGTTAAAAAGGCTCATAAATTTAGGATGAATGCATCTCTTTTATCAGATTAATATTTATGGTTTTTTTTTCACGTTTTAAATAAAATTAAAAGATGATTCTCTAAAACTTGTGGGATATGCATTCGTCCCCTCTGGTGTTTTTTTTTTTAAAGACAGCTCAAAATAAAGTATTATTTGAAATGTTGATTCCACCTTTTTTTATACCCCTCTCGAGAGTTCCACAAAATTGAAATGAATTTCTCTGAAGAGACCGCTTTCCAAATATTTGAACGGGCCAATCAAAACACTCGTTTTCATGCGAGTCGGGTCAATGAAAACATCCATCTTATTCCTCTGTCAATATTTCCCTTTTTCGCCGCCATTCCGAACAATAAGAACAAAAAGAAAGAATTGTTTTCTGTTTGCATAAAGAAAAATTAAAAGGAAAAAAAGCTTTTCTTTTTAGCTTTGACTGCTCGTTAAGTTACAAACGTCGTAAATGAAACCCTTCCAGATGTGATTAAGCAAAAGGGGGAAAAAATAGGAAAGAGAATAACAAAGGGAAAAAATGACGTTTTAGCTGCGAGAATTTCTTTCAGATAAAAGGCAAGAGAATTTCCCTCTCACTTAAAAAATAACACATTTCGCCGAAATTTAGAGAGAAAGAAAAAGGAAAAATCTTCCGTCTCAGAACTAGAATAGCAGTGGCGGGGAAGCAGCTAAAGGAAATGAAATGAGCAGCAGGAAGATTATATGTATATATATATATATAGCTCAGAATGGCAACAGGGCGCATCAACAGTTGGAAGGAGAAAATGGCGGGAAAAAAACGTTCCATTTCTGCTAATGACGCCTCGTAACGATTTTCAATTGCGGAGTAAGGGACGCCTTCAATCTAATAAACGTACTTTTTTTAATGATTTCGTCCAAAAAAAGTGTTTCGAGAGAAGAGAATGATTCCCTGGATTAAAAAATGCGATATTTTTTAAAAAACAAGGAGAGAGAATGAAGACAAGACTCTATGCTCTCGAGAAAAGTAATCTTTTTTTAAAAAATGGCCTTGAGTGCCAAGAATCCATTTAGCTGAGAGTCATCCCCCCTCCCTTTTTCTTTTCTTTTCTGTAATCAAAAAATCCTTCTAAACATTTTTTGAGATTGAAAAAAAAATTACTGCATTGCTTCGCTACATTTTGAAGAGATTTAAAGTTTTCTGACTCGTTTGCCTCTCTGAACGCAAGTAGAGAAAATTCTCGATCAAATTGCATCCTGATCACAAAGGTAAATTTCGAAAAATGTTTGTCATATGAAGCGTCCTTTCGTCTAGCAATCAAAGCCCGGAGAGTATAGGTTGATGAAATAACCTAAAACAAGTTTTAGGTAAACTAAATGTAGCAGGAACAGGTTTATTCTTAATTTAGTTTGGAATGGAATCCACTCTGTTTTATTTCTTCCAAAGAGTTCGAATTTAGTTTTTAAAGTTATTTATGCAAATTTGTAAGTGTAAGTAATCTAGAGGAGAAATTAGTTTTGTGAACTGATTTCTTCCTATAGAACAGTGCTTCTCAAACTTTCAAAACTGGCGCCCCCCTTATCAATTACAATTTTTATCGCGCCCCCCTTATACATTAATAATGTACTGAATGCAATAATAATGCACTTTTTTTTACGCTAAAGCAATAATATTAATTATATACCGTACAAATTCATGACATAAGTATTAAATTTTGTATATGTTGTTTTTAAGCAAAAAAATATTAAGTAATAGGATAGTTATTATGTTACTTTTCCTTTCTCTAATTTTTAAATTGGAACATATTGCAAAATGCGGTGGCTGCTTAGAAGGCAAGATATAGATATCAGCTTTTTTTAGAAAGAACTCAGTGGATCAATTTCTAATCATATATATAAGCATTCCTTTGAAAAATTTGCTCTGTAAGACAAGCCCATGGAAGTCGCTAATACTTATTAAACTTGTTCTTAATTTAGCATTAATTAATTAGTTATAAAATACTCTGTGCAGCACTGATACATTCAAAGTATACCGGCTGAAATACTCGCTACTTGCACGATTTCATTTATAAGAAAATAAAACATTATTGATATAATCGCTGAATTTTAAGGAGAGTAAAGCCAAGTGCATAACAATGTTTACAAAAATGTAAAATGATTTTTTTAAAATCATTGCTCAAATTATAATTAGTTTTAAGCGAACTGTAATTTTAAGCCTCACAGAATTAGCATTTAGAATTGTGATGTTGAATAATGAACAATAATATTAAATTCCGATGAGAAATAATTGTATTATTTTTAATATTTAAAGTGAAAAGACTTCAACATGTTTTAAACCTGGAGCAGGCACGCACTCGATACTAAGGGTCGAGTGGGGCTATTGAGCCACCTCAATCTCTTTTTTTATAATTATTTTTATAGTACACAATAAAAATCGTAATTCTAGTGAATAATTTAATTACGAGAAAATATACTCACCCCTACTTTCAAGAACACAGAAAATATTTCGGAAAAAAAGTTATCACACCGGGAACTCAGTCAAAACAAGTACCTTAAGATTGTAAAAAAACGTTTGTCACTCCCAAAAAAGAGGGAGATATGTGACAAATATATTTTAGTTCACACGTTAAGACTGTCAAACAGGAGGATAGTGTCAGAGCCATTGGTAACAATTAAACAGTTTTGCCAGAATTACCGATTTCGTGCACTCTGTGCTCGGCGTGACAGCTCCGAATAAAAGTGTATTTATTACAATATGGATGTTCAAAAAAAATTATGTAAAACGTTTTTTTCATTACGCTTTTTTATATGTTTGGGAATAACTCATGGAAATAAATCTTGGCCAAGTAATCATTCAAAGAGTTCTCTGTGCTTTCCCTAAATGAAAAAACAAATACATAAGAGCAGGGACGTAACTAACCGTACAAGTAAGTTCGAAGGTCAAACCGCAGCAGCTACATTCTGCTGCCTACATCTGATGACAAATATATAACAGTGATGAATTATTTACCTTCCTAAAATTTTTTTTCGATTATGGGTCTGGGTTTTGTTTTTTCTCATTTTGGTTTGAAAAGAAGTAGCTTTAATTTTTTATGACGTAATATCGCAGATATATAATTTATATCAGTGTAAATGTGTATTTTTTTATTATGTCAGAAAGTATTTTGTTTTACTTCATTCCAGTAAATAAATTTTTTTTAATCTTTTATTTTCGATATGCTCGCGCCCCCCTTGTACGTTTATCACGCCCGCCAGGGGGGCGCGCCCCACAGTTTGAGAAACACTGCTATAGAAGAAAGGCCACAAACCAAAGGTAATGGAATTAACTTATAGAAAGATGATTTTTTTCCTCACCAATTACGTCAGCGTTGCTCAAACTGTGGGGCGTGTCACCCTAAGGGGTAGGGGTAAACCTAATGGGGGGCGCCAGCATATTGAAAAGTCGAAAATAAAAGATGTAAAACATTACAAATTTACTGAAAGGTAGTAAAACAAAATACATTCTGATATAATAAAAATAAAATACACATTTACACTGATGTGATACACTTATAAATGTATCAATACTAAGTTAAGAACAAGTTTATGTTGATTAAAATCATTCCGTAGTACACTGTACATTATTATTCCATTCAATCCATTGGTATTGTATGAAAGGGGCGCGAGAAAATTATGATTGAAATTTGTGTCACCAATCTTGAAAGTTTGCGAAGCACTGAATTACATAATTCTTTTTTATGATAAATAAGTTGTGTTGACTTAAAATAGGAACTTTTGTTGCTGTTTCATCATGCATGATCAATTGGTGTGAAATCACTTAGTCAAATGAAAAGAACTGTTCTTGTCCTTAAGGCGAATGTACAGAATCTTCCAATAATAGAATTCTCTTCATAACTACAAAATTGTTCGAATTAAAGATATAAAAATTTTCTCATAAATAATTAACTTTTCTCTATCTTTTGTGTGATACATCGAAACTATTCTTGAACGTAATCCATTAATAAGGATTTTAAGAAGAATTATAATAAGAATATCTGGTTGTGTGTAGTGTCATCACCATGTAATAAAGGATACATATCTCAATTAACCACCACAGAATTCAAAAGCAATATGAAGGATTTTGTTAAAACAACACCGAATTTTATCCCCTTAAACCCTAAGTTATGTAAAGGATTACATCTCCCATATGAGTCATGAAAATCTCGTCTTCAATACAAAAACTTTTTAATGGTTACTTAATGAAATATTTAATGCATTTTATATATATATATTTAGTCTTTATCATTAGTAAGTTACGACAATCCAACATTTAGATTTTAAGGTATCTTTATGTTTAGATACAAATATATAATCGAATTTTACAACAGATTTTTTTTTTCATTTTAGAGAGAAAATCAATTTTTTTCATATCAAGCAGAGGATTTTACAAGCTTTTATTTACTTGTGATGTAAAATGCTCGGGTGGAATCGAGCAACTCAATTTTGAAGCTGATGTCTTCAATCGATTGAGCTGAAATTTTGTATACACGTTAAGTTTGGATGACAATGCATGTTTTCAGAATTTATATTCCGATATCTCAATTAGCTAAACAGATATTAATTAAAGTAAAATGTTCGGGTGGAATCTTGCAACTCGATTTTGAAGTTGATGTCTTCAACCAATTGAGCTGAAATTTCGTATGCACGTTTAGTTTGGATGGCAATGCATGTTTTGACAATTTATATTTCAATTCACAATCAGTTAAAAAGTAATTAATTACAGTAATTTGTTCGGGTGGAATCTTTCGACTCAATTTTGAAGCTGATGAACTTACCGATTGAACTTAAATTTTGTATACACGTTTAGTTTGGATGACAATGTATGTTTTGAACATTTTTATTCCAAGATCGAAATTACATTGAAAGATATTAATTAAAAACCTCTTACCCATGTTAGAAGCTTACTTTACCTCTTACCACAAGCCCTCGTGGCCTAGAGGTTAGAGAAGCTGACTTCAAAGGATTTACCTAGGGTTCGATTCCCGGGAGCTCGTAGTTTTTAAATTTACTTTAAATTGTAACAAATTGTTATTCTTTATTCCTCTCGTGCTTTATATTAATGCTTGCTCGCGTGCTTTTGTTTATAAAAATTAACTGTAATTTTAATTATGGAAAGTTCTGGAACTTTCGATGGCAATAGATAAGGAGATGGAATATTCAGTTTTTGTAAAATAAAAAGTCTTGAGTCGTATGTGGCAAGAATTGATGACATTTTTATTTCCGTGTTAAAACTGGCGCCCAACGTGGGGGCCAGCAACACCTGACAATTAAGAGAAGGAGAAGGTGAAAGTTTGACCTCTGTGTGTGTGTGTGTGTGTGCCCAGAAGGAGAAACTTAACCTCTTGTTGGAATCCTTCCAAAATGTCTTCGAACCGGGGGGAGAAGCAACACATATCTTGGAGCAAACATTAACATGGGAAATAGTCCTCCTATCTCTGTACCCCCATACAGAATGTCTCCTGTAAAGAAGGAAATATTGATAAAGGAAATTGAGGACCTTCTCGAAAAAGATATAATTGAAGAATGTGAATCTCCTTACGGAGCCCCTGTCGTACTGATTCCAAAGCCAAACAACCAGTTTCGCCTGTGTATCGACTACCGGAAGTTGAATGAAGTCACGGTCTCTGATACTTACCCACTTCCACGAATGGATGATTTACTGCAGGAGGCAAAACATACTGCATACATCTCCACAATTGACTTAAAGTCTGGTTACTACCAAGTGAATGTAAATTCTGCTGATAGGGACAAAACCGCTTTTGTTTGTCCATGTGGAACCTACCGGTTCAAAAGGATGCTCTTCGGACTTAAGAATGCACCCGCAACCTTTCAGAGACTGATGGATATTTTCCGAAGAGGGTTACCTGTACTTGCATACCTAGATGACATTATAATTATGTCCCCCTACATTCGAACAGCATCTAGCCGACTTGGATGCCGTGTTTAAGCGATTGATAGATTTCAAGTTACGAGCAAACAGGGAGAAGTGCCAATTTTCCTGCTCACGTGTTAAATACCTGGGCTTATGGATTACACCCCAAGGAATAGAAGTCGATCATGAGAAGACTTCAGCTATTTTAGGGATTCCACCTCCTAAAAATGTGAAACAACTGCAGTCCTTCCTGCAAACCTGCTCATGGTACCGAAAATTTATAGCCAATTTTTCTGAGATTGCCCGACCCTTGAGCAACCTAACTAAGAAAAAGTCTTTCTGGAAATGGTCAGAGGAAGAGGAGAAATCATTTCAGATCTTGAAGCAATGTTTGGTATCTCCACCAATTTTGAAGCAAGCAGACTTCTCTAAACCTTTCCTGATAAGAACTGATGCCAGTAACTATGCTGTAGTAGCAGTCCTCCTGCAAGGAGAAGACAAAGAAGGACATGCAGTTGAATTTGCTAGCAGGCTGTTAAACCCAGCTGAAAGAAGCTACTCGACCACTAAACGAGAAGCTGTAGCTGTGGTTTGGGCCCTCAACAAGTTTAGGGGCTACATTGATGGGGAAAGCATCACTGTAGCATCTGACCACCAACCCTTAAGGTGGCTCATGAAACTGAAATCTCCTACTGGAAGACTAGCCCGTTGGGCTCTGCAATTGCAATCTTTCAACCTCAACATGAAGTACATCCCCGGAAAGAGTAATGTGGTTGCAGATATGCTATCTCGTCCGGCGTGTCATGAAGAAAATGAACTGTGTGAGGTCTGCACTGTAGCCATTGATGTCCCATCCAGGTCTCCCAAGGAGATACGTAATGAACAAATGAAGGATGAGGAACTGGTCAAAATTATTTCTTGCCTGGAAGATCCTGACAAGAAAGTTAATTATGTCAATTGGGTCGAACGAGATTATTTAATGAATCAGGGTGTCCTATTCAGATATGCTCCAGACTCAGAGAGTAAAGTGGCCCAGTTAGTGATACCTAGCCATGAAAGAACTTTGATCCTCAAAAACCATCATGATGCCCCAATGGCTGGTCATTATGGCGCCGAAGGCACCTATACTCGAATAGCCAAGAACTATTATTGGACTGGTATGAAGAAATACATAACTCAGTGCTTCTCAAACTTTCAATACTGGCACCCCTCTTTTCAATCACAATTTTTATCGCACCCCCTTATACATTAATAATGCACTAAATGCAATAATAATGCACTTTGACTCTAAAGCTACAATACGAGATCTTAAAATTAAAACCATACAAATTAATAACATAAGTATTAAATTTTGAATACTACTTTTAAGCAAAAAAATAAATTAATTAAGTAATAGGATAATTATTATGTTATTTTTCCTTTCTCTAATTTTTAAATTGAACATATTGCAAAATGCGGTGACTGCTTAGAAGACAAAATATGTATATCTGCTAAATATAGAAAAATAACTCAGAGGGTCAATTTCTAATCATAAGCATTCCTTATAAAAACTTTGCTTTGCAAGACAAGCCCATGGAAGTCGTTAATACTTATTAAACTTGTTCTTAATTTAGTATTAAATAATTAGTTATAAAATACTTTGAGCAGCACTGATACATTAAAAGTATACCGGCTGAAGTACCCTCTATTTGCACGAGTTCATTTATAAGAAAATAAAACATTCTTGATATAATTGCTGTATTGTAAGGAGAGTGAAGCCAAGTGCGCGACAATGTTTATAAAAATGTAAAATGTTTTTTAAAAATGATTGCTCAAATTATAATTAGTTTTAAGCTAATTTTAATTTTAAACCTTACAGAATTAGCATATATAATTGATGTTAAATAATGAACAATAATATATATTCCGATGAAGAGTAATTGTATTATTTTTAATATTTAAAGCAAAAAGACTTCAACATGTTTTAACCTGGGAGCAGGCGCGCGCTCGATACGGTCGAGCGGGGTTATTGAGTCACCCCAATCCTTTTTTTATAATCATTTTATTGTACACGATACAAATCGTTATCCCAGTGAATAATTTAATTAAGAGGAAGTTTACTTACCTACTTTCCAGGACTTTTCAGTTTTTCTTTGGTAACAAATAAACAGTTTTGCCAGAATTAACAATTTCGTGATCTGTGTGTTCCGCGCGACCACTTCCGGGTAAAAAGTGTATTCATTATGATAATATGTATGTTACTGCTAAAAACAATTGGTATGCTTTATATGTTTGAAAATACTCATCTTGGTCTAAGTCTTGGCCAAGTAATCCATCAAAGTGTGTGTGCTTTCCATGGTTTTCCAAATATCATAAAACTGTTTTGCATGGAAAAAAGCGGAACAGAGAAATACATTATTTACAACTTCCTTCAATGAGAAATAAACACATAAGAGAGGGGTCATAACTAACTGAACCAATAACTTAGAAGGTCAAACAAATTACAGCTATAATGTGCAGTATTTCAAAAATAATGACAGAGATGAATTTTTTATGTTACTAAATTTTTTTAATTCTGGATCTGGGATCTGTTTTTTCTCTTAAAGAGTAGAATGTTAGTTTTAAAAAAGAAAACGTAAAAAAATTCTCTCATCATGGGATTACAGCAAATTGAATAAAATATTTTTTATTTGGTTATAGAATCAAGATAGCTAATTAAGTATTGAAGAAGTTTTTTTTTTATGACTTAATATCGCCTATAACTTATATCAGAGTAAAAGTGCATTTTTTATTATGTCTGAAAGTATTTTGTTTTAATTCATTCCAGTAAATTATTTATTTTTTAAATCTTTTATTTTCGATATGCTCGCGCCCCCCTCGTAAGGTTATTGCGCCCCTACAGGGGGCGCGCCCCACAGTTTGAGAAACACTGACATAACGAATTATGTAAAGATCTGTCCTGACTGCATTAAATACAAAGCTTCAAATCAGAAGCCTTCCGGGCTATTACAGACACCTGTGCCAGCCCAACGTTTTGAAACCTTGGCCATTGATCTCTTCGGGCCCCAACCTGAGAGTAAAGATGGTAAAAGATGGATCCTCATCATTGAGCATTGTACCAACCAAGTGAGTTGAACTGTTTGCAATAGCCAATGCCACAGCTAAAGAATGTGCCATTAACTTGATTGAAGAGGTTCTACTGAGGTATGGTATTCCTCGCCGCCTTATCAGTGACAATGGAACCCAGTTTGTGTCAGCAGTGAGGCAACAAATAGGCTTGAGGCTCAATCCCTGATCCCTGTATACCATCCACAAGCTAACCCAATTGAACGAAAGAATAGGGATCTGAAACCACGACTGGTAATTCTCGTCCAAAACAAGCATCACTGTTGGTCAGAGAAGCTACCCTTCATTCGATTTCCTTTCAACACAGCCAAATGCGAAACGACAGGACAGACGGCAGCCTTTCTGAATTTTGGTACAGAGATACGCACTCCAAGTGAAGTTGTTAATGATATCCGAGTCGTCATCCAGAACGATAATTTTGTGCCAGAGATAACTCCCTATCTCAAGAAATTTGCTAAGTTTTCCACTCAGATTAGAGAGGTGGTTGAAGAGCAACAGGATAGTAGGAAGTTTTACGCAGATAAAAAGAGGAAAGCTTCTCCAACATATCAACCTGGAGAACATGTCTTTGTAGCATCACATCCGCTGAGCAACGCTGCGCAAGGAAGAAGTGCAAAACTAATGCCACGCAGAGACGGTCCCTACGTGATTTTAACACAAAGATCACCATCATCTTACGAGATTGCTAGTCTTGATAATCCGGGGGAACCTCTTGGTGTTTACCACACCTTTGCTTTAACTTCTTGTAATAATGACAAAGTAAAACCCCTTAATCCTCTTCGTAAACGTGGCCGTCCACCAAAGGTCCCACAGACTCATGGTTCCTCGTCGGGACGACGTCGGAACCAGAGGGGGGGATGTAACAAATTGTAATTCTCTATTCCTCTCGTGCTTTATATTAATGTTTTTATTAATGCTTTATATTAATGCTCGAACGCGCACGCGTGCTTTTATTTATAAAAACTAACTGTAATTTTAATTATGGAAAGTTCTGGAACTTTCGATGGCAATAGATAAAAAGATGAAATATTCGGTTTTTGTAAAATAAAAATCTTGAGTCGTATGTGGTAAGAATTGATGACATTTTTACTTCCGTGTTAAAAAATCACTTTAATTTTGATTCGAAAATTATTTCTCTTGAACAAATTTAAATTTCCGCGTTCTTTCATATTTGTTTTCAAGCTTTTTTTTTCACTTTCAATGTAAAATGTTCGGGTGGAATCTTGCTACGCAATTTTGAAGCTGATGTTTTCAACCGATTGAGCTAAAATTTTGTATACTCGTTTAGTTTGGATGACAATGCATGTTTTGTACATATATATATATTCAAGATCGCAATTAGTTAAAAATATATTAATTAAAAACCTCTTACCCATATCAGAAGCTTACTTTACCCCTTTCCACAAGCCCTCGTGGCCTAGAGGTTAGAGAAGCTGACGTCAAAGAAATTACCCAGGTTTCGATTCCCGGGAGCTTGTAGTTTTTAAATTTACTTTAAATCACTTTAATTTTCATTCGAAAATTATTTCTCTTGAACAAATATAAATTTCCGCATTCTTTCCTATTTGTTTACGCGCGAGCTTTTTTTCACTTTCAATGTAAAACGTTCGGGTGGAATCTTGTTACTAAATTTTGAAGAGCTGATGTCTTCAACTGATTGAGCTGAAATTTTGTATACACGTTTAGTTTGGATGACAATGTATGTTTTGAAGATTTATATTCCAATATCGACCTAGTTATTGTAACGATCTTGTTTAGGTGTTAAGGCGAACATGTTTACAATAACACCGGTGTCGACCAAAAGCGTAGCTTGGATGGAAGAGCACTTACTCAGCATGCGAGAGGTTCGGAGATCGATACCCCGCGCCTCCAATTGTTACTTTTTCGCATTAAATATTTTTGAAATTCATTTAATTTGGTACAACAAGATATATTTTACAATACTTCCACTCTGCATACGTACAAATAATGTTATATTTTTACTGTTCTACAGGGAACACTAAGAGAAAGACAGATCTATAAAACTATTTACTTTGAAACATTCTAAGGTATCTATTTACTCGATTCTAGTTTCTCCCATAACACTTATAATTGACCTAGTTACTGTAACGATCTTGTTCAGGTGTTAAGGTGAGCATGTTTACAATATAATACAGGTGTCTACTAGGAGCGTAGCTCAGATGGTAAAGCGCTCGCTTAGCAGGGAGTGATACCATGCTCCTCCAATTACAATTTTTTCTTTTCGTGTAAAATATTATATTTGTATTACAAGATATTTTATAATACTTCTACTCTGTACACGTACAAAAAGTATGTTATATTTTACAAGCTTTTATTTAACTTGCAATATAAATTCGATGTCTCAACCGATTGAGCTGAAATTTTGTATACACGTTTAGTTTAGTTGACAATGCATGTTTTGATCATTTATACTCCGATATCGCATTTAGTTAAAAAGGCCAGCTGCATGGCCCGGCGTTGCACGGGCTTTCTCTACTTTTATAAATTTTCCCTTTTCTTCACAAAATCAGCACTTCTCTCTAACAATCTTTTTCAAAATGAATTCCAATCCCCCGCCTGCTCTACTTAGGCCGATATTGCTCGGGCTTCTACTTAGTGCATAACCTAAAATTTCCTGTTTCGAAATTTTTTCACTTCTTTTCTTTGTCAACCAGACAGGTTTACTCCCCCGGCGTTGTACGAACATTTTTAAATGCATAATATATTATCATGGAAATTCCCCTTCCCCTGTCGGTATCAGAGCTCTCGAGAAAGTGAACACTCAACGATTCTTAAACAACTTGACAGGTGTAGTACTCTAGTGGCACAATGAATCATTGCACAAACAAAATTCGTGAAAAGAAAGTTTTCGACATTTTATTTTTTAAATCACTAACTGTTAAAAGCAAAAAAAGTATGAGTTTTTTAAAAATCCATTTCAAATAAACGCATCGATAGTGATTCATTTTAGAAAAAGTCATATGGAAAGTATCGTTGTTTTTAAAAAAAAGAAAAAAAAAACATACTATATCGTCACGAAATAAATCTTCTTTCCAATTACAAAATTGTTTGCGAAGTTATTAAATGCGTGGAGAAAATTTTGAGTAATTTTTTTTAAACAATCATAAAAACTAAGCGATGATCTTGTTTATAACCAGGGGACAAAAGATAATAATCCAGCGTTCTAAGCGTTCAATCCATGAAATCTTCCGAAAAAAAGAAAGAAAAGACCTGTAAAATAAAAGGAAGAAATTTTCAATTTCGCATAGCGTTATTTGTTAAAATTTAAATTTTGAGGGCTTCATTTTTAATTTAATGTCTTCGATCTTCATATATCGTAGCAAACAACGGTAATTTTTTTTTAAAAAAAATGTAACAAAAATAATGTTTTAATATGTCTCGCAAAAAGGGGATAAAAAACGAAAAACACAATTTTTTAAAACTGTAATTTTTAAACAATATTTTCAAACTTTGTGCATATTACTGATAATATCGTTCTACACACGGGAAAAAAATATCATGATATTATTTTTATAATTAAATAAATTATTAAGTGTTTAAATAAAATTTTGAGTATTTTTTTAAAAATCTCAAAAAAAAAAAAAATTGTCATTTTCTTTTTTAAATGACTGATTCTTAACGAGAAAAGCATGAATTTTCTTAGTGTAGAATATCATTTCATTAAATTGAAAGAAAATTCAATCGGAGTGATTTAAAAATCATTTTCATAAAAACGTATCAATTTTGCCTCCTTTTAGAAAAAATCGTAAAAAAAAGAAAATATCATTATTTTGTAAAATAAATTATACCGTATCGTGGCGAAGTGAATGATCTTTCCGATTCTGTAATTTTTTTTTGTTTGAGTCTCATATAAAATTAGATCGTGTCTTAAAAACGTCTGTAATAAAAAAAAAAGTTCGGAAATTGGAACTTTGGTACCTGGCGGGAAAAAAATGGGATTAATTATGCATTTTAAGGTTTTTAATTAATATATTTTTAAGTAATCGCACTATTGAAATATAAGTGGTCAAAACGGATTCCTCGGACCAGTTCCGATCTTTTGGTATCTTTGGCAGGTTCTGCATCATGCGGTTCGTGAAAAGATACACCTAGTCGTATAGTTAGTTGCATACGTTTGTTTACCTTCGAGTTTTAATAGTTCAGATATTAATTAAAGTAATTTTTTCGGGTGAAATCTTGCAACTCAATTTTGAAGCTATTGTCTTTAACCGATTGAGCTGAAATTTTGTATGCATGCTTAGTTTAGATGACAATGCATGTTTTGATGATTTATATTCTGATATCACAATTAGTTAAAGAAATATTAATTGAAAACCTTTTACTCCTGTTAGCTTTTTATTCTGCCCGGCAGCTTATCGGAGAGAGCTTAAAGAAATTCTGATTCTGTCTCTCTCTCTTTGACCCTTCTTAAAAAACCATCTTAGTCTTTCTGTGAAACTGAGACAAAAAATAATAGCCTAATGGGAAAGATAATTTATTTCGCTACAATACGGTATAATTTGTTAAAATAAAAAAAGGATATTTCTATTTTTTGCAATTTTTTCTAAAATGAGTCAAAATCGATGCGTTTTCATGAAAATTTTTTTCGTGTTAATGAATCGATATTCTGCACTAAGAAAGTTCAGGCTTTTTTCTTTTAGAATCAGTCATTTAAAAATAAAAGGCTGAAAACTTTTTTTTTACGATTTTTCAAAAAATACTCAAATTTTGAATAAAATATTTAAAACTTCGTCATTTTTAAATATAGTCGCACGAAAATATTTTCTCGTTTGTAGAATAGTATTATCCAAATTTTGCACAAAAATTGAAAAAATTGGTTTAAAATTAAGGATTTGCAAAAAAATGTGTTTTTTTGTGTTTAACATAGTGTTATAGTAAAAGCAAAAAAAAAAAAAAAAAGAGAATGAGTTTTAATATTTTAATTAGCTTTTCTTCGTCCAATGTTGTTTTGATACAAATGTGTTTATCCCCGCTTCCCATTGTCCTCTTGTTGTGGCCCGAATTACATATCTATTATATATCTGAAGCCTGGCGGAAAAAAATGTTGAGTACCCCTTAGCTGGAATGTTCAAAATTAACCGGCAAATGACCTTTCAACAATGATGCGTTGAATGAGATTAACAGACTGAGAAACCTTTGTCTAGCGATATTTTTAAAAAGTAAATAATAAATTAAAGGTAAAAAAAACTTTTTTAAAAACAAGCTTTTATTTAAATGCTCTAAAAGGAATAAAATAAACTTTTCTTTTAAACTTTTTTTTCTATCAACTTATAAAGTCGTTATACAATTTATGATATAAAAGCTTGTCGCGAGATTTACCTGTGTACATAAACAAGCAAATTAAATAACTTGATCTGAATGATTTTAATTTTTAAAGTTTTCAGACTGAGTAAATAAGTGTACTTACGAGTAAATCTCACGACAAGCTTTTATATCATAAATTGTATAACGACTTTATAAGTTGATAGCAAAAAAAGTTTTAAAAGAAATGTTTTATTCCTTTTAGAGCATTTAAATAAAAGCTTGTTTTTAAAAAAGTTTTTTTACATTTAATTTATTTAAACATATATTGTACTCCATTTTACTGTATACGTTTGTAGTATAATACTTAAATACTGTAGAAGCATTGTTGTTTATCGTCTGTCACGGGACATCAAATGATAGCAAAAGACATTCTAAGGTGGTGTCGCCTTAGAATTACACAAGAAGTTTCGATCTGACAAATCTAAACATATTGTGGGGAATTTTGGGACAGAATCTCTTATTGATGTGCAATTAATTATTAATTTTAGATGTTACGAAACTCTGTTTATTTCTTGCAGGGTATCTGTACGATGTGCATCCGACGACAGACTACATTCAAGAGCCTGTGACCACCCCAGCGGCCAAGTCATGTGAACATCATCACGGCACCCCATGGATCTCTTTCGACGACTCCTCTTCTTCGGACTCCACCTCTTTCAAGAAAGAGACTCCTCCTCCAGAAGAAGAAGAGGAAGAGGAGGAAGAGGAGGAGGAAGAAGACGAAGAGGAAGAAGAAGAGGAGGAGGAGGAACCGACCTCGGACTCTTCCTCTTGGAGTATCACCGTCGCTCCTTTTCCGTTCGATGGTCGCACAGGTCGTCGCAAATCCACGTCCACCACCAACCGTCAGCGTCACACGTGCGCAGAGTGCGGCAAACAGTACGCCACCTCCTCCAACTTATCACGTCACAAGCAGACGCATCGCAGCCCGGACTCGCAGCTGGCCAAGAAGTGCCCGACGTGCGGCAAGGTGTACGTGTCCATGCCAGCGCTCTCCATGCACGTGCTCACACACACGCTGAGTCACAAATGCGGTGTGTGTGGCAAAGCGTTCTCTCGGCCCTGGCTGCTGCAGGGGCACATGCGCTCTCACACGGGCGAGAAGCCCTTCGGCTGCGGACGCTGTGGAAAAGCCTTTGCCGACCGCTCCAACCTGCGCGCCCACGTACAGACTCATTCCGGCATGAAGCTCCACCGTTGCAGGAGGTGCAGGAAGGGGTTTGCCCTCAAGTCTTACCTCCACAAACATTTTGAGTCGTCGTGCTATCGTCTAGAGGGGCTAGTCGAAGAGGACGACGACGAAGAGTCCTAAATTTACCCCATGGAATGCAGGTTAGCTGTCGTTTGGCATACATCAAACTTGTTTTCTTCCTTTCCCCCTGGATCAGAGATGTCATCCCCCATTTAATTCGCATTTTTGCTTTCCTTATTCAAAACGTTTGCTCTGCTACCAAGGACCAAGTACAGACAACTCTCTGCAGACATCGTTGAAGCTTATTATTTGTTCTCATCTATCAGCTACCCCCACCCAAAGCATTAATTGGAGAAAATAGGTGGAGAGTGAGTTGTCGTTAAAATAGTCTTGTAGTGAGATTGGAAATTTTCTACAGAGATCTCCAATAAGTTTAGTCTACAGTAAGGATGTAGAGTTGCAGAAGCGAATTCAGTCATAAGTTTGCGAGGTAAAGGCTACTGAACAATCCTAGATATTTTCTCCTGCGTGTTTTCAGACAAATTTTCCATTTCCAAGAATTGTGGAACAGTTTCTGTTTGCTGAGGAGGAGATTTTTATACATAAAG
Source organism: Trichonephila clavipes (assembly GCA_019973935.1). Taxonomy (NCBI): domain Eukaryota; kingdom Metazoa; phylum Arthropoda; class Arachnida; order Araneae; family Nephilidae; genus Trichonephila; species Trichonephila clavipes. The sequence continues at coordinate 174,368 of BMAU01020585.1, forward strand.
TTATAACTCATTGAATAATTGAGCGCGTAAAAATGAGGGCTGCAAATGCAAAACGTGGCATTGCTTGAGCCTATATAAGTAGTCATATTGATTACTTTTCTTTTCAAAAAAGAAAATTCTTTTAGAAAGTAAAGACTCATTGATGCATAGAATCGCACATAAAATGAGTTTCAAGTTTTATTTTATTGTCTTTAAAATACTTGCCGAACCAGAACACGAAGAGCAGGGAAAACAAGACACTTTTAATTGCTTCGCAAAAAAGGAAAAAACAAGAACAATTTTTTTAAGAAATCAAGATTTCTTTCGGTTCGAAGGGAATGCCCAAAGAACGCCGCTCAGTCTTCGATCTGTGATGAAAAACTGTTTATTCGGAGGCGGGACGGCGTACGTGATGATCACAGCAATAATTATATTCAGCAGCAATAAAACGTGGTGGGAGTCGAGAGCGAGAAAACATGTCAGTAGAGTTAGAGAGTCGGTGGACTTCGTAAATGCTACATTTCAGGCGCAACACATATCATTGGGAAAGACGGTCTCGATTGGCGCATTAAGGTTCGAAAGTAACGCTCGAAAGTACCATTTCCTCACATTTTTGAAGCTAATTTTTCTTTATTTTCAATTGGAAGATGTCTTATCACTGTCGATTTAGTTTTTGGATTAGTTACTTCTTCAGTGCTTTAGTATAACCATTTTGATAACATAATTTTGTCTTGAGTTATTGACACCATAACAGAGTGAATAGGAAAGGAAGAATAAATGGTATTAGCACAACTGAAGATGACGTCTAAAAAAATGCAGATACGTCCAGAGCTTTTAAAAAAAATTGAATACTCTTTCATCAAAAGAAAGATTTGAAATCCATCGTAAATTACTTACATTTTACTAAATGCTCTAAACATTCCTTTACAAGAGATTTCATTATAAAGCAGGAACTAATATTAAAACGATTTGAACAACATTTGTGTGTGTGTTCGGTACATTTTTAAATAATGGGAGAAAGAAAAGTAACCTTTTTCGGTTAAAGCAATTATGCGTTGAGACATGAAAAAAGAAAGCGCTCGTTTCTTGAATGCCGCAGCCTCGAAGTCCACCGACTTGCCTCAAGGTGTAACTAAAGCAATAATTCTTTGTGGAGGCGCCGCTAGCAATACATCTGTGTCTTCGTCCACCCCAAATGTGTTGTTGTCGTTTGCATGAGAAAGGAGCCCTTAGGGCTAGTAGAACTCCCCCCCCTCTTTCACTCTCATGGTAGGTTTTATTTTATGTGAGAAAACAATTGGAAAATTAATACACGCACAAGAGTGTGTTCGAACTGGAAATTTTAATGAATGCTATAAAATACGTAGAAAAAAGTCAGAACTCAGGTTCAGTTTCATATTACGATTCAATAGTGTACTTTTTTAGATCTTTTTTGCTGTGTTTATTTCACACAAGAGGAAGAAAAAAACATCCATCTGTATAAACTTAGTTTTTCAGTTCATACTTCAGAGACTTCCAATGGTATCTCTATTCCAACATTTAAGTGCTCACTCACCCGTGCACTCGAAAAAAACATCCTTCAAACCAATGTAACTTAGCAATAAAACAAAACAGTGATTTGAAATTTTTACCACATGATAATCCCATATATTTACATTATTTCTCAAATTTTTAGAGATTTTGAGAAAAAATTTAAAAAGTTATAAAGAAATAAAAATTGGACAGTTTTTCAAAAATACGAAAATCACTATTTTACACCGCGCAGGATACTTAAGTACAAAATTGATCAAAATCTCCTAAATTAATTTTGCTTGGTATAAAAATGTTCACCTTTGAGGTCATACACACTTTTAAGAAATTTAAAGGGGAAAAAATATTTTCTAAATACAATTATAACGAAAATTTTAAAATTTTAAGAAAAAAATAAATTCAAATAAGAAAAATTCTACAATTTTTTTTAAAAAAAATTTATGTATGAGCTATGAAGAGCCTTATTTTGGAACACGTGTATAAAATTTCAAATTGATACTATAAATAGTTTCTGAGAAATCCTGCGCCGAAGCTTAACTTTTTTGTTTTGCAAAAAATGAAGTTAAAGTTAAGAAAGGGATAGGATTTTCCTTTAAATTTCACTACTTATTTCTCAATAACTTGGGAAGCTTTCCCAGTATCAACACAATTTTGGTACCAAAATACTCAGAAATATTGAGACTTTAACGTAATAAAAAAAATGAAAAATTTACAATTTAAGAGCCATGTGAGTCCTTAAGTAACCATTTGAAATCTCCGTTGATATTCCTACGAAAATTCCTGTCGTATCACTAGTCCAGAACATGATCTCAAGCTACTGGTGTGTCAAAAATATATACCATAGCTTTAGCCCTGTATTTCTTTTAAATTAATAATCATTTAGATAAAATTTTATTTTTGGATCTCTAATGAATCGAAGTGAAAATATCTATAACCCTTTCCTTCTCTATTGTCCTTTCGAAAGACGCTTTGATTCTTTTCTGTCATTAAATTTCTTGTTGATTTATTTCGTCCATGAGACAAATTACTTTCTGTCTTCAACACAATTTATTGCTATTGCTTCCTTTGTTTAGAGATAACTCATCCGGAAAAGCAGTTTTTGACTGAGATCAACTTTTTAAATTTACCTTCTCTCTTCGAAAACAAAGATATTTCTTAAGACTCGAGGTATTTTGAAAGTCCTCGGATTATGGAAGTCTCTGATGTTAACTTTCTTTTTAAATTGTTCCATTTGTGAACAATCGACTCAAAACATTTCATTCACAAGAAAGTCACTGGTACAAAATTAGGTGGAACATAGAATTTCTTTTACACCCTTAAACGTGCTTTTCTGATAGTGACCTTTACTTGCAACGGAATAGAACAGACTATTTTTGTATATATATCTGTTATACTTACTACTTTCAATAGAACAGGCGCATGGTGGAAAAGCCCTTCCTTCCAAAGTTTTTGCTTTCGGGTGCTCTTTGATCTACTTATTTTTTTAACCCTAAGCATTTCATTGTTTGTTACAGCAGTAGTACTTTTACGTTAATAAAGAGGAAAATACTAAACTGTAGCTTTGAAATGAACTATTTTAAAAACAGAGGTTCGGAATTTCCCTCCCTAAATCGAGAAAGACTCGGAGAAGAAAAATAACAGCAATGACTAGGATGGAAGCTATGCTCTCAATTTACAGTCGTTTAAATGAAGCCGAAAAAAGCATTTTCAACATGCGTTTGCTTCCCGAATAAAAAAAAATGCACAGCTACTACTAAATTTTTACCGATTGCATCAACCGATAACATCTAAATATGCCTGCCATTGTAAACTTACTCTCTAATGGTCCAACTCTTTTTGACTGATTAAAGTAAAAAGTTGTAAGCAAAATCGCACGTAGGGAAGGACGAATTCTTCATAAGAATTAATCCACCTCTGAGGAAGCTGGTTTTTTTTCCTCTTTTGCATTCAAAATGCTACTGACGTGTCAATGCACCTCTCAAAGTAATTTGTTAGATTCTCAGCCTGAAAAAGAAGGATTCCATCCTGTTGGCTGCTTCGCTCAAAGCTGTTTCTACCACGCGCGTGTTCTTCGCAGAGAAGTGCATTTCATGTTAATACTTTCAAAGAGCAATAATGTTGTGTGGACGAGGAACTTGTTATTCTTGTGCTTCTGAAGAGCAATAATATTTCACGTTTCTTTTTTATAGACTATTTTTCCTATGTACATAGAATGTGTATTTCTTTTTTAAATTGATACTTCCAATTCTTTGTCATGACTGTGGCTTATACAACAAGGCTTTTGGTACCGGCATTAAGCTGAAATTGAAAAACATCGTACTGTAAAAAGAACGTTAAATATTTTTTCGAACACACATTTACAACGATATTCGTCTTTATGTCCATAGGTCTTGTTCTTAGATTTGCCACATTGAGATGATTTTTTTAAATTTCGGAGAAATTTAGCAATCTATCATGATTTGTTACTTTTAGCAAAAACTTTTAACGTAAATTTACATAGGTTGTTATTGAATAGCCAAAGTTGTCCATTTTGAATTGACAGGCCAATTCCTTTTATAAGTTATGGTAACAAATCAATATTAAATTTACTATTATTTGAGTATTTTTTCAAACTATTTGTCAATTCTTCGCATAATTTTCCCTTGGTACGCAGAGTCAAAGTCTAAAATCTTTTATAGCTCAAAAGTCATTTTTATTTGTTCACCTTTACTGGAATAAAGCATAAACCTTGTCTGGACAACATAAATCAGTTATTTGTACAAAGCAGTCATTCTTAGTATTGTTTTTCTTTTCAATAAGATTTTCTTAGTCGCTATTCTGCGATGTGCAGCGGCATTTGGTTTTGTTCGTCGAATTCATTCGCTAAATCAAACGTGTGCCTGATGTGTAAAAAAGTTATATTTTTAACCAACATTATTCTTACCTGATTGGTTTTATTTATTTTTATGTTGCCCCGAACCAATGGGCTTTGTGTTTTTATCATATCAGGCGTACTTATTTAATTTGTATGTATCATGCATTTTATAAAAGTACTTTTTTTTCTTTCTTTACTAGTCAAAAGTGGATCTCTTTTCCACCTATTTGTACATAATGAACTTTAATCTAGTCATTTTATTGCAGCCAAATATATCTTATATGCTAGTTTTTTTCTTGATGGCTTTGTAGTATTTACAATATTGTGTTCAAAAGTGAGACAGTTGCTAACTAAAAGTATTTTTCTGTTGGCTAGATGCAGACACTGGTCATGAATGGGATCCTCAATGCATCGATTTATTCAAAACATTGCTTTAAGTCAAAATTTTATTATTCCATCATTTTAATTTCTTAACAGAAAAAAACACCTTATGGCATTCCAACTTTTCATGATGTTAAGCTCAAAACTTTCATTCATGAAACTACTTTCAGTCGCATTTTCAGAGTAACCTTCATCTCTTGAAGAGCAAAATATTAAAAAAAAATTTGTACTTCTCATGATATTTCTTGTCTCTGCATCTGGCTAACTGAAACTCAGAATATTGTATTGTGTTATTTTTTCTGTACGATTTTGAAATGAAATGAGGATCTACATTGTTTTGCCATTCAATTGTAAGCAACTTCATTTTGATAATGATAAGTGTTCTATTTTTAAAACCTCTTCCCATATGCGAAGAGATTTTAAAGCAAGGATGTCTTTGCAAAATATAAAAAAGAGCCCGAACTGAGCTCCGGATACATTTTCAGACGGAGAAATGTCTCCGTTTTCGTGACGGCGTTGTTTTAAAAATTTAAAAACATTCTATAAATAAGAATTTCTCCTTTTATTAATTAAAAGGAAATGTCACATTTATAACTTAATAGAGTAGGAGACAAAATTACACCAGAAAAACGTTCAACTTTCCATATAGTAGTCAAGTCGGATTATAATATTAAAGTTAGGGATATTTTCTGTCAGAAAAATATATTCTAATTTGGGGTCCTCTTATATTACACATGTAAAGACAGCCTTCATTTATTTGTAATTGTTATTTAATGTGCATTTTCTTTGGAGTCTTTATTTCCATTAAATGTGCTTTTTGTTCTACTATGTAATTTTTTTACATTACCATGTATTGTTTGTATTTTCGACGATTTGTTAGCATGTGTGTTGTTTATTTAGTACAACATACCAAATGCTATTATTCAAGCTATATGATATACTTAATGTTTTCCAAGTGAATCTTAAACATCCAAAATACCAGTAAAAATCTAGAATCAGAATTTAAAAAACAATGCGATTACACTATTCTCCTAAGAATACGACCTTTTTTCTTTATTTATTTAGCGTCCAACGTGTTTCAGAGACATGCTTATTTGTTGAGAGTACTTCGGAGTATGTTTACTCCAAGTTTTTAACATTTCGAATCCATTTCCTAAATTTTCTTTAATACAGTCTACTTTTATCGCTCACTCTTTAATTGTTTTCATTGGTTGAACAAAATAAAGGGTTTAAAAAAAAAGGTAATATTTTTCCAATCTGTCTGAAATAAAGAGGATTATAAAAACATTCTCTAGTGAATGAAAAAAGCTGTCGAAAAATAATTGTTTCTATTTCGTTATCAATTGCTCACTGACTGAGGTGCAGGATGAAAAGGGGGCCTTTTAACTTCAATGTACTATTTTTAACATTGAATATCATCGCGTTAACAGTCATTTCTGAAGCAATTCAACCTTTTTAACATAAAGCGGTGCCGATAATTTAGATAAGTTTCACTTTGCTTGAACTAATAATATCTTAAATGTTTCAAAATTAGGCAGTCGGTGAATTTTAACGCGTGCCATGATTATTTCTTTTAAAATAGTTTAATTTTAATTATTTATCCATTGAAGTAGATTCTGAAACCCTAACCTTCATGCGGAGGTCGTAATATGTAACAGCCCACTGAGAATTGTAAGCATGGCCGCTTCTAATTCAAACGGGATGGAGATTTTATAATGAGTGTTTCATGGACTGATTGAAATTAAACTCTTTGATTTGTGATTTACCATTGAAGACGCCCCGTTTCAGAAAAGCCCGGGCAGGCGTTTCCATTTCTTAAAATTGAAGACTTTGGGAAACACCAAGTAAATTAAGTCAAAAAAGTCTAAAATAAAAATGTAGAGAATATTCGAAAAAAGAAATAGAGGAATTAGATACTCGTGGAGAGAAATAGCAAGTGGGTCGTATAGGAACCATAGGTCTGCACAGTACCTAAAGAAATGTACAGCATTGCTGAGAAAAATTTAGGGCGAAAAAAATAGGAGAAAATATTTTTTAGAAACGCTTCTAACGTAGGAGCTGGAGGTTATATATGTGTATAACTATAGCGAACTGTGTAACTGCTTCAGTCAAAGTGATAGAGGTGATTGAAAGATATCGGTCACAATTATGGATAGGAGGAGTTCAAAAAATAAACGTCAATGACAAAGCTTTTTTAAAATTTTTTTGTTTATTCATTTTAACATAGAAAGAATTAAAAAGAATCTCACAAAGGTAATAAAAATTATCTTGCATTACTACGATATTTTAATTTCATTTCGTCCGTAAGGTGCGATTTTTTTTCTTTTCTTTTGAACTCGTAAGCAAAAGGCAAGCATATTACTCCCTTGATTTGCTTACAAAAAACATTTTGTGTTTATCGAATTTAAAGACATTCTGGAACGAGTAAAAATATATTATACATTTAGATTATTTTACGTATTGAAAAGTAAACAATATACTGTAAATTTAGATATCAAATTTTAGCTATTAATTATGGCTTACTCAATCCATGAATCTAAAACGTTTAATATCGCTGACATTCAGTTTGAAAAAAAATTGTTTACCAATTGAAAAGAAAATAATTTATTTTATTTCATGTAGAAAAAAGATTGAGTAAAGCAAAAAATCTTTGAAATTCTTCTTCAGTGCCTTGATTTTCAATTTAGAAAAATAAACATTTATTACTGTGCGAACCATTTTCTCTCCTACGAACTGTTCTTGTCACCAAAAAAGACAATTTCTTCACACACACAAAAAAGATTGTGTGCTTGGGTTACTTGAATAATCCGTACGGAGCTCAACAAAGATAAGAGGTTGAAAAATACTTTAGACAGATGTTATCTAGGTGAATGATGGGCAAACAACAACGCACCTACAAGTTCGATCTGTACTTCAAAAAACAATAGAGAACATTTCTAAGCAATTAAATGCTTTAAAAAAATTCATTTGGGGCAATGCTACCCTTTTTGTATAGTCAAAAATTCCGTAGAAATCTGTAACATTTTTTTTTTTTGGCCAAAAATATAGCCAGAAGAAGATTTAGAAACTTTTGCATGGACATAAAAACGAGCCTACTCTGCAAATATGGATAAAGTTATTAAAATATTCTTTATATTTAATTTTAATAAAAAGGAAACAAGAAATTATCGGCCCCTTTCATTACTCTTAAGGAGTTTTCAAAGGTCTACTGCGGTTGATGCCTCTCAAGAGAAAGTGTTCCCATCCCTGATCTCGATAACATCATTGAGAAACAAAATTCCTTTGGGGAGGCTTCACATTTTGATTTCCACCGTGGAGAGGAGTCGAAAGCAATGTTCAGTCACGGGTTGGTCACTTCGTTGCCCGAAGGTCGTTTCATATCACCTATGTTATGTCTCTGAGATGTTTCGAGAGAGAATTTCGAATTGGCAATAAAAAAAATGAATAAATTTATCTTTTAAGAAACATTGTGAGTGCAGTTTTCTTTCATTTGTGTGTTTCATTGACTCAACATCATCGTTTTAACGAATTCAATCTCACGTAGCTAGTGAATTAAATATTGGCAACTTAGCCTATAAACTTCCTAAAGATCGAACATGTGCAAAAAAGCTATGGGAGAGGTCAAGTCTAGTTAGATGGGTGGTTGTTGCTCGGCGTTCAAGTCAAGAGTTTCGTTTCCATCGCTTTATAGCAAGTTTTCAAAAGGTGGCAACAGAATTTAATCGAGGACTACTAGAAGCTTGTGGTGAAAATGCAATACCGTATAAGATGGTGGGTTAAAGCGTTTCTTTTGGGTCGGAAAGAGACTGCGGATTTGCAACGCAAAGGTCAGCCCCCATTCTTCAAAATCATGTAGACATCCTGAACGGTTTCCTTTCCATAGACCATCGATGGACTGTCCAGGAATCATCCTTAGAAGTTGGTGGCAGTCATCGAACGGTGGGGTGCATAGTGAAAAGAATTTCTTTACGTGAGCAACGCCGAGTTCCACATCAAGGCACAGAAAGGGACTGGCACCTGGAAGGATACTGCAATGAAGGATTTATGCAGCTCACTGAGATGAATTACAGCGTCAGTTCAATGAATCGCGCCCCCGATCCCATCCGCAGGAACCCTGTCGAGTGTAGATTATGCTGATGGTGGGGTGCGACTGGGAGTTGCGGATACTCGGAAAGTCATCGTGGTGTGAAAGGACACATCCCATCTTAGAACAGATAAAGGGTGCAGATAAATAAGGAAATAAATACTTTTAAAAATCAAAAATATAATTTAAACCAGTGTTTTAATTGGAAAATTTCTTCCATCTGGGATAACGTTTTTCTTCTTTTTACTCAAGTTTTCTGTTTTTACACTCGATTATCGAATTACAAGGATAAATGCATTTTTGCCAATCAAATTTAATTATTTATCCTGAATTGTTAAGATATGATAGTGTGAAGGTATTTTAAACATAGCGAAATGTGTAATAAAAAAATAAACACTTTCAAAGAAATATTTAAAAATTAATAATAAGTAACAGTATAATGAAGGGCATAAACAAATTTCAGGAATTTTGTGGAAAATTGTATTTTAGATTCAAATAAATATTAGAAGTGCAAATGCTATTAAATTAACTAATTTCATTTACTTAAGTAAAGATAAATACTAGAAGTAAAATTTACAAAACAGATACAAGTAAATAAAAGAAAATAAATGCAAGTAAATAAATACTAATTAACCTATTATAAATTTAATTATACTATTAATTTTAAATATTTCTCTGACAGTGTTTATTTTTTATTACATTTCGCTATGTTTAAAATGCCTTCACACTATCATATCTTAACAATTCAGGATAAATAATTAAATTTGATTGGCAAAAATGTATTTATCCTTGTAATTCGATAATCGAGTGTAAAAACAGAAAACTTCAGTAAATAGAAGAAAAACGTTATCCCAGATGAAAGAGATTTTCCAATTAAAGTACTGTTTCAAATTATATTTGTGATTTTTAAAAGTATTTATTTCCTTATTTATCTGGACCCTTTATCTGTTCTAAGATGGGGAGGGGTCCGCTCAAACCACGATGCGTTTCTGAGTGTCCGCATATACCACATCCGCAACTACCACGCAACCCGACTGGGAGGTGTGATTCTTATGCATGCTGTACATGCCATTGCCGATTTCTACAACACCATCTGCATCCGGCTATACAGCTCAAATGACCACGTTTAGTGCAAAGTAATCTCCCTGTCGTGCTGCATCACAACGCGAGTTGTCATGCCTCTCTCCTATTGCGACTACTCTCCTGACACGTGTCCTTGTGACCAATCTGTTTCCAAAGCTCTGAGGCCACCGATGTCATGACGTTTCCTCCACGCACTCCGTCACTGACATCAACTCCTTGCCAATGGTTTCCAACTACTTCCCGGCATTTGACAAAAGGCTATAAGGTTTGTTGGTGATTACATAGATGGAATGGAATGAAATTGTACTAGAAATTCATTAAAATTGATGTATATCTATGTTGCCATTACTTGCCTTCGTATTATTTTGAGGTACACGAAAGCTCAGCCCCCCCCAAAAAAAATACTGAGGCAGAGATAAATCTCATTCTTGTGTGATAAGTAGCCAAGTAAATTAATTTTTTAGCGTTTCATTTACTGTCTTCACATTTCAAGTGTTAAAGAAACTTGAGCAAATAGTAACTTATTAAAATGTACAGCTCAATCAACATTGCATGTGTTTGGAAAACAATCTTATTTTATTCTTTAAATGACATTGCATCAAATCTTGGCTGAATCGTCGCATTTTAAATCTCAGACAAATCTAATTATTCGTTCTCTGGAGTTGAAAATAATTTCATTGAAATAATTTGAAATAATTTCATGTGAAAATAATTTGTATTGAGTTTTAAGTAAAGAAAGTCCCAAACAATGGATTGCATTTAGAACTCTCTAAAGTCCGTTACACTGTTAATAAACCGTCCTGGCATCGAATGTAGAAACTAACGAACTCAAAAGATAATGAAAAAAACGGTTCCAGTGGGTGCAATGCATGAAAAACAATTCATATATACAAGGGGAACAGAGATGACGGTAACCTTTTTTGAAAGGTTGTACTACAACAGGTGCTCAAAGTTATGACCAGAAGTCGTCTGGTAGGCCGACAGCAGCCCTGCGTGGAACTCCATACGTACTCTGAACAATCTTGTGTTAGATGGTGTTCAACGGAAATTTTTGTCGTCGTTCATTTCCCGTGGTAGTAGGATGTCAAACGAAGAACTGGTACATGTGCTGATCGTACGAATAGCTGTGGATTGTAATCGGCACGCTGCTAGGTTTTACCAGGGACGTTACTGGAACAGGCGTGTTCCACAGTACACAACCTTTGCAAGTGAGAAGGTGACGTGAGTCTATTTCTGGTCATTTGAAGAGTTTGGTGCAAGATACACCCATTCTTTCAGTTGAAAATCCCATTGCTCGAGTATCTGTAACTGACAGAATCTTCGAGAATGTAAGGAATTCTTTGCAGTGCCACTGTAGGTGTGCCAGCCGACTTCTGTTTGTAATTTTGAACACCCATTTTGATACAACTTTTCAATAAAATGCTTTCTGTCCCATTAAAGTGTTGCTGTTTCTGCTCTTTTTCTCTGCCCCATAGCTCGCAACTACAGATTTGTGACTCTGCATTCCTATACGAGTCGTCTCTCTACACACCTTGCTAGCTTGTCGGTTGGGTAGCGAATCACCCTGTATAGAAGAAAAACTAACAAGAGCATAACTTCATTTATTTGCAAATAAGAGGAAATACAAATTAGAAGAGGAAAAGTGCAAACCTTTGCAGTCAAACCAGAAAACAGTGACTGATTTTAATTTGCTACGAAAAATAGGCAAAACAGATTTCGTCCAACATTTCTTGAGTTTATGGAGAGATATGATAAGGCTAGGAGAAAAAGAGCAGTAAAAAAACACGGCTATTGGAAATCTATAAAGATAATAAGAAATTAGGATCCTGGTATGTAGAGAAAAAGGTGAGATATTTTGATGGACAGGATTAAAATAAGCTGAAAAAAATTTGTTCTGAAACCTTGGTTCCAGCTAAGAGGGTGGATGGGAATCTCCTATGGCTCTTCAATAGTTAGGTCCAACCGATGAGACTCTTGGGGCTGACATCCATTCCATTGGGATTTATCTTAACAAAGTCTTAGGAGAATACATTCCCCAAGAGGGGGCCGTAGTGACCTTGTGATTAGGGTCATGAACTCGAGGCCATCGTGTCGCAGGTTTATCCTGTTGCCACTGGGGACCCTCGTGTGGAGGGCCGTTGGGGCGTTTTGGTAGTTTTGAGAGGGAATGTCCTCCTCATCTTTTGACCGAGGTCCATCGCCAACATCCCTGTTGTTGCTTTGAATTGCGACGAACTCCACAAGATAACTCGGGGAAGAACAATTCCTTCGAAAATATCCTAAGGACATTTTCCCCTGCTTCCGGTTTCCAGAGAATGTCTCTTCTAACCTCAAACTTTTTTGATTTTTCATGATATTATTACACTATTTTGTTAATACTGTTTTATAATATGAATTCTTTATTCATGTTGTGGACCCTAAAGTGCAATTTTTTCTTTAACACGTTCACTATCACGTCAGCATAGTGCTACCTCGTATGCCGGCGCCGCTCTGGGGCGACGATTGACTATATGGTAAGTTATATACTTCATTGTAATTCGGCTTCTGGGGATGGACATACCAATTTTACCGGCAGCGAATGCGTCCCTTAAAACTTCTATGAAATTGGCTGTAGGACTATTGCTTAGGGATCTTTCAAATTTAAATTATTGACACGAAATGTCAGCAAGTCGTTGTAAGCGTCAGGAACGCAAATCCATTCGTCTACTGTAGGTGCACTTTTCGCGTAACATGACAGTTTTGAGTATTAAACCTATTTCGTGCTACTACACTTGAAACGATTTGCACCAAAATTGAACTAATTTTCCCAAGATCCGTTGAGATGACTAAGATATCACTTGAATCCCTTAAAGCTCGAATCCTTCAGGACTCGAGCTCACAACCCATCACATTTAAGATCTTTTCACCCCACTACCAATGTTTCGATCTTTTTGCCGGAATCCATAGTGCGTGAGTCCGTGTGCAGTTAAAACGAGAATCGAAAACCTTTTTCTGATGATTCGCGGCTACCGCAACCCATTACCATATAGATTAAAGAAATGCGCTGGAACAGAAAAGTCCCCGCACGCACATGATTCAAATGCCACTGTGAGACACGAATACGGGATCCATTCAAGATGCTTCGTGCCCTCGTTCAACGAATTCAAGATCTGAGAAGAACTGAACTTTCTCGTTTCTGTTTTTACGAATTCCGTCTCGATCTTTCGAATTTGAAAATTTACTTCGAAGTCAGTCCTTCGCTTTGCAACTTCATTCATAGATTTAATCAACTTCATAGTAGATGTACAACGAAATTAATAACTAAAACTCAAATTTAAAAAAAATGCCTTTCGCTCTTAATTTGAAATTAAACAAATTTAAAATACATGCACACTATAAGATACTTAACAAGTTCAACTCCATTTCGGATTTCATTCAAGCGCGAAGACATTTTTATTCTGTGGACAAAAATAGGATTACTATTGGATGAATTTCTAACAAATCAAAAGTTTAAAAAACAAAAAAATTGTATATACATAATATGAATATGTATATACATAGGACAGAATCACAATATTAAATGACAAAATCGAAAGCAATCTTCCTTGCAATTTTCCCTTTTCCTTTCTATATAGGGTGTTGGATTACTATTTTTGTTTGTTACTATTTATTCATTAATTAAATTTAATTTTTACAACTAAATAGTATACTAACACGAAATCCTATTCTCAGAAGTTAGGCCATCCCAGTTAAGATTCGAAACCCCGACCTTTGGATGAGAAGTCCAACGTGCTATCCATTGCGCTACAGGGACACAACGCGCGATTTTACTTTTTTTATGTATGGTGGACTTTGTTGCTATTTATTCATTAATTAAATTTAATTAATGAATTAATATTTAAAACAACTGTATTAACATCATGTGTCATCAACTACAAGTTTAAAAAATGTATTTGAACTTGAATGGACGAATGAAAAGTATTTTATTTTAACGAGACTGAAAATTTGAACAAGATATGAACCTGAACAGTTGAACCTGTTTTTGTGTGGTAGATAGGGACCGCATAAAAAAACGCAAAAAAAAAATACTCAAAAATTTCATAGATTCTTTATAAAAAAACTTTTTTTATGCGGTGGATAGGGACCGCATAAAAAAAGTCGCATTTATAAAATATGCCAATTATTTACGAAATTTATATGTAAGAGTACTTCCATAACAAAATAAATAATTAAATATTACACATGGAAAAATTTTAAAGACATATAGTTTCTCATTGTATATACGAATAAGTCTTTAAAACGCACATACATCATCCATCGCTACTCATCGTAATCCAAAGCCCTGTAATGGATAAGCTCAAAATCGCTTTCGTCGCTTGAAGGTGCAATTTCAACTGATTTATTTTTTGGCAACATAAAGTAAGAGATAAGTTTTGGTGACGAAGTTCGGGTGGTCAGTTGTTTGTAAATGCCACGATAACCAGCTGTACATGATTGAAGCTCTTTTTGTAATTTTATACTCCTTTCTTAACTGCTATCTATTTTAAGAAAATGCTTTTTCAGTTTGTTGGAACGCTGGATCCCTGCATATTTTTATCCGCTCTCAAAGAATCCGACTTCTTGTCCGTCTTCATAATTTATCAAATTATTGATAATATCACTGTCATTAAATTTCGTCTTCAATCAAGCGCAGGCTGCTAGAGCGTTGAGAGAAAGCAACTGAATGCACATTGTCGGGAAACTATGTATAACAAATGAACAGAGTGTATTCAAGTGTCTACATTTCAGTGGTGTAATGTACACCCCCGCATCACGGGGGGCAGGAATCTAGGGACCCAAGGCCTGACTTACGCTAAATATGTATTTACCCAATTTATAAAATATTAAAGTCAAAACCTGATTTTCAGGGGGAGAGGGGTCCTAACATTCTCGTTACACCTCTAGTAAATACATAGAAAACATTACAGGGACACCAAAGCCATTGAAATTCATACACCACATAGAAAAATATCGCACATAAAAAATCGCACAAAAATAAAATCGCATAAAAAAAGACCGCACAAAAACAGGTTCCACTGCATATATACAGGGAGAGTGTGAACTAATAGTAAGAATTGAAAAATGGGAAGGAAAAAATGTTCGTAAAAGACAAAAAAAAAAAAAGATCAACGCTATCAAATTCCGAAGGTAAACAAGCGTATCTATCTATCTATCTATGTATGAATCTATGCTTCCCTATAATCTCACGAACCACACGACGCAGAAACTCGCCGAAGGTACCAAAATTTCAGATTATTTATATTCCGATATTCCAATTAGTTAAAAAGATATTAATTAAAAACCTTAAAACGCATAATTAGTACCATGTTTCTCCACCAGGGGACAAGTTCAAAAATTCGGAACATTTTTTTCAGACGTTTTTAAGACGCAATCTAATTTTTTTCATGAGACTCAGACAAAAAATAATTACAGATTCGGAAAGATCATTTATTTCGCCACAATACGGTATAATTTATTTTACAAAATAATTATATTTTCTATTTTTTACGATTTTTTTTAAAATGAGTCAAAATCGATACTTTTTTATGAATAAGATTTCTAATGAAAAAATATTTTACACTAAAAAAGTTCATGTTTTTCTCTTTTAGAATGAGTCATCTAAAAAAATTTAATGTCAAAAACTGTTTCTTTTTTTTTTACAATTTTTCAAAAAATACTCAAAATTTTATTTAAATACTTAATAACTTCTTTACATATAAAAATAATTTCACGAAACTTTTTTTCCGTGTGTAGAACAATATTATACGTAATCTGTACAAAGATTGATAAAATATCTTAAAAATTACGGCTTTAAAAAATATATGTTTTTCGTGTTCCCCCCTTTGCGATAAATATGTAAATATTACTTTTTTTTAAAGTTTTTTGTTTAAAAATTACCGTTATTTTCAATCGATATACGAAGTTTGAAAGCATTAACTTAAAAATGAAGCCCGAAAAAAAATTTTTTACTTACAAATAACAAAACAATAACTCATTTTGTTAACAAATAACAAAATGAGAAATTGAAAAAATTTTACTTTATTTTAAAGCTCAATTCAATGCTTTTCCCCGAAGGAATAGACAGTGTGATTGTTAAACCCGCTGCTTTAGGCTCCCTTCACACCAAACGATTCCGAATCTGTAGCAATCTTTCCAACTCACAGCGATTCTGAATAAAAAGAGATTTGCCTTCACACCGCCACGAGTCAATCATTCTTCCATCAATTGCTGTCGAACATGGATGCTGTTTTCAATGTTTTAAGACGATTAACGTTTCAAGCTATTAATTTCACAACTGTATTTTCATTTATTTTGAAATTGAAATACAAAAAAAAAATATAAGAACGGTTTTATTAATTTTTTTTTATATTTTGCCTGTTAGTATCAAATGTTATTATAGTGTGAAAAGTAGTAACAAATAATAAATATGTATTGTGTAACTAAATAAAAACGCAATTACTTTTACAAATAATATATCTAATGTTTTAAAGTTAATGTTTATATTCTACAGCTTTTGTAGCATATAGCAACTAGTTTTTCTTGATTACGTATTTAAAAATGGTTTTCTAATACATTAATGAATTAAAAATTTTACATGCCATTTACATTTTGTTGGTTTTATATAACAAAATTTGATATCTATGTAGTAATAAAATGGAATCTTTTTAAAAATTAAAATTATCGACAATATTGGTGTTTTATCTTATTTTAGCATTCTTATTAAAAATTTAATTATTTTTCTCCCAAAATTAAATAAATTTTTATCAAATTGATCTCTGAAGCTATTTCAAACATCCTTCAGAATATTCTCCCACCCCACAAAAAAAAAAAACAAAAAAAAACCCATTTTGCTTTAAATTATTATTAAGTAAAGAATAAAAGTTTTCAAATTTCTAAATTTGAAAAAATAATACATGCAAAAATAATTTTATTATTTGCGCAAGATTATTAGGGATATATATATGTATATATAATACAACCTACACACTCGGCGACAAGAACAAGAGTTAGTTGAAAAAGAATACTATGAATACCACACACAAAAATATACGCGCCATCTATTGGCATAAAAACAAATTCATGCTAACTCTAAGAAGAACATTAAAATCTTTAAACATCTAAAATTAGCTTCTTTAATAGAAACTTTATGTGATATAATCACTAATAATATAAAAAACAATAAAAATCAACACTCTATATGTTTAAATTCCCTTTTTCTTTAAGAAATAGCTCTCGGCTGCTGGTGACCAGCCTGCAGTTTTCATCCCGATGATCAGTCCTCTCTCAAACTTGCTTAACTGTGAGAAATGTCTTCTAGCACATTTACCTGGCATGTTTTGCTTACCAAAGTCTTCCTACAATCGGCAGGTAATCCTCACGTTTATGAATCTTCGAATTTGCTCTGGCTTATATAGCACCCTCTTCCTGATTGTAGTGCCACCTCGGCGTGTATGAGCATGCGTATTGGCACAAAACTTGGATCATTTGCATATCACATTACGCTGCACTTATTTGCAAAGTTTCACGATTGTACTTAGTTTCCTTCTTGGGTCGCTATTTTCAATCTTCCTGAGTGTATATGGAACGATTGATAGATTCATGAAAATCTGATTTTTTTTTTTTATTATTTTAGATTCTTAAAAACTAACTATTATTAAAAAATGATTAACGTTTT
Organism: Trichonephila clavipes; assembly: GCA_019973935.1. Lineage (NCBI taxonomy): Eukaryota > Metazoa > Arthropoda > Arachnida > Araneae > Nephilidae > Trichonephila > Trichonephila clavipes. The sequence continues at coordinate 191,972 of BMAU01020585.1, forward strand.
TTCTTTTACTCTTAGCATCAGAATCGTTTTCTTTTTATTGCTTTACATTAATAATTTTTTTAATTATAACGCAATTATTTTTTTTTTTTTTATAAGTCATACATCGAAATTTGAAGCTATATCTTATCTGTGAGAAGGAAGGGAAGATAGAACAATAATTATACACTAAAAAATCGTATTTGGGCTATAGAGAGGGGAAAGAAACTTGTCTTAAATCAAAAATAATTGGGATGGAACAAATTTCGAAAAAGGGAAATTTTTTGACATAATTTTAGAAATAACTCACATTGTGCACGTACAAACACACACAGAGAAATGCTGGTGTCATGAGGAAAAAAGAAAGCCCGAGCAACGCCAAGCTAAGCGGTGGAGGGGGGGTGGAAGTCATTTTGAAAATGAGTATTAGAAGTGCTGATTTTGTGAAGGAAAGGGAAAATTATATGAAAGTAGAGATAGCCCGTGCAACGCCGGGCCATGCAGCTAGTAGAAAAATTATTTTGAATATTCCAAATACACAGTCAACATAATTTAAGATAAAAGACATACATTTAAATTTCGATGAAAGTTGAATTTGGTTGTATTGTATATGTTTTTCATTTTTAATTCTTTTGACTTTACTCTATCGAGATCTGAAGGGATAATCGAGTCTATAATAAAAAAAATATGAAGCAAACTTTTAAAATAACTATCTTCTCGAAACACCACATGCAGTAAGATGAAATTACTGAATGTTATGGGCCAATGAATGCCATCCCAGGGTGCGATTCTACTGCACAACTAGCATGGTATAAACAAGTAATAATTGATTGCTGTTGCACATCGTTTGGCTAAATGGAATGTGGTATTAAAATAGGAATGATGGAAACTGGGTGGCGATACCGAGCGATAGGTCGCCACTTGCACTGAGTCAAGGCAGTAACAGTTTCCGCAAAGAAATAAAAGCTTCAAGAGTGAAGCAACATCGGATGGTTGTGCAGAGAGGCCCGAACTGCTTCATAAGTTTACTTGAACAAACTGTAGCCTTTTCAATGCTCTCCACCGTCTCACGGGGCTCAGCTGTGATGGAGCTACACTGACTGGAGCTCTTAAGAGCTTGGCTGTAATTGTACAATATCGGTCAAATAGTAAAGTAGGGGAGATCTGTACAAGCAACTGGGGTTTCGATATTGTTTGAGAAGAATTATTTTTCAAACACTAGTAGTTTTTCATGCTTTTCAAGCAATTCTAATCATACTTGGGCTGAATTGATACAGTATCCATTATTAAAAATGCAACTCATGATTTTAAAAAAATTACAACTTTTCACCATCCCGAGAGAAATTGACACAGGGGTCCACGTCGTCAAGGAATTGCTGAAAATTATTTTTGTGAATTAAGAATCTTAGTAATTAACATTTTTTAAATTCCGGAATTTAAATTAACGGGGGGGGGAATACAAAAATAGTTTTAAAAAAACATTCAGAGTGAAAGATATTTGTGTTTTTCCAAAACATAGAGCAAATACGAAAATTTGAAGACGTACAAAAAGATTTATATTTCGCACAAAACATTTAAGCAGAAGGAAGCAAAAAATGCAAACATACCCAACTGTGTCTCAACGTTTTCACTCTCATGTAATTCCACTACTTTATTACTTTTAGAATTTTTTGTTATTGAACATAGACAAAACCGGAAGAAATGGGCGCAATTGCTTAGAGTCAGTGGAATACAGGTCACCTGGCTCGTCCTCGAAGCAACCGAATTGTAACAGTTCGTTGCATCAATTGCAGCTCGCGAATTTCTACCGCAGAAATGCGAGACAGCCGTACGCCGAATACGGTGGTCTTCCCTCTCAGTAGTGCCACATGGCCACTCAGTCTTCTTGAGGCAGTACCATCCCTTGACCAGTGCTCCTAACAATCATGCACAGTGCGTTCAAGTCTTTCTGCAATATCGTGGAAAGAAAATCTGCCTTTTGTTGCCCTAATACTCGACCTAGTTCAAACTCGATGAGCTGTTGATAGCTTCTTCTTAAAGGCATTCTTGGCTAACATCGACTTAATACGTCAAATTTCCCACTCAAATGATGCTCACTATTTAAATTGCAGCAACTTTACAGCACGAATTTAAAGCAACCCTGATTTGCAAGTTCTGACCACTTAAGCATGAAGCGTGAAATTTGAATTAATGTCTTTTAGATGTTTAAAAGCGCCTACCAAATTTTGCTTATTTAACATAAATATGTCTTGGTGTTGGAATTTTTTTTCTTTTCGTCAGTGTAGTAGTATAGCTTCGAGACGCCGAAGAACGGCAAAAAACCAATTCTCGAATCATAAAAAATAAATTTGGTCTCTTTTTAAAAGTTTTGTATCAAAATAAAGCATAGGATACAGTTCGTTATTTAAATTTCAGAGAGAGATATTTTTTGTCTGCATGTCAACGCTTCTGAAACTATGGGGCGTTACCCCCTAGGGGGTTGTGATAACCCTAGGAGAGGGGGTGCGAGCATCTTGTGAAAAGTTGAAAATAAATCATTATTTAAAAGAAATAATAAATTTATTGAAAGTAAACAATCGAAATACACTTGAACATTATAAAAAATAAATAAAACAGCGTTTACACTGATATAAATGTATCAGCACTGCATAATGTATTTTATAAGTAATTTAACAATGCTAAGTTAAGAACAAGTTTTATAATTAGCAGTGACCCCACGGGCTAGTCATATATTGAGAAGCTCTGCTGTATATAATATAGTCACAAATACAAGCAACAATTGAAATTTAAGAACACCTAAATAAAAGAACAATTTGACGATATTGATGATTGTTTTGAAGAATGGAAGCAAAAAAATATGACTGTTCCCCTTTCGTAAAATTCAATACTTTTCTTTTAGGATTTCTTATACGAATTGTGTCATAGATAGGGTTCAAGAAATTGAAGCAAGTATTAAAAATATTTACTAATTTATAAACAATATCTACAACTCTAAGACATTACAATAGAACAGGTTTATTGACTGGCTCTCTCACCTTCCTCACTCGATACTTCGCAGTTACGATTGGCGACTTCTCACGGTGAACTTTTTATCAAGGAGAAATACAATCAAGAGTTGTTCAAAATTTGAGGGGGAAAATCATATTAGAATTGTCGCAAAGCAAAAGTATAAAAAGCTGTTTGTGTTTACATGATGTAGAACACAATTGCTTTAACAGGGGATCCAAAACCCAAATTAAAAGCTTGAAGATATCTTAATCTTCTACAACTGAACAAGTGTTAACCCCAAATGTTCATTCTTATCGATGCAGTATAATAATAAGTAAACAAACTAAACACACACAGGTCTAAGAGATATATAACTTGATAGAAAAATATGGCCTATATGGGCAGCTTCGCTTCAATAGCCTTTACTGGTAGAAAGATTCTGCAAGTTCAATCTGGATGACGCTTTCGGGCTCTTTTATTTCATTGGTTCATTAGTTTATTCGTTTAGTTACTATCTCTACGGGTTGTTGGTGACACAAGTCTCTCGTCTGAAATAAATCAACACTTTAAACATTCAAAGTTTTGACATCGAATACTTTCTGACCAGTTCTCAACATCTTTAAGAAGATAGAGGACCCCGATTCTCCGATACATTTCTTTCAACAAGAATCGTGCTGTATTGGCACACCTACCCTTTTCCACCATCCGTATTCCACCATTTGTTGACATCTGAACGAATTCACTGTTTGGTCTTCACCGAGTTGATAGGCGCAAGTAGTGGCCGTCCCTCACTCGGGGCGACGATTTTTATTCCATTCTAAATAACTACGGGAACGCTCTCTTCTTTCGTCGTAAAAGCCGCTCATTATTTTGGAGTGGTATTTTTATTTGTTTTTTCGAAAACCTTTTTGAATGCGCAGTACGATAAAAGCATATTCGCGTGAAAGGATGCTCGAGGGCAATCTCCCCCTTCCTCCAACGATTGGGTACTTTTTAATTAAATAATCAGCGTAGAAGCGAGAGAAAACGAAAAAAGCAGCTTCGAGATATAATGAGAGTTACCGGAGCGCGAAAAGAGAGAAAGCCGCTCTCTCTTGAATGGGTAAAAGGAGAATATATGTGGGAAGGAGGAAGAATATTGCTGAAGAGACTGTCACATCTATAGTTTTCATCTTTTTAATTTTTAAAGACACTCCAAATGGTTCACAATGGTCCACTGCAATAATAAAATGATGATGAACTGCACCCATTTGGATCCAATCAAGTGATGATGACTGACGCCTCATTCTCAAAATGAGTTAAGGAACATCCGGAAACACAGAATGGGATTCCCAATTATCACTAACATGATCAAAGGATGTCTTGGAATACAAAAAAATATTTATAACCAATGAGCAAAGCCAGTGTCTTTCGTACGAGTTACCTCATTCTTCATGTTGTTAAAGGACTGCAATGATCTATACGCGAGACACAAAGCAGATATATTTGTTTTTCATACGCATGGAGCATAAGAAAGAGTATTCCTTATAATTTTTGCAGTGGTACTCATAATGACATTGATATAATTCCTTTTGTTTTTAGATACGTTTGTGGTCCCTTCCTGTGATGTAAGAAAGAGTGTTTAATATTTTCTCATATTTACACAGTTTTTTTTATTGTGAGAAGGTCCTTCTTATGCACCAAACGTGCCAAGCAACTCTTCAGACGATTGCTAAACAGTGGGGCATAAAAGTTTAAATAGCAATGCGCTTTATACTTACATTCCAAAGCCTGCATTAACAATACGAGCAACTTCTTGAACTTTCTGAATCTTTTACATTGCTAGGAGATTTAATACTTTTGGAATAAGTAACAACCTAAGAGAAAAATAAATAGGAAAGGTTGTTTTTGATTTTAACCTTTGCCATTTAAACAATAACTCATACACAATACACTTATTTTCACACACCTGTGAAGACACCTGAGTAATACACTGGTGTGCAAAACTAAAGCAGCCGGTAGATTTATTGCCATAACTTCACGAAAAATCATCTGGGAGACATGAAATTCAGAAATGAGGGAGAGTATTATGTACGCAAAGGATGACGAAAGCATCGGTGCTGAAAAAGGAATACAAATGCATACGGTAAACGCATAGTATCGTGACTCATGATGGTCTATCAAAAAGGAAGAAAACCAAGCAGATGTTCCTTATTATGGTATATGCCCTCCCCTCACTGCAATGGTTGCTTCGCACCGTCTCCGCATACTCAGAACCAGCTGGTGCAACATTTCTTGCTGTAGGAGTGCCCATTCTTCAATCAGCATCTGTTTGAGTTGTTGGGTATTTTCCGGATGATGTAATCGTGCTGCAATACGTCTCCCCAAAGCAATCCCACACATGTTTGATGGGATTAAAATCTGGGGAGTACGTTGGTCAATCCATTCGAGTGATATCTTCACTTTCCAGCAGCTCCACAACAGCAAGAGTTCGAAGTGGCCGTGAATTGTCATCCATAAAAATTAAGTCTGGGCCAATGGCACCTCGGAGCAGACACACATGGGGAAAAGTACCTCCTCCCAATAGCGATCTCTGATTACAGACCCTCTGTCAAAAATGTGGAGCTCAGTTCGCCCATTCAGCATAATGCCTCCCCAGACAAGAACTCCAGGACCACCGTAATGGTGTCTTTCCTTGATGTTACTCATATCTCTCTCAAAATCAAAACGCGTTGAGAATCACTTCTGGTACTGAACCGATTCTCATCCGTAACGAGGGGACGACTCCATTGACAGTTGTCCAGTTTTTGTGCTCTCTGCACCACTGTAAACGGTGGCGTTGGTGGTCAACTTTCAACTGAAGGCAGCGTTCAGGACGGCGGGTGAATAGGCCCCCTTTTTGAAGGCGTCTGGCCACAGTAAACCGTGACACTTGTCGCCCCGTTGCTGTAGAGAGTTGCTGAGCAATGACACTTGCTGACTGCCGTCAGCCTCTTTTCACCTGCAGGAAGATATATATGTCATTTCCTGCAGTTGTCGGCCTCGGGCGGCCACCACCAACCTTTCTAACAGCGGTTCTTGTGGTTTGGAACGCTTTACAAGCGCGCGAAAGGACACTTTTGTTGATTCCGAACTCTGCAGCTACACTGGTGACGGTACATCCCTCCTCCAGCTTTCCGATCATTCTTCTACGTGTGAAGTCATCCAGGTGATTTCTTCTAGCCATATTTCACGAACTGACTCTCTGGCACTTGCAGCGAATATGTTGAATTGCGTCTGCGTCCTTCATTTTATTTTACTGTTGAACAGCACGCGCCGACATCATGCGTTTTGCATACGCTCACGTCCCTTCTGACGTTTCGTTCCTGATATTTGCATATGCATGACGTTTGTACTGACTTACGTGTTCACTGTACTGATCTCCAGACCTCTTTTTCTGCAATTTCATGGTATTTGCTTAATTTTTACATTGTTGCTTAAGTTTTGCACACCAGTGTAGTAACCATTTTCCTATTTTGTTGAATTAGTAGAGTTTCCTAACTTGGAATAAATGCATTTAGCCTCTTTACAAACATTGCTGATGACATTAGGGCACATTGCAAAAACAAAACAAGAAATTCATTGTTTAAATGACATTAAAATATAATTAATATATTAGAAAATAAATTAATTAATATACTGTATAAATATAATTAATAAATATATTGCATAATTTAGCCATTAAAATAAAACTGAAAAAACAAGCAAAACTGTCGGATAAGGGGACTGGAAAAATTCTTGTAAGAATCAGAGCAGGTCTTCCTCAACATTTTTAAAAGTTATACAATACTAAAACTTTTGTTGATGCAGAAGACAAGAATTCTTAGCTTCTCATTTCTTCGTTTTAAAGTAATATTAGATGAGAGAGAGAGACGAATATTACTCCATTTTCAAATTTCAATCCTCATTGGAATATTGAGAATATTACATTTATTTCAAATATAAGTAACTTGAAGCAATCCAAAAAAAAAAAAAAAAAAAAAAACTAATGCAATTATTTCATTATCGTCATTTGCTCATAATCATGAGTTTACTGCGCATTGACTCCTTATAAAATAACAATATCAGGCTAAAGTTTTCACACCTTTTCTATTAAAGAATGTTCTTGATACCCAGAGCACTTCTATGACTCATTTCAATATTGACAGTCTGTAGTAAGGTAGAAATCATGTGTTGAAATACTTATGGTGTGGCTGAGATACTTATTTACCCAAGAAACCAGATATAGATAAGAGCTACTTACCAGCCTTCGCGAGGACAAAGGCAACGACCCTCACGTCAAGGAAAGCAAGGGATACTACCCTACATATATTTTTTTAAAAAAATAGACCTTCCCTTTGGTAAGAGGGAAAAGGCTGTGAAAAAATGTTTGATATGCCTTAGTGAAAAAAAGATTCACAGTTCAGTAAGTGCCTCAAATTCAAGGAAAGATCAACCGTTGATGTAACAGTTCCATCGTTGAACATGCAACACTTCCTTGTATATCATCTTTGGTAGCTTCTCCCATTTCATGGCCCTTGAACGAATTAGCAGAGTCACGTTCTCGCCCCCCTCCCTTAAGAGAAATTTTCCTGCTAACTAACCAACATTAAATAAGTTCAATCAGCTGTAGAGTTATGTCAAATTCTTTATGGTTGTCAATAGATTGCATTCACAGAAAATTTCCTTTTCAGTCTTGAAATAGATAGCTATTACACACGTTTGAGGAGGTCGGGACTGTACTTCCATCTTTTTGAGAGTGCAGCTCCACACCTTTAGCTTGCATAAGCAAAAAGCTCTTGATCATTTGGGATACTTTAACCTACGATATCAAGTTGTCTCTAGTAGCTTTAGATACAACCAGTAGCGTAACGGAGAACTTTAGGGCAAAGGCAGGTTTTGGATCAAAAATACGTGCTTGGCGTCAGTCAGGGATTGGGTCTCCTAGAATCCCTCCACACGCACTACCGGGGGTGTACGTTACGCTACTGGGTTCAGCTTTAACAGTTCAACGACATGTTGATGTCATTATATAACCAATTTCTCAGGAACGTCGTCTTCCTATTATTTTGAATGCCATTAAAGTCTTCAATAAATTGCCCTCTTTCTGTTGATCATCAAGATGTTCACCAATTGAATGAGCATGGCGTAACAAAATTGTGTAGCAGTGCTTCTCAAACTTCCAATATTTTCCACCCACTATTCAATCATAATTTTCATCGCGGCCCCCCTTCATACAATAACAATGCATTGAATTCAATAATGCTTTACTTTTACGCTAAAGCCACAGTTAGACTTAAACCTCTTAAGGGTGTATATAAACGTCTCGCTCAGCCAAAGCATTATTTCCCCTGGACGTATATATGCGTCTTTCCGATTTTTTCTGTGCACTGCTATATATAAAACTATTCCGAAGGCAATGAAATGTAATAAAATGGACTTGACAGTCTTTACGAAGGATTTATTTATTTCAGAGGATTTGCTTATTTATTCTTTTATTCCTCCTCCCCCCCCAATACATCCCATACGCATTCCTACCTGGAAAACGGCGGCATTGAGGAGTGAACTGCGTAACTTTTAGTTGGCAGTTAAGGGATCCATCATAAACTGTACAATTTATCAAGATAAGCGTTAGAGTTTTTGTAAACAATTTTGTATATGACAAGCCCACATGGGGTCATTGGTAATTATTAAACTTGTTCTTAACTTTGTATTGCTAAATTAATTATAAAATACATTGTGCAGCACTGAAGCATTTATAAGTGCATTATATCAGTGTAAATGTGTCTTATTTTTTATTATGTCAAAATATATTTTGTTTGTTTATTTCGTTAAATTAGTAATTTTCATAAATAATCCTTAGTCTTCGACTTTTCAACAAGTTCGCGCCCTCTTTGTAAGTTATCAACCCCCCTCAAGAGGGGCGCGCCCCACAAACGCTGTTGTAGAGAATGAATTATTGCGCTTGTCAAATAGCTACAGAAGAATGCCTGGGGAAATCTAGAGGTCTGGATGAGAACACAAGTATCAGTACACAAGTATCTAACGGTACACAAGTATCCATTTCAATCCAAAGAAGGCTTCATTAGGTCTCGATTTTAACACTTAATGTGTCTTTGCTTTCCTCTGGTGTGGTCCAAAATGCCTTAAAATTTTAATCTTTTCATTGTATGTATATATTTATATACGCATACTTAGTTTTAATAAAAACTTTCTTTACACGGTGCTTTGTATTTTTTAGTAAATGAGAATGAATCGCTTATAACAAATTATATTTTCTTTGTTAAACTGCTAATACATGAAATTTGAAGGAAATCTGAATGCGAAATTAGCCATTGCCACGGATAGAGAAGGGCCATTCTCCTGTAGCTGGACAATAAACAGAAGTATCTTCGGAAATCCTTTCACAAAAGGGACCCTTCGGAAGTCCAATCGATAAGAGGGGATCTCTTTTTCTCTGTCGTTTCGCACCGAAGATGGGAATGGACGTGTTATATGTTAACAAATATTGATGCTAATAAAACTTCTTTAAATGCAATGTTGTGGTTCTGTTCTATGTATATACATATTTATATTAATTGTAACTATTTAATAAAATATAGCTAAAATAAAATTTATATTTGCTGATCTAACAAGGCACGACTAAGGAGATTCATTTGGGGTCGAGACTTGGTGTAATAGTAGTATTCCTTTAGGGTGTTCAACCCTCAACGTAATTCCACCGAATGGCCAGTCAATTCGGAGAAAAAAGCCTTCGAAATTCGTGCTTAGCTTTTATACAATTAAATTTCAATTTCCTCAACGATTTCGTAGCCTGCTTAATATATGGTCTGCATACTGTGCGCGAGGTCTGGGTTCGATTCATCAGCCAATTTTTTTTCATTTCATTTAATTATTTTTAAAATTAAATAAACTTATTTATGAAAGGTTTATTATACATTAAATGATATTTTATGTAATTATTTTACATTTTATAAAGTAAAAACAATTCAGTAAATGTATTATTTAAATTATTTAAAATTATTATTAATAAAAATATTTTAAATAATTATTAATTAAAATGATTAATAATTAAATTTATTTAAAATAATTATTGATTAAAATTACTTTAAATAATTAAAAATAATAATTTGTAATTAAAATAATTAATAATTAAAATTAATTAATAAGAATTATTATTAATAACAAGTATTATTAAAATTATTAATTTGTTAAAATTATTAATTTATTAAAATTATTCATTTATTTTTAAAATTATAAATTTATTTTTAAAATTATAAATATATTTTAAAATTATTAATTTATTATTAAATTTATTAAATTATTATTGAATGCATTAATTTACTTTTTAAATTACTATTTTAGTATTGAAATTATTATTAATTTATTATTAAAATTATTATTAATTTGTTATTGAAATTATAATTAATTTATTATTAAAAATATTATTAATTTATTATATTAAAATTTTTAAATTATCATTAAAATTACTAATGTATTATTAATATTATTAATTTATTATCAAATTTATTGTTTATAATTGAAATAATTATTAATTTTTAAAAAATTTTTTTAAAAATAAACGTTTTTAAATTATTTAAATTTATTTAAAAAGGATTTATTAAATGTTTTATGAAATTATAAAATAAGACATATTTTTTTATATTATAAAATAATTAATTTAAAAATATAATAGACTTTACAAATTATTTTATATTATATATAATATTTCATTTATAGTATATTTTATTTCACATTATAAAACTATTTGTAACTCATTTTTATGTATAATATCATTTAATATATATTTATTATATATTTTATTATAAATATTCCTTATTAATATAAAAATATATTTATAAAATTTTTAATATAAATATTTATATAGTTACAGTAATTTTTTTACTTTATAAAATGAAAAATAATTACAAAAAATATCATTTTATATTTAATAAACCTTTCATAAATAAATTTAATGAAAATTTAAATGAAATGAAAAAAAAATTGGCCAATGAATCGAACCTAGACCTCGAGCATAGTATGCAGACGATATATCAACCTAGCTACGAAATCGTTGGAGGTAATTGAAATTTAATTGTATAAAAGCAAATCATGAATTTCGAAGGCTTTTTTTCTCCGAATTGAGTGGGCATTCGGCGGAATTACATTGAGGGTTGAACACCCTAAAGGAGTTCTACTATTACACCAAGTCTCGTCCCCAAATGAATTTCCTTAGTCATGCCCTGTCCTTGTAAGTAGGAATTTTTTTTGATATTACTTTTTTTTTTCTTCTTCTTTGAGAAGTGTTGATTACACTCAAGGCAAAAGACTGGAAAGCTGTAATTTGGAGTTTTTAAAATTATTTTCTGGAATTTGCTGCAGCCAAAGGAAAAAATATAGCCTTATTCATTTGGATAGTTTTCGAACGACATAAAAGATTAGTTTGATCGCCGATCGAACTAACTAATGGTTTTGGTTCTGCCGAGAACTAATCTTATTACAGATCAGTAGAAATGAAATAGAATCTATTGAATGTGAAGACTCTGTCTCTGTTAAGTAAAAGTAAGCCTATTCTTTGAAAGTAATTGTAATGCGTCCCTCTCTCAGAGTTGGTGAATTGATGAGAGCCGATTGTAATTTATGTAATTAGTACTTAGCTGTGTTATGGACACTTTCTGAGGGCGTTAATCCCCTTCATTTGAACAAGATGTGATTTTTCCTAAGGCAAATTGGTAATATAGGTAACTCTATTTGCTGCGAGGTACATTTACGTACCAGAAGGTTTTTGTGCCGGAATACAATATCATTCAATTTGGTATCTATCCCAATAACAGATCCCTTTTTAAATAGAGAAAAGGAGGAAGAGATTGATGCACATATAACTGAAAACAAGATGCACATAGGTCGTCAGAACTATTGAGATGACGTCACACTGAGAGGTCATGATCACGCCCTAGTGGCAGACGGTATCAGTCTCAGGTTCAAGTCCTGATGCCTTTGAAGAGCCGCAATGTAGAGGAGCTGGTGCACGTTAAATCTGTCGAAGTACTCCCGGCAACATGACAGGTTAATGAGATGATTCTCTTCTTAATGGTGGGTTAATGAGATTCACTTCTCTCTGCTTTAAGTGAAGAAGCACTCATGCACGCTGTGAGGACAATTAAATGTTCTCAAGTTCCTTCAGTGAAAAAGGCAAAAATGGAAAGATTCATAAACCTTATGAAATCTCACTTCAAAATTAAAATTGGAATAAAAACATTTCATGATAGCTGTTTTGTCTAGTATCTATTGTAATATTTTTTAAATCAGGAAATGGTACTTTTTTTTTTCGAAAAGTATGTAGAAGAAGAAAGGTTTTCATGGTTAAAAGCATCGTTTCACGCGTCGAAAGGAAGAAGCGATGATGAACCGACTCCTTTCTGGAACGAATCCCTTCCTTAATTTGTTATGATGAAACTCCCCCTCCCCCTTCCCACCGAGACGATCGTTAACAGGTGTCCTTTCGTCTTTAACGAGCCTCATTACAGGAGGGGGGGAAGCCTCATTTCCCGTCGAGGTCCGGAAATTAATGAGATTGGGCGTCAGTGCAGTCTTTTTCCCGGATTTTCGGTTTCGTCCTCTGCTAACACGAGAATTCTTCGGCGTAATGAGCTTACTGGAACCATTTGCAAAGGCATATGAAGGACGAAACTGGATGGAATATTAATAGATTTGAATTCTTTTGGCATCCAATTGACAGTAGTAACTATTGGCAACGGACCTCGAGCTCCCGAGTCTCTACGAAGCGCCGTGGATGAAGTCTAAACTAGCACTGCGAGGGAGTTTCTGAAAGCTGTAAAATGGAACTAATCTTATTTTTAATTACCGTTATAAACCTCTTATATACGTTATCGTTCTTAAAGAAATCGAATCCAGTGCACTCAAAATCGAATTTAGATTGTGTTATTGGTCTTTAAAAGGATTTTTCAATTATCTCGGGGTGTTTCTGGTCAAATTAGTTAAATGGTTGCATGAATCTTCATGAGAAAAAGCAGTCTCATGAGCAGCGCCCAATTTGTGATGAAATCAGCGACTCTCCAATACATATTCGTCAGAATTTAAAAAAAAATTGTTTTCATGAAGTCATCCAGTGGTGAGCAAACTTTTCTGTGGTGTGAAACATCATAGCTTAGCGCAATCTTTTTTTATTTTAATTTCTTTATCTATCGTTAATATGGCAACTCCTCATTGTCTAGACTCTAAACGGCGCTATAATATGCTGAATATTTGGAAGACTGGAGGCAAGACAGTCACAGTGTACCTGCTGTTCAGACCTTGAGGGCTCCAGAACTGTGGTCCACTTTGTAGAAAGAGTTCACAGAGACAGGATCAGTGGTCTGCCGATCTGGTAAAGGCCATAAAAAATCAACAACGCTGGCTCAAGACCGTTGTTTCAGACTCCTAGCTAAAAGGAATAGGTTCACGACAGCGACTACAACTTTCTAGCAACCTGTAGAATGCAACAGAAACAACCAGAAACTTAACGCAGGTGGCATGCATGCTAAGCGTCCTGTAATCTGACTGTGAACCACAAAAAAGACAGTCTAGCATAGTGCCAAGAACAATTGTCTTTGAAAGAGAATGGTTGGAGGCTAGTTCTCTTCAGTGATGAGTCTAGACAGCAACTCAAGACGTGTTCTCATCTGGGGAGAACCCGGGGGTCGGCCCTCTAATTGTCGAAAAGAACCACCACGGTTGAAGTGGTCTAGGCAAGCATCATGACAGATGGGCATACCGATCTTCATGTGTTCCATAAAGGTACTCTAATAGGTCAGGAGTACAGGGAAGAGATCCTTGCACCCTATGTCAGACTTTTCTGTGGATAATATGAACCAAATTTCCTCTTTATGAACGATACGCTTATACAAGGCTATACAATGATCACTGTACGCCTACATAAGGCTCAGTTGGTGCACGAATACCTCCAATCGGAGGATATCCAACCATTGGAATGGACTACTATGTCTCCTGGTCTTAATCCCATCGAATACGAATGGGAAGGCCTTAGACACTCAATTACGGCACAAAGACCCGCTCCAGCGATCATCAATGAGCTCAAGAGTGCCTTGGTGCGAGATTGGGTGCTGTTGCCACAGAGGTTGATGAGGACTCTGGCAAACAGCATGAAAGACCGATGCAAAAGTTGTGTTGCTGTTGCGGGCGACTTTACACCCAATTAGACAGGTTTTTCTCTGACTCACAAGGTGTTGGTCGTTTCTTTGCTGAACAAGTGACTAAATTTTCTTATTTAAGGTGCATGTCGTGTTCCTTTTTGTTTTACCATACATTAGTCTTATATCAGATAATATTTTGGAGAGGTTTGGTTTAATTAGCTTTGTTAGTTTTCTTTTTATTTAAGAAAAACATTTGTCTTTTTAATTGTTTTCACAAGAGTACTTTGAAAATTCTTTAATTCTAATGCAAAAAGTAAACAATGATTGTTTTTAAGCTGGTATAGCTCTCCATTTTAATAATGTTTACTATCTATACAATGACACAGTATTCTGTTTCCTTTATTCCATTCCTACAATGTCTCAAAGGAAGAAATTTAAGCAAATAAAGGGAAAGTCGTAATCATTCCATCTAGCCTTCAGAGGTCTGATTCCAATGAGTTCAAATCCTCTCCACGTACACAGAAACCGGGAGGCATTCTCTATAATATCAACTTTTCTCCCTTCGTTTATGTTACACCAAAAATATTTCAAGAGAAAGCCAAGTAGTTCTTGAACTACCTGGCATCCAAGTTTTTAGTAAGCACTCGGGATCTGATAGATAACTAAGGTTTCAAAGACCCATTGACAGTAGAATCTGTTTCTGTGCGCTCCATTTTTATGAGATATTATTTTTGTGCGACCTGCAGTATTTGCTTGTTATACGTAAGAATTAATGAAATTTTCGATTTGTGTGGTTCCTATCAAGCGCACAAAAACAGTTCCACATACACGTGAGCATGCATTGAGAGGAGGGGATATCTCCAGTAAGCTGTTGTACTCCAATTAATATTTTTATGATATTTAAAAAAAGTTTTACACAAAAAGTAACACATTTCCTATTCCTTCAAAAACTAATATCTGTAGAAGATATTTTTATTTCTGAGGCTCAATTCAAAAACACCCATTTTCAAAATATTGTAATTTTGTGAGTTAAACTTTCAAGTTTTTTTTGCGAATTTTTTTTTCTGATAATACTTTAATGATTCCATCTAGAATTTCATGATAACGTTAATAATTAAAATTTTCTTTCGTATTAAGCCCCAGCTCTTTTGAGTCGTCAGTGGTTTCAATCTCAGCTGTAATATTTCGAATCAGCTCCTTGGAGATTACTTTGTAACATTTTCTCTGATTCTCAATAAACTTTGTATATGGAAAGCAACTTAAGCCGATCAAATGTATTTGCAACTGCTTATACTTTTTTTCACGATACAATAATAAAAGAAAAAAAGAAAAAATAATTTTTATTTAACATTAATATTTTTTTTACAATACATAAAGAAAAGAAAATGTTAGGAGGCATGTTTTCCCGACTGCCGGTGGTTATGGTTCAAGGTAACGGAATCACGGCTGGAATGCCATGAGTTCATATTAAATATGTTGCGGCTCCCGTGGAAGTTAGGAGAAGGGGTGTGAGCTCAAGTGTCGTTCTCGTCACTTGAATATGACTCCAAATGATGAGATTCGTCGCTAAAAGTCATTGAGTAGCTGATATTCATTCACTTGCCTACTTCTGATCTAAGCGTTTCTTTGCTCGAAGAAAATCAATCATCCGCTAATAATCAAAATCCATCTCTTGCACCATCTAAGTAAATAGCAAATTAGTTCCATTAGTCGGCTTTAGGGCTTAGCGACAGTCTGCCTACTTCGTAACCCCGAGGTTTCTCCGGCTGGAATCCATAAATCTTCTGGGGGTGAAAATCGTGGGCACGCATGTCATATGATTATGAGACATGTAAAAGAGTATCAGTTTGGCTCTGGGACTTTGAGCAAAATTAAATCACGGCAATATTTAATATCCGATGAGAGCTTGAACTAATTAATTCAAGCATCTTAATTTGGTAGCGAGACCACCTCTAGATGGAGTCACCATGAAATAGCTCTCACATTTGGGAGACTTATCGTGTCTGCAAAGGCTAAGTTGATAAAATGCAGCCCATTGAGGAAAACAATTCACTACATTATTGAAATACACTCTATAACAACAAAATAAAACGACGCACCAAGAATTGTAATGAAATTTTGCATGCAAAGACAATTGTATTGAACATGCAAAGGATTAAAATGGGGTGACCAATGAATGATCTACAGCGCATCGGAACTGCACACTCAGCAGATATCTATAAGAAGCAATTCTCAATCTGAATGTCAAAATTTATATTGAATTGCGATTTAGGATACTTTCAACGACTGAAAAAAAAAGATTGGCACAGGATTCGAGCTCATTGCGAGTTTTTTCAGAGATTGAAAGAGGTCGTATCACTGGATTGAAAGAGGCAGGTTGGGCAAATTGGTGAATAGCTCGTCACATGGGTCGAAGCGATGCGAACCATTAGAAAATGCTGGCAAGGATGGTTGGGCAATAACAGATTTCGGTGTCATGATGGTAGCGGTGACCTATGGCGACTTTCATTCGGGAGAACACATTGATTGTCAGATCAACTGTCACAGCCCTTGATTCTTCGTTATGAACCATCAGACGTCTGACCTACACGCGAGTGTTCCCCATGATCATTCAAAGTTGGCTGATAGAGCTAAATTCACGCTCGTACTAACTGCTACACCACTTGCCACTTCCACCTGCACACTGTCGATCCAGATTACAGTTGTGCCTGGCTCTATCAGGCTGGAGACGTGCTGACTGGGGTCGTATAGTGTTTAGCGACGAATCTTGCTTGCAACTATGTCCTCACCATCATCGTAGACGTGTCTGGATACGCCCAGGGCAGTGTGCTGATCCTATTTTCACTATTGCACGCCACACAAACCTTCAATCAGGTGTAATGGTCTGGGGTGCAATTTCCTTTGATAGCCGGACCCCTTTGGTCGTTATTAGAGGTACACTTACAGTACAACGAAGCGTTGACGACATTCTGAGAACTGTTTTGCTACCGTTCCTCTGCAGTACCTTGACCCTTATTTTTCAGAAGACCATATGCGGTACGCGTGTTGTTATGAACTGTCTTACAGCTTGTCAAACGCTTCCTTGGTCAGCCAGATCACCAGATCTTACTTCAATAGAGCATGTCTGGGATATGATGGGAAGGTGGCTGCATCTACCAGGGAATGTTGATGACCTAACCCGATAATTGGAGACAATTTGGCAAGAAATATCGCTGGAGACCATCAAGGGGCAGTATCATTCTATGTCAAGCCGTGTAGCAGATTGCATCTAGACTATAGATGGGTCAACACCTTATTGAGCTCGTTATTTCGTAACTTTGTAACTCTAAAATAAATCCTTTAAATTTTCTGAAGTTTTATTCATTTTCTATTCTGTATATAATCTTTCTACCCATCAATTTTTATTTCTATCGAACAACTCGTTAGGGTGCGTCATTTTTTTTGTTACAGTGTGTATATGTTACTTCTGTGACTTCATGAAAAAATAAATAGAATAGCTTTTCTGACCCTTCCCAGAGTAAAATGTTTGACACTGCGGGCTGCATTAAAATCTTTTTCCTCCGAGATGCCCCTCACTTTAGAAAAAAAAAAAAAGGATTCTCTCATCGGAGAAGACGAGGTCAATTAGATAGGAAACTGCTCCCAAAAATCATTCCCAATTATTGTCTGCGTTTGCCTTCGCCCCTCTCATTAGTGCCACCTTTTGTTCCCCACGACGGCAATTCCCCTCCTCTAATTCTGTAAGACCAATAGAAAAAGTTTTGTTCTTTTTGTTGCAGAATCACTTGAATCGTTTAAACGCAATGCGGTGCAAATTTTTTTTTTCATTTAGCAGCTTAAGAAAATCAAGACCTGAAGACACGTTTCAGATCCTCTATTGCAATAAAATATACTAAATTATTAACAAATTTTATTCAAGCTCATCATTTGAACACATCTATTGTGACGAATCTGTACGGAACCATTCCCCTAATATTCTTAGGCGTCTTTTTAGGGGTTATAAATTCGCGTATATTTCCAATCAACTCCAAAAAGTGATCAGGATATGCAAAGTAGATTGGGTATTTAAGTAGAGCGTTGTAAGCTAGCAAGTATGAAGGCTATTGAGCCAGCAGCAGTAGCCTCAAATTTAGAGGATTCCATTGGATTACGTTAGTGAAGCCTTATTGCTGTTATTCTACGAAAGAACTAGAAAGCGGATATAAGAGGTGGTAACTATAATTTATTTACGCTCAAAATAAGCGTTAGTTTAATAAAATTATTTAAAGTTAATGAAAGCTAATAATACGAGTTACGTGTATTTCTCGGACCTCCTATTTCGGTAGACCTTATTTGATCTTGCACGTAATTATTGATTAATTTCATAATTCGTAATTTAATTTAATATTAAAGATAAATCCCTTTTGTTTGACGTAACATAGAAATATTATATCTTATTAGAGTTTCTGAGATTTGAATTCATATAATAAATACAAGTTATCATTATACAAAATGGCTCTTAGTGATTCTTTGCCTCAAATTAATCTTGGTGTCCCGAGTGGAACCCAGGGGGGTCCGCACAGTAGCGCCCAACGCGAAATATTGATAAATATTGATCATAATTTAACATATTACGAGATACCCACACAACTGTCTTATGCATATTTAAAGGGTGATCTCACAGGACGGGCACTAGATTGGTTTGAGGCTCTAGGTTATAGGGTTGTAGAAAACAAGGCGACGGATTACGCACACTTAAAGCAAGCTTTGACAGAACAGTTCCCCGTGGTTAGAAATAGGTCGAAACTCGAAACTCGTTTCTACGCATCATCTCAAAAGCACAACCAAAACCCTTCCGATTTTGTGTATGATTTGCTAATAATACGCAAACAATTAAAACTAGAAATGATGGAGGAAAAATTGCTAGATCATGTTATTAGTAGGTTAGAACCTCAGATTTTAGATTATGTGGAGGTTCGACATCCATAAACCACACCTAACCTTCTACAAAGAAATGATAAGTACGAGGAAAGGTTTCTAAATAGAAAAATCAGGAATTCGAGTCGGGAATTCCGAGATACAAAGCGAGAACAATCGTTTCCCTAACAGGAATCGGCAGGAAAATTGGAGGGATACCAGAGTTAACAACATATACTCTGACCATAGCAGACCACAGGGGGAATTCAATAGATTTGAGGGTCAAGGTGTTGCAGATAATCGGAGAATCGATGATCGACGCTGAGGTGGTCATATTGATCAAGATTCCATAATCAAGGCTGTCGACAGGTTGGTTCAAGGAACGGTGCTTTCAGGGGTCAGAATGATCAAAACAGATATTTAAACTTTTAAGCGATCGATGCTAGTCTGGGGGTAATCGATCGTGATGTTCAGAAAATCCTCCCGATACGGAACACCACACTATTAGGATATCCTCACTACGAATGACTCCAGTAGATTTACTTTATGTGCCCATTCTTTCAAAGGAAACATTCCTTACAGCTCTTTGGGACACGTGAGCGAAGAAATCTTTTACATCAGAGGAGGTCTATCGCAGATATTTTTCGTATTGATCGCGTCAAAAGATTACAGATAGAGTAGTGACGGCCCAGGGAGCCCCGTGTTGTCACTTAGGTCGTGTCGAATTAAAGATTCGGATCCGAGAATTCCAGAAAACCTGGGAATTTCATATTCTTAGCAATATGCAATACCAATGCATTTTAGGCATTGATTTTATGAAGGAGTCAAAATTGACTTTCGATTTCGAAAAGAAATCTTTGATCATTCCAGATGACCAAATTAAACAGTTGCCAAAAGTGGAGAAGCCGGTCGAGATTGATCTATCCGATACAAACCTCGGTGAAGGGCAAAAGCAAAAATTAAAGGATTTATTTAATAGATTTTAAGGGGCTATTTTCAGACCAGCCGGGGTTAACTTATGTTTTATACCATGAAATCGATACTGGGGACTAGGATCCGGTAGTGTCAAGAACCTACCGATATGACAGGGTCAAACAAGGAATATTGACTATCACATTGAGAAAATGTTACAGGAGGGTGTAATTCGTCCTATTCAATCCCCATACGCATCACCGGTGGTTTTAACGCACAAAAATAATGGTATTCCTCCAGATTCTCCAGAGGCGTATCGATTCTCGTTTGACTATCGCAAACAAAACGCCATCACTAAATACCCGCGATATCCATTACCGGTGATTGATGACCTGATCACAAAATCCCGCATTGCCGGTATTATGTCGACATTAGATTTAAAAATCGGGCTACTTTCAATTGGCAATTAGTCCGAAAGATATCGAGAAAATCGCGTTTATAACACGGAATGGCACTTTTGCATTCCTCAGAATGCCATTCGGCCTTTCAGGGACGGCGCCAAATTTTCAAAAGGCCATCGACAGTATATTGAAACCTGTAATTGGGCGTGTTTCGTGATGGTTTACTGGATGATGTAACCATTACATCTCCATCGTTTAATGAACACATAGATCATTTGAATCAGGTATTTACATTGTGGCGAGACGCAGGTCTAACACTAAATAAGGATAAATGTCACTTCGCACGTGACAAATTGAAGTATTTAGGTCTCATAATTAGTAAGCAAGGGATTGAAACTGACAATAGTAAGGTCAAGACAATATCGCAGAAAAGAAATCCGCTAAAAATAATAAAGAGTTGTCGAAGTTTTTAGGGATGGCGAGGTGGTATCAAAAATTTATACCCCACTATGCAGATATATGTGAACCATTATATCGGTTAAAGAAAAAGGGGGCTAAATTTAATTGGTCGACGGAAGCACAAGATGCTTTTAATAAAGTAAAACGAGCATTAACAGAGGCGCCAGTTTCACAGTTGCCGAATTTTCAGGAACAGTTTAACTTATTTACGGATATTAGTGGGGTCGGAATTGGTGCTGTGCTGAATCAAAATCGCAGACCTATTGCATTTGTATCTAGAACCCTGAACAAGGTCGAAAGAAACTATACAGTTACAGAACGCGAATGTTTGGCGGTGATATGGGCATTGAATAAGTTTAAAACTTATTTTGGATCACTACCGGTGAAGGTAATCACAGATCACGCGTCATTAACAAACCTAACGAATGGGAAAAACTTATCTAGTTGGATGAATAGATGGGCACTCAAGTTATCCGAGTTTAACATTGAATGGTAACATTGACCTGGTGTCCAAAACATTGTCACGGACGTATTGTCTAGAAATCCAGTAGGCAATATGGATGGATCACAAATTTCGTGCGCAGCTCTTCGAGCCTTAGCCTTAAACTCCAGAGAACAACTCATTCGAGAAAAAAGGGAAGATCCTGAGTTAGGGCACATCTATCGTTATTTAGAAAATCCAGACGATGATTCCGTTAATGCAACTGTATGCGAGGGTTGGTCCCATGATTTTAAATAATTTGATGGTTTACTCTTTTATGCGAAATATTGTACAACTCTTGGAGAACTCAGAGTGTACATTACTAAATCTCTTCGCGAAGCAATAATGCCAGAATTTCATGATCTGCCATTAGCAGGCCATTTAGGAAAGAGGAAGACTTATTTAAAATTGCGTGACACATGTTACTTTCCGTATATGAGGAAATGTATATTTGAATATGTATCAACCTGTGACTGGTGTCAAAATTTAATTATAAAAACGCGCTACCAGCAGGTGGATTAATTCCGATAGTATCGAATTACCCCAATGAAATCGTAACGTTAGACTTATTAGGCCCCTACCCTGCATCCCGACCTGAAAGATATAGATTTCTATTAGTAATAACTGACCACTTCACTAAGTGGAGTGACCTTATTCCTTTACGAAAAGCTTCGGCCCAGGCCATAGCCAACGCCCTTTTTGAAAATTATATTTCACGAAATGGAACTCCTATTTCTTTGATTAGTGATAATAATCTCCAATTTATATCCGAGTTATTTGAACACCTAAGTCACAGAATGGACATAAAACATATTAAAACGGTAACATTTCGGCCGTAGGCAAATTTAACGGAAAGAGTTAATCGCACTTTATTGCAGACGATAGCTTGTTTTGTATAAGAAAATCACGAAAACTGAGACCGATTTCTCCAGGAGTTCGCTTTCGTGCTGCGCACATCAGTTAAAGAAACGACAGGTAAAACTCCGGCTGAGTTATTCTTTTGTAGAAAGATCACAACACCTTTTAGTAAATTAATAAATGTCACAGAGGGTGCTGAATATTTGGGAGGAAATATTGAGAAATAATTCGATGAGACAAGACAGAATATGCGGAAACAACTTAAGACTTGGGAAAAATACTATAATCGGAAAAGGAGAGAGTTTAACATCAAAGTAAATGATTTGGTGTTGGTACAAACTCATTTTATGAGTGCTGCGGGTAGGAGAGTGGTCGGAAAGTTTATGCTTAAGTTTGAAGGGCCAAATAGAGTGTTGGAAGTTCGGAATAACAATTTGATCATTTGGAAAAAGGGTCACAGTTAATATCAACCGGGTGCGAGTAAACCATCCAAGACAGTCCGACACAATTAGTTTTGATAGTCATATTGAGACACTATATGAAGGACAGAGGTTTAGTAATGGGTCGAGTAGGTCGCACCTGGTAAAATCCAAAAGATCTATGAAAACCTCGAGTGAGAGAGAGTAAGAGTCATAAAACAAATAAGGGAAATGCCGGATTGGAGAATCCGAGATTGAAGCGTAAAGTAAGGTCAAATGTGTCAGTGGAGAGGACTGATAAAAAGTGGTCCAAAATATGCAGGAAAAGATCTCTGCAGGGTTTCTAACATGGGGACCAGAAAAGACCAAACCCTGTACCAACATAGGGGATAAAAAGAACAGTCCCATCCTCTATAACCTATAGAAATCATAAATATAGGAGACCTAATAACCCTTCCCAGGGACCACAGTCCATTCCAGGTCCCTCACATCAACTATATACAAGGCAGTGCAAGCCACCTATAGAAGAGAGCAGACAAGGAGCAAGAGGCCAGTATGACAGGACCCGGGAGACCAGGACAACTTCGAGCAAAGGAAACAGTGCAGCTGAGAGGAGACCAGTCCATTCTAGGCAGGCGACGACAGCAGTGAGACCTTGTCCTTATTACCTACGGAGCCATTTAAATAAGCCCGAAGGAATACCAGAGGTGCAAAGGAGCACTGAGATCGACAGTCTACCGCAGAGCAACCTCAGGAGAAGGAGCCTCAGCATGGAAGCCTTAGACGGAGATCCGGTGGATATGAGCGAATAGAGGACAAAGAAAAAAATCAGGTTGTAACGTTTCTTTTTTTTCTCCTTTCGAACAAGTGGTTGGAAGAATTATTGCAGTGAAGCAAGTCACGGGCGGATGTTTAAAATTTAAGAAGGCAAGCAAAAGTGATCACTCTAATAAGTTTGTTTTTCTTGAAGAGAAAAATAAGCTTTTATCTTAATTTTTTTATATAAATATGGAGAAAACATTTGTAAGAATGCATTTGTTTACTTCTATGTATGACTTCACTAAGATGCGACAATTCCTTTGGTTATTTGTTTTAATGGTTTATTGAAAAATGTTTGAAATTGTATGTATATATATGTATGTGTATATTTTTTCTCACATCTGGTGGCTTGGGACGTGGCGTAGTTAGGTAGTGCTAACATTAACACTAACAAGCGCAGCATGCATGGAATGGAAATGTTAAGGAGCCAGATGCTTTAATTGATGTATAAGAAAATGTTATGTAAAATGTGAATGTGTTTGTACATACAGTATATGTTCGTTTCTTCCTACTACTTAAAGAAGTTATTATTTAAGTGTAGCTAAGCCTGAGCATTGTATAGAAAGCGACAAGTCAACTGTAAATGAAGCAAGAATAAGTCTGTATAGTTTTTTAAGTAGTTAAGTAAAGCACATAGGTAGATTTTTTTTCCCTTTTCGGTGATTTTTCCCTCGCCTCTGAGCCAAATGGGTGTGCTGTAGGGAAATGTAAACTTGCAAATGTTATGTCAAACAAAATGAAGTTGGTGGTCGTAATGCTTTTCTTTCCTTTAGGGAAGGAGAATTTGTAAAGTATCCGATGGTTAGATATATATTAAAGTTGTAGAGACTACGAATCAAGAATTGGTTACATAATTTATTTTCAGGCCATTGGTGACCATCGAATAAATCCGTTTTCTTTTTGGAGGGCATTGTGACGAATCTGTATGGAATCTTTCCACTAATATTCTTAGGCGTCTTTTTGGGGATTATAAATTCGCGTATATTTCCAATCAACTCCAAAAAGTGAACAGAATATGCAAAGTAGATTGGGTATTTCAGTATAGCGTTGTAAGCTAGCAAGTATGAAGGCTATTGAGCCAGCAGCAGTAGCCTCAAATTTAGAGGATTCCATTGGATTACGTTGGTGAAGCCTTGTTGCTGTTATTCTACGAAAGAACTAGAAAGCAGATATACCAGATGGTAACTATAATTTATTTACGCTCAAATAAGCATTGTTTAATAAAATTAGTTAAAGTTAATGAAAGCTAATAATACGAGTTACGTGTATTTCTCGGACCTCCTATTTCGGTAGACCTTATTTGATCTTGCAATTATTGATTAATTTCATAATTCGTAATTTAATTTAATATTAAAGGTTTGACGTAACATAGAAATATTATATCTTATTAGAGTTTCTGAGATTTGAATTCATATAATAAATACAAGTTATTATTATACAAAATGGCTCTTAGTGATTCTTTGCCTCAAATTAATCTTGGTGTCCCGGGTGGAACCCAGAGGGATCCGCACACTGTTACATTATGTTATTCCCCCAATTCTTTGAGGGAAACCAAAGATATATTTGTTCTGTTACGGAGATGAGTGAGTGAGTGAATATTAACGTCGCACTGTTTAGCTGCACGGACCACGTAATTTTGAACCATGGTCAAGTGACGTGGACGACACCTGAGCTGGCACCCCTCTCCTAATTAACACACCACACCAACGGGAGGACGTTTCAGCTCTCGACAGATTTAACGTGCATTGCTGCCCTACACGGCGGGTCTTTAGTGGTACTGGGATCGAACTCATGACATGCCTGCCATGATACGATACCTTGACCACTGAGCTACCGCTGCCCCGATACGGAGCTGGAAAGATCACATTCACCGCTTAATCGAAACCTGAGCCAAATCGAAATGATCACGCTCCGTAACAAACGTACAAGTAGAAAGTTTAGTTACATAATTAAAAGATTATAAAGGGTCTGGCTGAGCGAAGAGAGGAATGTGGGAATCAGGCACTTTGCTTGTTGACAAAATTCTAAATTTGAAAAATGTCTGACTTTTCTCGCGGTTTAAAAAGGTCATAAACCCTACCTCATTGCATAGATATATCCGCGATGTAACACACTCTTATGTTCTTTACCCATTCTCATCCGTTATTTTCTGTGGCACAATGCTACAGTTAAGTAGAGATTCGAGATAGAGTGTTTCTCCATCTGCAAAAATTCCCCCTTTCTGTGGCCTTTGTCCATTTCCTGTCCACAAATGCCAAAACAAAAATTACTGAATTTAAAAATAGAAGACCGTTTTTCCTTCAGTAGTTACAAAGCGATTTTTGGCATTGTAGAGAAACTTGTTCTATTCTTATTTTCTCGTCTTTTGGTGAAATGTTTTCCTACAAAATAAAGTTAAAGTTAAGAAAATTCTGATTCTAGGTATACTTTGCGCGAGTTCCGATAACTTTTCTGGGATGATAGGAAACCCAAAATATAGCCCTTTCTGCCGAATGTGAATGAAACTAAAACGGAAGACATTGCCCGGCAGGAAAGGGCCATTATACATATCAACAAATTTTTTCTAACATGTGTGAGTATATGTTCACTGATGGAAAAAACTTCCAACAGACGAAGAAAAAATTATTGCAAGGTAACGAAACTTCAGCTATATATTTGTCTAGATAACATAGTTAAATTATTAAAGTTTCAAAATCATGATTTTTAATGTGAGTGCCAGGAGAACTGTTTCAACTTTTAAATAATGGAACGTCAATAACACTAGGCAACACCAAAAATGTTTCGGGCTCACAAATAGCTTATTACGAAGTATTCTGGGCCGCTAAACAGGAAAAATGCCATAAAAGCTTCAGATTAGCTCTAGTTTGCAAGATTTAGAACTCCTCCTTTCTCAAAAATAGCTGCCGTTTCACTCATCTTTACTTTCTGTGTCTAATCTTTCGGACGTTCATTTGAACGGATAGATTGAAGCATTTGCCTCAAGATCGATTTTTTAATTCGACGAGAGGCGTGTAGCATCACCACCTCTTCACGTGTGTTTTTTAGTGTAACCTGGAGCATCAATAAAACATAGAAAAGATAATAGAACACGATTCACGTGACATTCGTAGTTTTTCGACTTACAACTCATAGTAAATCTATTCAACTCCATTTAGGTCCCAAAGACTGCTTATACCAGTTACGGATCAACTAGGCGAATTATCTTGAACTTTGGCACTTTTGCGATGGTACCCAAATACCTTTTTGTTACACAGTAAATGCAAAAAGAATGTTTATTCCCAAAGTAAAGTGGTGAAAACTTCATTAAATGTAAATTTAATAATATATAAGATGGAGAAAATGAAATTTGCGACTTAGGTATCACATA
The DNA here is from genome assembly GCA_019973935.1 of Trichonephila clavipes. NCBI lineage: Eukaryota > Metazoa > Arthropoda > Arachnida > Araneae > Nephilidae > Trichonephila > Trichonephila clavipes. The sequence continues at coordinate 218,698 of BMAU01020585.1, forward strand.
TTTAGATCCTTTTAAATTTGATTTGATATATATTTTTCTGTTAAAAAATCGTATTAGATACAACAGTATCGAAAATAAAAACCATACATACCCATATTTGATGCAGTTAAAAACTCAATAATGCATGCTCATTGTGTCATTGCATTCTCAAATTTGATCCAGTAACAAGTTCGAAAATGAATATGTGAAATTTCAGTTTTGAGTACGTACTTTTTGCCAAAAATGAGTATGCGTGATTCTAAAATTTGAATACGTGAAGTACACAAAAGTGAGTATTTTAAACTCAATTCTGAATACCCGTTTTTCGCAGTGTAACGTCAGAGCTATTCTACGAATGTATCATGCTCATTTTCCAGATTGGTGAATGCAGGATAATAGCAATTTTTTGCGGTCACATCGCCAATGTCATGAAAAACGTTCTTTCCACGCCCCCAGACATGATGCTGGTCGACAAAGAACTGAACGCAGTCCAAGCCTGGGAGAAAGCATCTAGAACGTTGTGGCCGATAGACTGGAGTCAAGTACAAGATCTGTTGTTCATCACGTAAGTGTGAGTCATCAGACGGTTGGTAGAGTGTTAAAGGAAAATCGCTTACACTTCTTCCATTTTCAGCGAGTACAAGCTTTAAATCCTGCAGACTATCTTCTACGATTGCCAGTGGGTGGAACAGCAGTTGGACTTAAAAACTAAACACTTTGTGTCTCTGCCTCACCACGTCAGTTATTGTGATGGCCTGTACAAAACTTAAAGTTTGTACTATGAATTCGGGACCAGCCTTTTTCATTAAACACTTTGTCTTTCCTTTCTATGCGTAATGGATGGATGTCTCAGTAATCCATGATCTCTTATTTTTTGTGTATGTGCCTCACCACGTCACTTGCACCCATACATCCCTGTACAATCAATGATTGTTACAATGGCCTGTACAAAACCTTAAAGTTTGTACTATGAATTCGGGACCAGCCTGTATAAGATCGAAAAATAAAATATACAGCAGCTGTTTTGACAACTAAAATGTCTCTATCCCGGTTATGCATCGGATTCGTTCCTACCCTTCTCTGCTGCAGCAAGTCTATGCGAAATGGATGGATGTCTCAGTAATCCATGATCAAATACTTTCAATAAGGGAGAGAGCACATTGGGGAGCATGCGATCTTGCGTTAGCTGGTTAGGGATGGCGAACCAGTGGCACGCGACGCAATATTTTAGACACCCCAGTGATCAAAAGGGTTTACATTTTATTCCAAAGTTCTCTGTGAAGTATTACGAACAAACGCGAGTGATAGGTCACAAGGTGTCGAGGAGCAAACTTGTTTGTTATTGTTTTGCCATAGTTAAGTCGTAAACTACAATTGTTTATGACGTAAAATTTGTCTACGCATAGCATAAATTCCATTGATAAAACTATATTTTAAAGTTTATCTGTGTTATATTTACGATTTTTTAAACTTTTACTTAACATTTTTAGTTCAGCAAAAGAACAAAAAGGGCAAAATAGTAAAAGCAATAGAAAATTTCAAATTTGGTGGACCTAGAAACATGGTATTATAAGTAAAGGTGACAAGGTTTTATATTCTGGAAGAATGGTATTCAGAACATCGTCTGTAAAACGGTATTTTGAAACAAATCACACAAACCCTCGTGGGAAAAGAAGTGAATCTCAGCAAAAATAATTAATTGCTTAAAAACCATTTGGCAGCCCCTACCACTCCAATATTCGACGTACTATCCATGCGAATGCATGCCGTGCTGTGGTTGACTCAAAGTAGACTTGTGACAAATCTATACGGAACTTTATCACTAACCTTCTGAGTCGTCCTTTTTATGGAAATTTAATTCCCTATTTTTTTCCAATCAACTCCAAAAAGCGGACAGGATTCCTTGTTATGCAGATTAGATAAAGTATTTAAGTCATACGGAATAGTAAAGTTAGAGCAGTAGAGAATAGAGATTGAAGCAGAAAGTTATAGTGAAGTTAAATTGAAGATTTCTTGTTGGAGATAATTTAATCTCAAGAAGAGTTGAGATTCCGTTGGTAATTATTGATTTATAATTAAAGTCTCATTAAAGTTTTAGGAGTGAGAATAAAGTTAAATGTTCAATAGGAACATTAATAAATATAAATCTGGGATCTTTTATCGTGGTAATCTCTGCGTGATCGTTATTTAATTGTTAATTAATTGAATCATCAATTAAGTAAGTTAATTTAAAGGATATTATCTTTAAAACCTCATAATATTAGTTAGATATATTTGATAAAAAGTTTTTGATTCTATTTGGATAAGATAACCAAATAAAGAAAGTTGTTTATAAAAATGGCTACTGGTTCTTACATAACTCCTATTTATTCTCGTTCTCAAAGTGAGGTCCAAGGAGACCTTTACAGACTGATGCGTTGTTGTTGTCGTGTTCTTCCCGAATGAATGTTGCCAGAGCCTGAGACAGATTGGACTTCTAAACAATAGATGGCGATACCACCTATCTCCCCCTCCATGATTTAGACAGGGAACTGGATGGTAGGGAAGTATATTCTTCAGCCCCCTGCAGCCGTGGTTTCTGTGGCGACAGCCCGCAAGACTTTCGGACCTACAAATTTAACGAGCACGTACTCCGTGTGTATTCGGAGGCATCAGGCACCGAACCCAGGCATTCCAATCCTGAGTCCGATGCTCTAACTACTGGGCTACTATCGGTCCTTTATATAGTAGTAGGCCTAAGTAGACTTTGTGGCTTATTTATTTTGTATCCTGACTCAAAGTAAACTTCGAGGCTGTTGATGACAGACCTCTTGATTCTGACCCATGGTTAAGTGATGAAGGTCAATGAGCTCCGATTAAAACTCCACACAAAGCCAACAAAATTTGAACCTCGGGAGATGCATCAGCTCCTCTACAAGGCGGCTCTCATGGGAACTCGAATCCTTGACTCGACTGGTACAATGCCTTCTACGAGTTCGCGACCAGGACTACTACGAGTGTGCATGATTTAAATTAAACAAGTTTGCAATCCTTTCATATTTTAACAACGGCACTAATTCTCAAACTTTTTTTGTTGCGGTACAATTTCCAATAAAATAAGATGAAAAGAATTTTACTTATCTCAGTAATATGCTCTCTTACATTTGTCCACGAAAGAATAAGTTAAATAGATCTTTTGGTTTATTTGTGTAAGTGATTCGGTTCCGGGCTTTATTTTTTCTTAGAGCAGTGCTTCTCGAAGTTTCAATATCCAACCACGCTTTTCTTCGCGCCCTCGTCATACAATAGCAATGTGTTGAATTCAATAATACTGTACTTGGACGCTAAGACTACGACACGGCCTTAATCTGTTAAGTGCCAACAGCGTATATAAACGTCTCACTCAGCCAAAGCACTAATTTTCCTAGACGTCTTTTCCAAAGTACAATCTTTTATCTGCACTGCTATCCGTAGAATTATTCCGAAGGCTTTGGAATGCAATAAAAGGACCTTGATAATGTTTGCGAAAAATTTACTTATTTCAGAATATTTTTGCTTCTTTATTCCCCCCTATACATCACATACGTGCATCTACGAGGTAAATGGTTGACATTGGAAAGTGAATTGCGTAACTTTTAATCGGTAGTTAAGGGATTAATTATAACCCTTACTAATTATAAAGTTGAGTTTTCATTTTTGTATATCATTTTATATATGTAGAATTTAAAGTATTAGGGAATATAAGTATTCTCCGATCAGTGAGGTTACAACCTCACCAACAGATGGTACTACCAGGAAATATACCCCGGAATGGTGGGTTTTGAGGGACGGGGAACAAGAGAGACGTCAGAGGGACTTACGAACGAGAGGTAACGTTTTCGGTCAATGTGGTGGTCGATAGGCTTAGCGACAATTGAGAGTATGCTCCTCCGTGAAATAACTCATATATAAATTTTGTTAATCAGTATTTAATTGGAACTAATCTAATGTTTCATTAAACAGAAATTTTATTCTAATCAGCTTATTTCTTTGAATATCAAGATCCTGGACAAAATGACTCACCTCTAGACAAAAAAGAAAAGCCACTTATATAAATAAGATACACCCCTACATATATGACAATCCTATGGGGTCATTGGTAATTATTAAACTTGTTCTTATTTTTGTATTGTTAAATTAATTATAAAATGAATTATGCAGCACTGAAATATATTTATAAGTATAATACATCAGTGTAAATGTGTAACTTATTTTTTATTATGTCAGAATGTGTTTTGTTTGCTTTGTTGGGGTTTTTTTGTTTGCTGCTCGCGTCCCCCTCGTAGAGTCGTCCCGCCCTCCAAGGGGGCGCACCCCACAGTTTGAGAAACGCTGTCTTAGAGTATAACAAATAATTTTAAAAATAATATTTGGAGGTACACTTCAAGAATTTGGTGGCACACAAGTGTTGTGGCACATTGATTGAGAATCACCGGTGGAAAGATTCAATGTTCTGCTGTAAGTTTCAGTTACCTAATTTCTTCCCTTAACAATGAAACAAAGTCGATCTTCTTAAGGTGCTCAGTGCAAATACCAGCGTAATACGCTTTATTCATGTATTTTCTAGCACACACACACTTCATGCCTTTTTAGAAATAAAAAAATTCTAAAAGCATAACGTGTGGACTCCACTCGGGAGGACGCTGAAAGTTATTTTGGAAACAAATTATTTCTTTTCGAACACACGTTCATGTACAAATCAATGCAATTACGTTCTGTTTTAATGTGCGGAGGGTAAAGCGTGCACTTATCGAAGACCGATTGCACAAACTAATGGAAGCTGACGCGTTTCTCGCCAGCCCCGGATGTTTGGCCTGGGGACTCATCGCCCTCTTCTCCCTCGATAAGCGCCCTCTGTTGAGATAAGGAAAGCGAAAATCGTCAGAAAGGGGAAGAACGTCAGAGATTGTAAAAACTAGACTTTTCCCGTGCATAATTCAGATGCCAAATTTTTGGCCCAGAGCGAAAAAAAACCCAAAGAGCTTATCTAAAACCTATTTTTATTATTATTATGAGAAGGACGATTGCGTGAACGGAAATGGTTTTGGGGGGGGGAGTAAAAGAAAAAGCATTTTCTGAAGCGAAACGCATTTATTTCGAAAGTTTATGCAAATAGCTTTTAAAACACAACGCGCAAACACAGAAAACGGTTTTTTTCCCTCTCTCATGCTGCGGGCTGCTCCCGAAATTCGCTTAAGGAATTTTTATGAAATTACTTCCCCCTCCCCCTCTTCTGCTGCAGCAGACAATTCCGAATGTTAAAGAGAAGATGCGATCCGCCGAGAGGAAACTTATTTTTGTTTCCTTTTCACCTGGTCTACTTGAATGGTGCGATCGTTACGTCCTTTGCGTTGCCTTGAGTTCCGTACCTGCAACCCCAGTATCCGAAAGGTTCTCAGTTCGAAGCTCACCTGGAGTTTTTTCTATCACTGAAGGCTCACCGTGTAGAGCAGGGGTGTCCAACACGTGGCTCGCCAGTACGTAAGTAGCGGCCCACCGACTCTTTTTTAAAACATTTTAAATTTCAGATTTTAAATTTTTTTCATTTTGAAATTTATTTGAGGGGAGATTTATACATATATATATAAATCTACAATGTATTTACATGTTATCTGTTCTTGTTTTAAAATAAATCGTTTTTGATAATAGATATGTCCTTTAGATTATATTTGATAGATGAACTTTAGATGATTTATATGTTATCAAACAATTACATTTTATTTTACTATAAAAAATTGCTTTTTTAATAAACTTCGAATTGCTTTATGCATATCCTTTACTATGGATGGTACATGATTCTCTGTGTGTGCGACTTTCATTTCTCCTCCTCCTTTTCTGTTTGGAGTGCCCCAAAAGCAAGAGGCAATCAGAGACGTTTAAAAAAAGTATTCAGGACGGTTAAGATAAAGGACAATGTATACTTAATCGTTTGCGAATTTCAACAATGAGTAACGAAAGATCAATTCAAAAGGAACACCGTAATTTTCAAGAGAACTGCAACTGTAATATTTGATCATCTTCTATTACTTTACTGCGTGCCAAGGAGAAGCATCTTGCTGCCTATCAGTTCCGGCTCTAGCAGTTCTGCCCCCCGGACAAATGCCGCCCCTCTCCACAACGTATAAAAAATATTTTTAAGAATTGTTCATAAATACACACCTATAAAACTTGAATAGTTCTTGCAAAGAAAAAGCAATATAACAGTATACGTATATATATTTATTAAAAATTAAAACAAATAACAAAATAAACAAAAAATTACAAGTGTTTTTTTCAGACTTTTAACCCTGAAAACTTTCTGATTAATTCCTTGAAATCAATTTGTTCAGCTATTTAATGTTCGATTGGCAATGTGGCTAAGCCATTTAATCTCTTTCGAAGAATTGTAGACCGTAAGAAATTTTTAATTAATTTTAATTTTGAGAAACTCCGCTTACTACACTTATTGGCAAATAAAGCAAAATTCTTAATGCAATGGCAAGATTTCGCGCAAATTCTAAAACTGAAATAAATTTTAAAACTTCTATTGGCTATCTGCTAGATCAAGCGTATTTATATCTACTGATTCTCCATCTGTCAACATCATTTCTAAATTTTTACAGTTTTTAATTATTAAATTTTGGGTATATCTTTTAAATCATATATATTATATAAAAATTGAAAACAATTACTATGGATACTCATTAAATTAAATCTACATTCCAAGGCATTAATTGCTTGGTCAGTTGTAAAAAAAATAAAGCTCTATTTTAATTTAGGATTTTCCACCGGATTATCTCGTGCTTCGTAATCAAAATTAACATTTTTGCAACGAACTCTGTGACGTGCATGCGTGACCTCAAAATTAGCAGGGATATCAATCTCGTCGGCTTGTTCTTTTGCATCGCAGAGCATTTCAGCAAATGCCCCACCCGATCGAAGATCATTAAAAAAATCCTTACAATTTCTTAAGAGTTCCAGAGTGGACGGTAGATCGTAATATTTTGTTTGCAATAGCTTGCTTATAGGATGTATGCAATTTTAAGATTTTATACCACATAGTGATGGAGCATAAGAACTTAAATTGTTTAATAGAATGTAATAATCCAGAGGCCTCATCTCTCATAGATTCCAGCATTATTATAAACCAGTGTTTCTCAAACTGTGGGGGGTGCCCCCTGGGGGGTCGTGATAACCCTAGGAGGGGGGCGAAAGCATTTAGAAAAGATCATTTAAAAAATTTATTAAATTGTTGAAAGTAAGTATACAAACATAATACATTCTGATATAATGAGAAAAAAACATTTACACTCTGTAATAATACACTTATAAAAATATCATTAGTGCACAATGTTTTGAAAATTAATTTAACAATACTAATTTAAGAACATGTTTGTTGTTACTGATGCCACCTGATCGAGGTCCACGAAAACAAACATCCGTGTCTTCTCCGGGATTCGAACCCAGTCCTTACAGCACCGCAGTCAGCATCGCTAACCACTATACCGGTTGGGCGACAAGAATAGGGTTAATAATTAGAAGTGACCCGATGTGCTTGTCATATATATAAAATTATATGTAAAAAAATTAACATTTATCTTGATAATTTGTACGGCTTATAATTCTGTGGATTAAAAGTTACGCGATTTACTCCACACGGCCGCATTTTGCATGTGTATGTGGTGTATTTGGGGAGAGGAGAAAAAGAGAATAAAAATACGAAAATCCTCTGAAATATATATATAAATAAATCGTTCAAATTAATCCTTTTGCTTTCATACAAAAAAATTTGAATTCATGAAAAATTGACCCATTTTAATTAAAAATCAATGTGTTTGAGATTTTCTAAAATTTTATCGTAAATTTAAAACAAAGAATAAAAAGCCATTCTTTTACTTTCGTTTGAACACGTATTTAATTACGTTTAATATATCTATAATTGATAACTATATAGAGAATAAGATATCCTAATAAAGTATATTTTCCAGTATTAAAATTAGGAAATCTTTTTAACTTATATTTTTCAACAAACCCACATATACATCTGTACTTAGCACGCACAAAATATAGAATGAATTTACATAATTTTTAATCTAAGAAAAATGTTCTACTTATACAACTCCCACTGAAAAAATAGTTTCCATTAATATTATTAATATAACATTAGAAATTAATAATCTTTATAATCGCTAAAATTAACACTAATAAAAAACACTCAAAAAAATAGAGAGACCACAATATTTAAAAAATAAAAATAAAAATTATATTATATTTCTCAGTCAAATAAAATTCTGTCTTTTAGCTTCCTCAAAAAATGTATTTTCGAAATATTTTTCATAACATTTAAATATAATCACATGAAAACTCACATTTGGAAATATATTCATAATACAAAAATAATATTGCTAAATTGATCTCTCTTTACATCAAAGAAGAAGAAAACATTGAAATAATTCACTTATTACTAACCTAATTCACAAACTTTAAATATTCCGAAAGAATTTTTTATAAAATACCTTTTCGATACATCCGTAAGCAATAACATAATTATTTATAAGAATATAATTACCAGAGAGTGTATTACTCAATTTTTCTTGATGTATGAAAAAGGATAAAAAAAAATCTGAAACCACATCTGCTGTATTGATTTCACGTGAGGATTCAGAAAAACGGAATCAAAATTTGCAATAAACAAGACAAATGAACCACAATTTTTTTAAAATTTGGAATAGTAATGAAGGGGTTGTGCAATGTGTGTCTCGTTCCGAAAAAGGAAGCCCTATTATGAAAAAAATTTCGCGTCAACAACATTATTTCGATTTAATCTAAAAAAGTAAAAAATTTTAATCCATTACTCTTAACTACAACTATAGATACGTATATACAAAATAATTTCATTGAAATCAGAATAACCTAGTTTTCTTTTAACTCGGTAGTCATTTCAGTTATAATAGTTACTCATTTATGTGAATTTATTTATAACACACTTAATATATATATATATATATATATATATATATATATATATATATATATATATATATATATATATATATTTACAGAGATGTACCTTTCAGAAAGCACTACTGTATTTATGTATTAAAGTCTTAAAAAAATAATTTGAAATTAAAAACATAATTACCTGTTGCTCTTTCAAACGAGCAAAATCTAAAAGATTCAGTGGAGCCAATTTTTTGTACTAGGGTCTGTTTTAACTTCAAGTAACTACTCAAGAGTAAAATAAAACATCTGTAGCTCGCTATCTTCAACAAACTTTTATTGCCTCCTCTTTGGTTAGCTGACGTCGGATATTTTATGGGTGTCTGGAATGTCCGTTTTGACCCCAGTCCGATACGGGGAGAAAGTTACAAGATATGGTATAAACATATCCAATTTCATGATTTAACATATACTGCAGCCTCGAACCCTTCAAGGTTCAACATAAAAGTAAACTGACATTTATAACGTACACATAAGAAACATTAAATGAACTGCCAGAATCACAATACTAAACACAAATATATAACTGGAAATTACAAAAGTGTTAAATCAAATACACATTTAACGATAAATTCTGTCGGTAAGCCAGTCAAATAGTTAAATGTGCATGTAAATACGAGTGTTTTTTTTTCAAGAGATATTTACAAATTTGAAAGGAAAACGATAACTCTTTTTAGCATATATAATTTTCAACTGTGTATAAGAGCAGAATTTTGAAGAACTGCGATTTTTGTGCACATTTGTCACCCTCAACGTAGTAATTAATGCTTCTGATTTCCCGGTTTTTTCCCTTCCCGGAAATACATCAAAAGTTTTAAACATTTAAAAACAAGTTATTTTTAAATAATATCAATAATTATTACACAAAATAAGGAAAATGTATACCGTTTTTTTCTTCAATTTTTGATTTGGCTTCGACTTCTAAGTTTTCAGATTTTTAAACGTTTGTATGTATTTTATTAAAAATGTATGTCATTAAACAATTAATAAAACTGAAAACGGTTTAAAATAATAAATAGTGTATCAAATGTATTTTCATCCGTGCCCCCTGCAAATTTAGTATAATTTTGTGACTCTCCTAATGACAACACAGATTAATACGGACTTTGTGAATCACCCTGTGCCCTCACTTACAGATTTCTCAACAAGTCTAGTGCGGATTGAAACTGATTTATGTGAATCGATAATAAATTCTATCTTACCTTACAAAGATTATGATTCCCTTAAAAATGCTCACAAATATTTTCAAAACGATTCGTTGATAATCCTTTCGGTCACGGGTGTTCGATTTGTGACAGATTATGGCTTAGAGATCATTTGAGAACGCCTGTTGCTGGCCACAAAAATATTTTACCGGAATTAATTTAAAAGAGATTAAAGCATGCTACAATTGCTGACAAATTTTAAGTAGGAAAAGTATACCAAATTAATCAAAATATAATAGTTTTGTATACCCAGAAATTCCAGCGCATCTTCCTACTTTGACTCAGAAAGACTCATTTCGTCACGAATACCTTTCATGCAAATTCAGCGATTGAGACATGTACACGCTCAGTTTGGGCAGATGATCAATGTTCCTGTATCCGTCAATACAATGGTCAACCGATTGCTGCGAAATGTTGATGACTACTGTGTCAATGCTCACATCAAACGGAGGAGAACTAGTTATCTAATGGGTTTGGTTACTAAAAGAACCATCAAAGCTTGGTTGCAATATTTAATAGCTGATCCAGAATGAATAATGTTACAATCGATTATAGTTTCTTCAATTTGAACCAGTGTACGTCTCAAGTTCCTCATGATGAAATCAGCGAAAATATAACTATTAAAGAGAGTTTTACAGCCCAGCAACAGACGTTGTTATGGAATGAAGAGAAATATCTTTGTATCGCTCCTGGAGAAGCGAATGTACCAAGAAGCTTGTTATTTGATCAACATGCTGAGGAGCTTTCTTTTTCCCAGCAATCTCCTTGGGTCATTTTAGAAACTTCAGGGAAGGCGTTAGATAGCCACAAGTGAATTAAGACGTGTTGATCGTCGTGGAGTGCCCCCACAGCTTTATATGGCAATGAAAATCATGCGATTGAGAGAATAAGTTTGAATTTTATTTGATTATTATATGTTTCCCCAACAGTTTATTACAATTAGATGTATTCCTCTATTTACGGCCAAACGTTGTCAAATCAGTTTCACTCCCATTGCGTGGCGTTCCACGCTCCACTTTTTTTAACCGTTACAAATTTTACTAGCAATGGTTGACTTTTCAATTCAGTCTAAAACAAAATAATTATGTTCCACACTTCTAAAGTGTAAATAATAATATTTTGAAGATAATTTCATCCAAATTTTTTCGTAACAAAAAAAATGCATTTTTTAAATTCGGTCCAAATGCCGCCCCGGACATGGGTCCGACAATAGAGCCGCCCCTGGCCCTATTGGTAAAGACATCCCTGAGGGAAGATAGAAGCTTGGATTCTAGAATAGCGTCAACGTTTTTTCTTGCATTTAAAGTCCCATCGATGATACGAAGGCAGCATACCATTTGACCTTTAGGCAACCAAGATATACAACTATGTGGGTACTTTATAGGGTACATATTTCCATACTGAATAAAGTTTTCTTAGTTTCATCACTCCATATAACTTGTGAACACTAATTGTTTGTCCAATTAATGTGTTTCTTTGCCGCCTGTTGTCTTTTATTACCACTAAATATATATATATATATATATATATATATATATATATATATATAATATATAAAAGAAATATGTATTATTTATCAAAAACAAGAAATAATAGATAAAGAACATAACAAGAAATAGCATAATAAAAATATAAAAGCTGAACATGAAGAACAAAATTATAGAGAAATAAAAGAACTACAAAAAAGCAGAACCTAGCGAGTCAGAAAGCAATTTCGGACTTAGGACCGAATAAGTGGGGTTAAACTAGTTTAAAGGCGCCAACCTTCCCCCTTTGCAAATCGGTAGGAAAACCAAATAAAATAAAATAAACAAAACTTCAAAGTATGGATAACTCAGAGAGCATGATAAAACCAATCACTACTATTATGTAACAAACTCTCCCAAAACTCTTAATGCAGAAAAAAATCACAAAATCGCAAAATAATTATGTAAGAAAAGTAGAAAAATGCTAAAACAATTACATAAGAAAAGTATCATTCAAAAATTAATTTAACAAAATTTCTTTACTCACAAAGCTTTTACGAAGAGAAACAAGCGTCTTGCCATTAATGAAAGTCAATTATTCACTAAGTTAAAAAATTCGAAAATACATAACCACATCATTTGAGCTGACTTTTATACCAGCCAGAAAAGACAAGTATAAAATGACGACAATCAAATATGGTAAAATTTGAATTGGTTGATTGTCAAAAATGTAAATTTGCCAGGCTATAATTTGGTTGGTTGTCAACAATGTGTAAGATGTTCAAGATGTGTGTGGAAAAAATGTAAACTGTGATATATATATATATATTTATATATATGTATATATATATATATATTTATATTGGATTATATATATATCAGGCCCCAGGCCTGCTGGTAAAGGGAGGAGAGCATCTCATCCCTAAAATAACTTTTTTTTTTCTTCAGCCACATGAAATCCAACATAGCGGCCTTTTGGCATGCAACCGGGGGAACAATAGATAACATTTCGGTGAGAAGTCACCAGCTAATCCATTTCGAGTATGCATTCTCCTTCGTCTAAACTAAAACTAAAATTAGATGACCATGGGCACCAACGCCGTAGCCGCTTTTCCCCAGAAAATTGGCAGAAAAAGATAGAGCATGATTGGAACATTAACAAATCAAGAATACACCCACCAAATCTGGGAGGAGTTACATATCCCCAAGCACAAGCGTTCTAACAAAGCAGAGAGCCGGCGGGACGAAGGGAATGGGAAGCCAAAGGCAATCAATTGGTAGGGTGACAGTTCACCCCATGAACCCAGTCTAAATGATGCAGTGTGATGAAGCTAAGTGTATTGTTTCTGAGTATGAATTGGAATTCTTGTTGTGTTATGGGGGAGAGAGGAGGATTCTCCACTTCGTTGAAGAGTATGCATATTTAATTTTAGGATGAGGATATATAAACAATGTTTGTGCTCTAATAATTGGATTGTCATGATATTTAACAGAATTAAATACATTTCTAGAAAGTTTAGTGATGTAATTAGAAATCCGCTCCATGTGCAGGCCGTTTTGTATCACGTCGTTACGAACATACCAAGGTGCATTCGTGATGACGCGAAGTATTTTGTTTTAAGTAATTTTAATGCTCTCCTTCGTCAGCGATCGTTCTATCTTTAAATAGGCTTATTTACGCCCAAATCCGTACACGATAGTAAGGAGTTCGCTCTATTTCTATATATTATTTACTTAATTTTGAAGTTAAACTTTCCAAGCCTGACATAAATATATATGTGGTTGAGTCCGAGTTGTCTTAATTTGTCAAGTGCTAGTAGGCTTTCAAAAAAACATCTTCAGTGAATGTTCTTTTTTTTTCTTATGACGCCCACATCAAAAGCTTAGGATAAAATTGTGGTACGATTTCACTTTGACGAGACACAACTTGCGACGATTATAAAGCAAAGCGGACAACAGATAAACAACAGTAACATCTTGGAGGACACAACACAAAGACAAAAAGAGCGACCGCACAAGATTTTCGGTTTTTATACCAGCAGTGGCAAGCGCGTGACTATTATGTAATATTAATTCTAATGGGAGGCAATGGGTGGGACAGGGATTTCGGAAACTCGTTGATTATGATTACAATTAAGGTATTATTTTTAAACCAAAGAATTAAAGCTTGTGTAAATATTAGGAAAGAACAAAAGGATGCTAGAGGGAATTATTACACACACACGCACAGACACACACACACACACACACACACACACACACACATATATATATATATATATATATATATATATATATATATATATATATATATATATATATATATATATATATATATATATATATATATATATATATATATATAAATCTTCTGTGCGTGTGTTTGTCACTAAACTCCTCCTATACGGCTGGACAGATTTCGATTTTGAAATTTTTTTTGTTCATTCAAGTAAATTCGACAATGGTTTAGATTCACAATTTGGTCCGATATCGCAACTATTTAAAAAAGATATTAATTAAAAACATTCAAAAATTAAAACTCAACATTCACCTGTATTGTTGTTACAACACTATTGTTATAAACAAGTAACATAAATTTTTTTTTTAAATCTAATCCTACTTAGATCAACCAAGAAAAATTTATTTTAACTAGTTTTTATTAAATAGTTGCAATTAATATAAATATGTATATACATATGACAGAATCACTACATTAAGTGGTAATTAATTTTTATTAATTATCATTAAAGTATCGTATTGTCATCCAAAACAATCGTGTGTATAAAATTTTCTTTCAACTGAATGCTTTAACACGTGAGAAAAAAACCTTTTCTAATTTTCACATAAGTCGCCAAAAGGTCGCTAAGTCGCCAATGTGGCTGCATTTGTAATTTTTAAATAATTAGTTTTAATCAATTAATTTTTACTAATTATAATTAAATTATTGTATTGTCATTCAAAATAATCATATACATTACATTTCAGCTCAATTGAGCGCTTTAAAATGTATTTTATTAACGATTGAAAATTCCACCAAGATAATTAAATAAATAAACAAACAAACAAATAAAATATGTATAGAGATCGTGAGCTAATAATAGGAATTGAAAAAGACATAAGTTAGCGCCGAAAACTGATTTTCAGCCAAACTGGCCAAACCCGGTCTTAATTGTTACGAAAATGCAGACGCTATTCACGCTTTTTAGCGTTTTTAATTAATATCTTTTCAAATAATCTTTATATATGTAATTCTTCTGTGCGTGTGTATGTAACTGAACTCCTAAACGGCTGGACCGATTTTGATGAAAGTTTTTGTCAGTTCCAGTGGACTTGAGGATGATTTAGATTTATAATTCGGTTTAGAAATGTTTATTTAATTAATTTTTTATTTATAAACTGTTGATCTTGGAATGTTTTACATTGTATCCAGCAAACTGCGCTACGATCACAATATCGAATATTCAAAAAACTTTTATTATAATTCAAGTTGATCCCGACAGTTGGTGCTGTGATTATTTCAGGAAAATATTTTGCCACTTCGTGTTATTATTTTGTTGAAATAAATCGTGTGTTAATTAAATTATTACATTCAGATGTAATTAGTGTTTGAAATTTTACTCAATTTCAGTCAAATTTTACTCAAAACGGTCCAGAATGTTAAAGCTTATTCATAAAAATATGGATTTTTTGAATTTAAGATGTGTGTACACAGGACAACGTCTGTCGGGTCCTCTTGTATATATATATATATATATATATAATACAAAACATAAAAATACACAGATAGTTAGAACCTAAGATAACTATACTAAATAGGAAGAAATAGGCACAATCGTAAAATAACAAACTCCTGGCCTTAGGAACCAAGATTGCAGGTTTAAACAAGTTTTAGGGCTAGCCAACCTTCACCTGTAGTTTGTCATACTATGTAACAAGAGGAAAGGAAAAAATAACATTTGGAAGAATTTAAACATTATAATAAAATAACTAAACTAATAAAATATAATTATAAATTTGTAGTGTACTAGTATTCACATTATACATTTAAATTCGATGCAAAACGTAGATAGTAAGACTTACTTCGGGAGTGTATCAACTGGTTATGTTTCCCACCAAATACAAGAGAGGGAAAGCAGCTCCGCATAAAGTTAAATTATGATAGATTAATATAAAGTTTATATATATATAAATATATGTACTTTTAAAAAATCGTAAATATATATTGATATAAATATTAGTGTAAAATATAAATGAATCCTAGAAATATTTAAATATTATTGAATTATTAAACATGTGGATAGTAATTGTATAATTAGTTTAAAAAAACCCACAATGTCAATAAATTTTTAATACAAATTTTATAACATTAAGAACTATTAGAAACATAATTGTAAAGAAAGTTAGCAGGATATCCAAGTCCTATACATTGTTTGATAAAGTTATTAACGTTTAAATAAATATTAGCTTTATCATATATATATAAATGTAATAATCCCCTTTAATTTAATTTTAAGCAACTTTTTAATTTGTAATGGTCCTGACCCATCAGGGCTAACTAATTAGTTTACTAGCCTAACGGGATATAATCATAACTTTACCTATGAAAAATTAAAAGCTTGTCAAATTTAAATTAAGGTTGCATGTAAGACATCATGCTTTGGGAACTTCTGTTGACCGCTTCATATAAAAGTTTCTATTTCCAGAGAAAATTCGTCTATTCTTGTCCTCACTGCTACGTTAAATGTCGTCCGGTATTTTTTATAAGTAAATTTTGAATGCTACTTAAGAAGAAGTTTCCTTATCACTACAACAACTGTTGCAATTACATCCTTCACAACCTTACCAATGAAAATAATAAATGAGACATTCCACTCGCCTAACATTATACATGTATATGTATTTTATCTGTGTTTGTGTAAAATTTTCCTCCATAAGTTTTTCCAGCAATAAAATAAGTGTATTTCAGAATTAAACTTTCGAGATTACAAATAATCTCCCTAACATGAACGAAACAAGTTGTGCTATTTTAAATTTAGAAAAAAATATTCCCAAGCATAACTTAAAACACAGTGATGTTGGTTATTTTAAATTCAAATTTAAAAACTAACAGAAAAAAAACAGCGTATTTTTCCCCCTGCAGCATTGCATTTAAGGATTCGTAATCTAAAGTGTTTCTCTCCCCAATCAATGGAGCTTAATGTGGAAAATCAAGAGAAACGAGTCTTGCATTCGATCTCCAACTTCTCGCTTACATTCATTGGAACGGGAATCGTTTTCTCTGGATGCAGGAGGAATAGAAACGATCCTCGAGTGCAGACGATTTCAAAAGACGCCTTTTCTATCTCAAGGAGAGGAGGAAGATCTCACGACCAGAAATACGGTGCAATGATATGAAGCGATCCTTCCCCGCAAAATGAACTTACCCCTACCTTTCGCTTCGTTTTCTCATAGAACTTTTTAAGGGCTTTGTGATGTTCCTCCCCTTGAAAGTACATCTCTCGAAGTATCAGCGTGAGCTAGAGGTGTAGGATTAGCGAAAGGACTAGGATCCAACATTATCATAATATGACATTATTAAGATATTCAACTTAAACCTTTAACAAATTAAATTATAATAATTAATATGAGAGAATCTACGATGGTAAAAATACGCAACACACAATAAGACTTAATCTAATTCAGACCTCTATCAATAAGCGAACCGCCTAATTCCCGATTCTAATATTAAATAATCAATCCTACCTTATTACAGTTTGGAGGAACGACCAATCTTGTCTTTGTATGCAATGGTATGCAACTTGGATGATTCCTTCTATTCGATCACTAATAATTTGAATTCACGTCACACAAACTCATTCAGACTTGAACCACGAACTGTAATAACCATCAACTGCCACAAACTAACGTCAATTGTCAAAATTACCCTACATTGTCACCCCGCTTACTCTAAGATCCTATATTTAAAAGTTTGTTCATTTGCATCTTTTATTCACACTTCACTTCTTGGATTTGGTTGGAAATGAGTTGCCATTAATTCTGGCCCAAAGAACCCAAAGGACTTGTTAAAGAAAAGACACGTGAGACGTCACAACCTCACCAAAAAGCAAAACGTGATTTATTCGAGGGTCTTAATGGCCCTTTATTCTTCTACTTCTAACTTTCCATGCTTTAAATTTTAAATTCGAATATTCATTCTAACCATTAATTTCCAATGCTCCACTTAAATTTTAATTTTCACTATTCATCTTAAGTTTAATTTTTAATATTTCTCCTTAATTTGAATTTTCAACAGCCACAATAAATTTTACTCAATTAACTAGACCAACATTCATAGTTATGCATTTTAATCACGGTAGATTCTCACATATACAAAATAAATGGACATGCCCCATCAGGGCGAAGGGACCGGGAAAAAACCATATATAATTTAAATGGCAAAAAAAACGAGGTCCGCATGTCTCTTAACTAACTTATTTCTACTTAAATGCTACTTAAAGTATAACAATTCTGTTTCTTTATAGTTTCGTAGACTTCAGCTTTTTCACAATCTTTTTGCCCTCTGTACAGACAAATCCGCCATGAAACACATATCAGTTTGAAGTCCCTAGCCAAATGAAAATTTTCTATAGACTTCAGGGTGTGTCACCCTGAAACAAAAACTTCCCAAGTCATTTGGCAAAAACAAAGTTTCACACATTATGATTATATTTCACAATTTTTATACATTACATATCACTTTTAAATTATAACTAATTTCTATACATATATTTCTCTCTCTCTCATCTGGCTTTTTCAAAAACTTCCCCTCTAATCGCGCAGTGCTGGTTAATGTTATGTTAGTATGGTGTCTACGCCGCGTTTCCCCAAACCAGATGTACATTAATTTGAAACAATGTAACAATACACACACTATACAATTACAAACTTTTTTCAATAAACAATTAAACAAACAACCAAAGGAATTGTCGCATCTTAGCGAAGTCATACACAGAAGTAAACAAATGCATTTTTACAATTGCTTTATCCATATTTATATAAAAATTTACAAGACAAAAGT
Organism: Trichonephila clavipes; assembly: GCA_019973935.1. NCBI lineage: Eukaryota > Metazoa > Arthropoda > Arachnida > Araneae > Nephilidae > Trichonephila > Trichonephila clavipes. Next base: position 237,402 of record BMAU01020585.1, read on the forward strand.
TTATTTTTCTCTTCTAGAAAAACACACTCATTGTAGTGTCCTCTTTTGCTTGGCCTAAATTTTAAATATCCGACCGTAACTTGCTTCATTGCAATAATTCTTCCGACCACTTGTTCGAAAGAATATAAAAAGAAACGATACAACCTGGTTCTTATGACTTGTAGTTGGCGTTTCCTACCAGGATCTCCAGGGATAAAGACTTTCTCCTACACGCTCCTTTCCTTTCCTGGTCCTGTCGTTGTTGATCACCTCCACGTCTGGCATTCTTGCTGTTTAATCTTGTTCACTCTTTGATGTAGAGGCTGTCGTTCCATCCTCTGCCTTTTCTGGATCGAACTGGTCCTCCCTGTTGTGTCTTCCTTTCTATAGTTGGTCGGGACTCCACTCTTTTTTCACTTCGTGGTCAAAGGTTGTAGCCGCTTGTGGTGGGCGTTACTGTTTCTTCTCTTCGGCTTTTCTTTCTAAATTTTGGCTGATTACTATTAGTTTTATAGTTCGACGACAAAGCTCTTTTAGGTACTCTATGTTCTGAACCCTTCTGAATTCTCCTTTTTGGTCCTCCCGACCCAGATTCATGTGATCTTTTATAGCCTAACATTTCCTTTTTGCTTCTTTTAATCCTTCTACATTTCTCAGACCCAGAACTAGGTATTGATCTGATAAATGGTCTACGCTTATTGGTCTTATTTGTGTGTTTCTCATCCTGATCATTTTTAAAACTTAACTCTATTTCCTCCAACTCACTCTTTACCTCTGATCCTTTCTTTTTACCATCTTGCGACTCCTTTGATCTCCGTTGTACTCTGTCAAAACCACTCGATTCATCACGTAAACTACCGTTATCTGAACTACCAGTTCCTATCTCCGTCTCGTAACATTTCCTATGACGATATATTCTAACCTGATCTACATTAATCGTTAACCTCTTTCCCGCCTTCCATACCACTACGTTGTTATTCTTTACCTCTAATACTCTATACGGACCTTCAAATTTTGGTTTAAATTTAGCTACCACTTTTCTTGTTGCCGAATTTAAAGGATGTGTTGCTATCAAAACCCAATAATTCACCTTAATTTGCACATCACGCCTGCGTCTATTATAATATTTCTCCAATTTCTCATGCTTAGCTTTTGTGTTTCGTCTAGCCTCCTCAAACAATCTCTCAATATCTTCTACTGCAAATTCCGTTCCGTCTGATACCATCACTAATTTCTGAAAAGGCGTAATCAACTTTCGACCTAAAAATAATTCTGCAGGGGTTTCCCCGTTGTGTGTTTCGTTTACTGCCGTACGAATAGCATAAGCAAACTCACGTAAGAATTGGTCCCGTGTGTCATGTTGCTCATTGACATAATTTGCAATCATTTGCACCAGATCGCGATTTACGCGTTCTGTTCTATTTGCTTGAGGTCTATATACAACAGTCTTCACATGCCTTATGCCTAATATCTCACTTAAATTCTCAAAAATATCGGAAATAAATTGGGGACCGTAATCACTAATTAATTTTATTGGAGCTCCAAAACGCGATAGATAACTATCAAAAAATTATCTGCTATAACTCGAGCAGAGGCCTTTTATGGGGTATGATATCAGGCCACTTGCTGAAATGATCCCTAATTACTAATACATATCGGTTACGTCTTACTCTCGACACAGGATACGGACCTAACAAATCTAACGTAACTATTTCATTTGGATAATTTGATACAATTGGAATTAACCGACTAGCTGGTAACGCGTTTTTATAATTATTAATTTGGCACATATGGCATGTAGAGACATATTGATCAATAAATCTTTTCATATACGGGAAATAACAAACATCCCTTATTTTATGATAAGTTTTAAAACGTCCAAAATGACCTGCTAATGGCTTGTCGTGAAGTTCTCTTATTATTTCATTCCTTAAAGATTTTGGGGAATGTATACTCGCATTTTTCTTAATGACGTTGCATATTTCGCATAAAATAACAAGCCTTCAATGAAATGAAAATTTTGGGAGCAATTCTCATATATTGTCGCATTAACTGAGTTTTATCTGGTTTTCCAGATATCTATAGATATGAACTAATTCAAGATCTGTTCTTTGCTCTTCTATTAACTGATCTCGTGACGAAAGTACCAAACCCCTGATTATTGTACAATGAACTTTCTCTCCTATTATACTTTCAAATGGGTTTCTCGACAAAACGTTAGCACCTACATTTTGAGTTCCAGGCCTATGCTCCTATTCTATATTAAATTCTGCTAATTTTAATGCCCATCTGATCATTCTATTTGACAAATTTTTACCGTGTGTGTTAAACGTGTTAACGCAGAGTGATCCGTAATAACCTTAATCGGCAAAGAACCTAAATACGTTCTGAATTTATTCAGAGCCCAAACCACTGCTAAACATTCCCTCTCTCTCTCTCTCTCTCTCTCTCTCTCTCTCTCTCTATATATATATATATATATATATATATATATATATATATATATATATATATATATTACGGTATAATTCCTCTCCGCAGTACTAAGCGTACGAGAAGCAAATACTACTGGTCTTTGCTCCTGGTTTAGTACTGCTCCTACCCCTATTGAGCTTGCATCCATAAATAGCTCAAAAGGTTTTTTGAAATCTGGCAATTTTAAAACTGGCGCTTTTGTTATGGCCATCTTGACCGCGTCGAATGCTTTCTGCGCCTCAATCGACCAAATATAAATCTCTTTAATTTTCGTTTAAGATTATAAAGAGGTTCGCAAATATCGGCATAATTTTTAATAAATTTTGAGTACCATTGGGATATTCCTAAAAATTTCGACACCTCTTTTGAATTACGCGGAGGTTTCATTTCAATTATAGCTTGAACTTTTGTTTCATCAGTTTTAATTCCCTCCTTATTAATAATTGAACTCAAATATTTCAATTCTTCACAGCCAAATTTACACTTGTCCTTATTCAAGGTTAACCACGCCTCATGTAATAATCGAATAAACTTCTTTCAAATGCTTAACATTTGAGTGAATGATGGAGATGATATAATCACATCATCTATACAAACATTCACAAACTTCCCTATCACGGGTTTGAGAATTATATCTATTGCTTTCTGAAAATTGGGAGCCGCCTCTGACAAGCCAAATGGCATTCTGCGAAAAGCGTAGGTGCCATTTTTCGTTACAAACGCAGCCTTAACTATATCACTAGGGTTCACAGCCATCTGAAAATATCCTGACCTAAGGTCGAGAGCTGACATTATCGCTGTATGGGGTATGTTCATTATTAAATTGTCTATTAAGGGTAAAGGATACCGAGGATACTTTGTGATCGCATTCAGTTTCCGATAATCAACAGCAAATCTATACGCTTCCGGATTATCCGGCGGTGTGTAACCCATTATTCTTTCTACATAACACTACTGGTGACGCGTACGGGGATTGAATGGGAATTATAGTTCCTTCTTTCACTATTTTGTCTACGTGATAATCTAGAATCTCCTGCTTCACCCTATCATACCTGTACGGCCGGGAAACAACCGGTGGGTTATCTCCCGTGTCAATTTCATGATATAAAACATGCATAAGCCCTGGTTTATCCGAAAACAGTCCTTGAAAACTATCAAACAAATCTTGTAATTCCCGGTTCTGTTTTTCTTCTAATTTTGTCTTTGAAAGATCTATTTCTACTTTTTCTACCTCAACCATTTTAACCACCTTATCAATCTGCGAATCCGGAATCGCCAAAGATTTCCGATCAAAGTCTAAAATAATCTTTAATCTACCTATGAAATATATCCCAAGAATACATGGGTATTCCAAATCTGCCAACACATGGAACAACCATGGTTTTTCAAACTGCCTTATTCGAATATTTAATTCCACAACTCCAATATTTTGACATTTATCTCCCTGCGCCGTGATCACCTGAGTACTCGATTTCTTTACTTGCTTATAAAAAATATTTTCGGTACGTCTCCTCCGATATAAATGATTTCTCCGCTCCAGTGTCCCATAATGCTTTCGTAAAAGTCTCGTTTGATAAAATAGGAACATATGGAAGTTCCACCGGAGACATGCATATTGCTGAAAGTTAAACCGATAACTCATTTATCGACTGCGTCTGATCACCTTTAATACCACTCACTTTCAAAACATTTAATCGTCCCATTTGCTTTCTACTGCCTCGACTAAAATTCTCACTCGAACCCCTATTTCTTTCGTCCCCTCTACTAAAATCGTCATTTTGATCTCGATTTCTAAATTGATATCCCCTATCGTTAAATCTTCGATCCTTGTTTTGAAACCTATTCCTGCTCTCGAACCACTGATTTCCTTGACGGCTATTCTCATAGTTACCCCTATAATCATTTCTACCATTATTCGGTCTACGCACCACTTCAGAATTTCTCCAATTTCCTCGATTATTACCAACACTAGACATCTACGCTCGTTCCAACCTCTTCCTTCTACATTATCACTATTTCTCGAACACCTTGTTGCCTTGCATGAATATATTTCCTCAATCTTAGCTAAGACCTCCAATAATTGGATTGTCTTTTGTATATATTTAAATTTAAAAGTTTGTTCTATTTGTATATATATTTAAAAGTTTGTTCATTTGCATCTTTTACTCACATTTCACTACTTAGATTTGGTTGGAAAAGAGTTGCCATTAATTCTGGCCCAAAAAACCCAAAGGAATTGTTAAAGAAAAGTCGCGTGAGATGTCACAGCTTTATTGCGGATCTTAAGAAGGCTGAATTCCAGTTTCTAATATGGGAGGTGGGAACAAAAAAAACTCACTAAAAATTCATAAGCGCTGTGTATCTCTCCACTCAAAACCCTCACCAATAAGAAACCTTTGCGTAATCGTTTTGATATGAAAGCCATATCTGTCTTTATATCAGTGGTTCTCAAACTTTCACTACTGGCGCCTCCCTTTTCAATCCCAATTTTTATCGAGTCCCCCTTATACATTAATAATGTACTGAATGCCATAATAATGCGCTTTGACGCTAAAGCTACAATACGATCATAATTATAAACCGTGCACATTAACAAGATAAGTATTAAATTTTGTATATCTTACTTTTAAGTAACATTTTTTTTTTTTTTTTGCTTCTTAGTTCGATTCTCTATAAAAGCGTGTTTTTTAGTTTGTTTTAAAACTATAATTTATTTTATAGTTATTTTTACTATACACTATAAAAATCACAATTCCAGTGAATGATTTAATTAAGAGAAAATATACTTACCAACTTTCAAGGACTTTTCAATTTTTCTTAGAAAATTTGAGAAAAAATCCAATAAAACTAAAGAAAATGTTCCAAATAAATAATGCCCTTAATAAAGGACATAAATAAATCCCAGACACTTTTCGCTAACAACACAGGAACGTTATTTTCCAGCTAAACTCAAATCAACTCAAACGTTTTATGTCTCACGCTTTTCTGATATTTACCTTCGCTATCTTGATTAATATGCATTATTTCAGTAGGTTCTTCAATTGCTTGATCAGTTTCAACTTCCTTTAATAGAGATCACAGATGCCCATTTTTTTTAATATTCTGCTTATTTACATTTATAAACCATAATAAGTTGTACAACACAGCAATCAAAACTACAAAATTGTTCATGCGGAAAATGTAGCATGTTCTAAAACATAATTGCGTAAAACGTTTTTTATTATGCATTATATGTTTCAGAATACTCATGCTTATCCATATATGATAAAACTCTTTAACATGGAAAAAAGATTAAACAGAAATATATTATATATATTTACAACTTTCCTAAAAAAAAGACGGAGATGACCATACCAGTAAGTTCGAAGGTCAGCTAAAGTAATATTTTAGGTTAAAAGAAACGTAATAAAAAAAAATCTCTCATCGTTTGATATCGTTAAAAGAAACGCGTAAAAAAATCTCTCATCATTCTCATATTGACCGCAAAGCAAACAAAATATTTGTTTAATTTGGTTATAGGATCAAAGATGGCTAATGAGCGTTTAAAGTGGAATCTTTTATTTTTGATGATCACCAGATGATAAAAAAAAATTATATCAGTGTAAATGTGTATTTTTTTATTATGTCAGAAGGCATCTTGTTTTACTTCATTCCAAAAAATTATTTTTAAACCTTTTATTTTCAATATGCTCGCGCCCCCCTCGCTGGGTTACCGCGCCCCCCAGGGGATCGCGCCCCACAGTTTGAGAAACACTGTTTTATATGAATTTTACTTGCATTCTAAACAAAATACAATTCTTGCCTAATAGAACAGAAATTGTGGAAAAGTACAAAATACACTCATGTCCATAAATTAAGGATAATTCAGAATCACACAGAAATTGAACTCTAAAATAAAAATTTCACCTGTAGTATTATCACACACATCTTGAAGAGTAATATGCAAATTACAGGAAACCACTAGATGGCGCGGATAATACGTCACAATGACGAGAGTGTAAGAGAGGGGTACATAAGAAATGGTGGCAAAGAAGTAAAATTGTTCACAAGCGCATTAAATGGCTTTCAGTGCAATAACCGCATAGTTATGGCACAAAGGAAGGATTTGGATGATTTTTTACGAGGTAGAATTATTGGACGACTGGAATGTGGACGTACCCAGCTGGAAGTATCCGAGGAACTTGGAATCGCCCAGAGTGGCTCCAGGCTTTGGCAACGATTGCGAGATGATGGTAATGTGAGTAGATGCTACAGCACAGGTCGCCCCCGAGTTACACCTCCGAATGATAACCGGTATTTGGCAGTTATTGCCAAAAGAAACAGACGGAACACAGCGTCAGACCTGTCTCGTAGGCTCTTTTGAGCTACTGGTACGACAGTTTCAAGGCAAACCGTGTACAGACACTTAGGGCACATTGGTCTATATGCTTGTAGGCCTGTCAGATGTGTTCCACTTTCCGCAACTCACTGTCGCCTGCGATTAACCTGGAGATGAGAGCATGCATTGTGGACACCACAACAGTGGTCTTGTGTGATGTTTTTTGACGAGTCCAGGTTTAGTTTGCAGTTTGATTCTCGCCGGGCATTAATATGGAGAGCGCCAGGTACCCGTTACCACCAGGAGAACACCATTGAATGACACCGTTACGGTGGTGCAGGATGGCTCGTTTGGGGAGGAAATATTCTTGGTTCCAGAACTGACCTGCATGTCCAGAGTGTAACCATGACAGGCCACATCTATCAGGATGTCATTCTGGAACAACATGTACGTTTGTTTCGGGGTGCCATGGGTGCTGAATTTCTGTTTATGGATGACAACGCCCGTCCTCGTCGTGCAAACATTGTAGACGAATGCCTTCAATCTGAGGATATCACCCGTATGGATTGGCCAGCATACTCACCGGACTTGAATCCAATAGAGCATGTGTGAGATATGCTTGGCCGACGAATTGCAGCCCGTCAACCCCCTCCCATCTGTCTACCGGAACTTCGGAAGGCATTGCTTGATGAATGGTGTAACATTCCCCAAGATCAGATTGATAATTTGATACTCAGCATGCCTAGGCGTTGTAAGGCATGTATTGCATCGTCCGGGAGACATACTCCGTATTAACCATCATTCTAACCATGTTATACTGTTTTTTGTAAATAGGTTCTTTTTGAAATTTGCTCCAGGGAGTAAAAATCGCAATTTTTATTAATTATGTCAAACATATATCCTCTTTACCTTTTGTTTAATAAATAGACTTTACAAATAAGTCAAATTTGTTTTGCTTCTGTCTCTTTCTTTGCCTGAACTTCATTATCCTTAATTTATGGACATGAGTGTATTACAGCTATGAATCAATCGTGACTGTTATGAAATTCATGTTCTGCATCTCTTCAGCATATAACATTGAGTGAAAATCAACCCCAAGTATCGATGTTTTTTTTTATAACACTACGGAATAAACAAAATTAAAGAACACATTCATAAGTGATATCGTACATTCATGTTTCGCCCCCGATGACGAAAAGGTCTCATTTTTAACTAACATTTAATTTGGAATGTCTACACTCCTTTAGAACTGTGTGAACAAAAATATTCAAGCGTCTAAAATTAAATGCATTGGCGCAAACTTGCCAAATAATTGCATCCATTACATGCTTCTTCATTTTAAGCGCGATACAAGAAGCTCAATGAATGAACAGAGCGAACAAATGAGTTGGGGAGCAAAATGTCAATAAAACATGTCGGAAATAAAAGAATTTTGGATAAACTGCATACCTATGTAACTGGTTTGTATAACAGCCAGGAGTGGGGATTGTCTGCGGTAGCTTAGTGGTCAAGGTATCGGAGCGTGGCAGGTATGTCACGATTTCGAACCCAGTACCACTTAAGACCTGCCACGTAGGAGATCGATACACGTTAAATATGTCGAAAGTTCGAATGTCTTCCCGTTAGTGTGGTGTGGTTGTTAGGAGTGGGTGTTCCAGCTCAGGTGGGATCCTCATCAACCGTGGTTCAAAATGACGAGGTTCGTCCCCAAAATCCCGCTTGAACAGTACGGCGTTAATATTCCCTCTGTTCCAAAATGTACTTGAGATTCGCGAAGAAAATGATTTGTGGAATGAGTGAAGAGCGCATCCTATTTCACCAAGGTTGTGATGTTCCCTTTCTATTTTGCATACGTAGAAGCATCCTCTCCTTTGTGTGTTAATTGGAAAGAAACGAACGTCTTGCAGCCAGGAATGTGCGGAGAATATGGCAAAGTGAAATTGATTGTAGGGCCACAATCCTTCTGATTTCACAAAAGCTGATTTTGGTTTGGTGGGCTTCCTGCGAATGAACGGCCAAACATTAAAAAAAAGAATATTTGATAGAAAATAGAGTCAACATACACAAATACTTCTATTGATTGTATAGGAATTGAGCATTGGTTGAAATGAAGGAAATTAAGAGTAGCAAAGGTGTTTCTGCAGTGCCATGCTTATTTGGGATATCACTTTTATTCAGTACATTTTTGGGTTGTTGTTGTGATAGCTCAGCCTTTTTAGCCAAATGTGGGCCGCCCCCAGTTAAATCTGTTGAGGCTAGACGTCTTCCCCATGGTGTGCTGTGGCAGTTAGGAGAAGGGGGTTCCAGCTCAGGTGTTGTCCTCGTCACTTCACCATTCAACAAAATGACGACATTCGTCGAATGAGTGGGACGTTGATGAAACTCTCGCTCACACACATTCATTCGGCGCAAATAAGTACGATACAAGAAATTGGAATGACTGAAATATTTGAGAGACGATTTAATCCGCACAATTGTGGATTTTAACGAGTGTCTTAATTTTTCCTGTTTCAAATATGTTGAAATTTGCTGAAAAGTATCAGAATAAATGGCAATTTTCTTCGAAAGAACCAGTTTGTTATTTACTTCTATGTTTGAAACACGATCTAATAAAAAAGAAATTCGATTTATATATATATATATATATATATATATATATATATATATATATATATATATATATATATATATATTGATATATCGGCAAATCAAGCAAAATTTTTCATGAAATATTGCAAAATACAATAAATAATCTTAAATCTAAAGCCATACTCTTATATATATATAAATAGTAGAGCACTTATTGAACAAATGAAAGATAAGAAGATTTCTTCAGTCTATGGTTTAGATTTCGAAGATCTTTTTAACTCTATTAATATTGATGATATGATTAATAAACTTATAAATTTACATAAAGATAATTTATTTAGTAATGTTAATTATGATAGATTTGGCTCTCTACTTAGGTTTGTATTTAAAGAGAACTATGTATATTATAAAGTTAACTATTATCTGCAGATTAAAGGTTTGCCACAAGGTGGCCCTGCGAGCAACTGTCTTGCCAATTTATATTTACATTATTTTGAAAAAAAGTTTTATTAATAATTCTAACTATTACATTTTTCGTTATATAGATGACATAATCATTTTAGGCAAGCAAGACAATTTTAAACCTAACACTAATTTTTATCCACAATATCTTAATTTAATACAGACAAATAGTAACTACAATGAAGCAAATTTTCTTCATATACGTATCAAATTAAAAGATAATGCTATAGTTACTAATATTTATGATGAAAGAGAAGAATTTTATTTCAATATCATAAAAGTTCCTCATTGGGAGAGTAATGTACATGTTTCTACATGTATATTTCTATATTAATGCAAAAAGAAGCGCAGTTACGATCTTTTTAAAATAAGGACAAGTTTTCTATTAATTTTTAAGGGACGGAACACTTCCGGGTATTTCTACTTATTTTACAGATGTTTTCTGGTACCTAATATGTTCTGAAGGATTATGGAACGAACAACACTCGTGGCCGCGGTAGCGTAGTAAAGTTATTGGATCATGGCAGGCTTGTCACGTGTTCGAGCCCAGTACCACATAGATATGAATTATTTTTGCATTCTAGAAAAAATACAATTCTTGCCTAATAGAACAGAAATTGTGGAAAAGTACAAAATATTACAGCTATGAATCAATCGTGACCGTTATTAAACCGTGTGAACAAAAATATTCAAGCATCTAAAATTAATGCATTGGCACAGACCTGCCAAATAATTGCATCCTTTACATGCTTCTTCATTTTAAGCGCTATTCAAGATGCGCAATGAACGAACAGAGCGAACAAATGAGTTGGGGAGCAAATGCCAATAAAACAACATGTCGGAAATAAAACAAATTTGGATAAGCTGCATACATATGTAACTGGTTTGTATAAAAACTAGGAGTGGGGAACTGAGCGGGTTAAATCAGTGCTTTTCAAACTTTCAATATTTGCGACCCAAAATTTTCATCCCCCCTCCTTATAATAACAATGTATTGAATTCAATGATACTATACTCTGACGCTAAAGCTACAATACGACTTAAACCTCGTAAGTTCCACCGACGTATATAAACGTCTCTCTCCCCCAAAACGATGGTTGTCCCGGCGTCTATTGCGAAGTACAATCTCTTCTGTGCATTGGTGTCCGTAAAATTATTCCGAAGGCTTTGCAACACAATAAAAGGACCTTAACAGTATTTACGAAGGATTTACTTATTTCAGAGGATTTGCTTATTAATTCCTTTTCTCTCTCCCCCCCCTTCCTGGAAAAGGGTGGCATTGGGGAGCAAAACGAGGCACTCAGTCAAGGGATGAATCATAAACCACACAACTTATGAAGATAAGTGTTAAGTTTTGTATGTAATTTTGTATATGATACGCCCAGGGGGGAGTTATTGAACTGGTTCTTAACTTAGTATTGTTAAATGAATTATAAAATATATTGTGTGGTACTGATGCATTTATAAGTGTATTATATCAGTGTAATTGTGTGAGTTATGTTAATCAATGTAATGATGTCAATATGTATTTCCTTTTAGTAAATTTTGAAGATAATTTTTTGTTTACGACTTTTCAATAGGCCCTTGAGGAGTTATCCCGCCCCCTAGGGAGACGCGCCCCTCAGTTTCAGGGTGAATACTGTTCAGGCCGCGGTGGAATGGTTCACGGACACTTAGCCGCCGTGTCATGAGTGGGAACCGGCACAAGGAACCATTAAATATGTCGAGAGCTCTAACGTCCTCCCGTTGCTATGGTGTTGTAGTTAGGAGAGGGAGGTGTCAGCTCAGGAGTCGTTCTCGTCACTTGACCATGGCTCAAAATGACGTCCCTAAAAGCCTTCGAGTAGCTGAATAGTTAAGGTATCCGACTACTTTCGGAACCGTGATTTTTAAAAAACGCATAAATGGATAATTTTCATCAAGTTTAGTGTCACTTCGATTAGAATAGTTGCATAAATTTGTTTTAAGGCCATTTTGACAAAAAAAAATCATATAAATACAATATTTTGGCAAAAAATAAACTTATAATAACTTTTTTTCAAAATGTTCGCCTTTTATAAAAAATGCTTCTAAAATAATAATATTGTGCTCATATAAAGTAAAGACTTCTCCAGAGAGTCTGAACTACTTTTTTTGAAAAATCTGCATTACATTCAGAGTTACAACCCGTTGAAATAATTATCGGCGTTTTTTTCTTAAAATTTCTCCCTTCTGTTGTCGTAAAACATGGATAAACCCACTTCTAAGTTATATATTTCAAAAATTCTAGTTGAGTCTCTGTACAGATGTCTGATCTATATACAGCAAATTATTATTGTAATAGAAGTATTTTTCACGAAAGGAGAATATTTTGAAAATGGGTCATTTTATGTTCTTTTTTTTGTCAAAATATTGTACATAAATAATTTTTTATTGTAATATTATTCTTAAAACAAATTTATATACATTTTCTAATCTAAGTGATACTAAATATCCTAAATACTATCCATTTATACGCTTTTGCAAAATCAGGGTTCCGAACGTAGTCGGATACCTTAACATTCACTCACATCTCCACGGTAACAAAAACAATCCAATAAAGAGAGAATTTTAGAGGAAATGCGCACATTTGAAACAATTTCGATAAAAAATTTTGAGATTCCCATTGACACAATTAGGAATCATTTATTTTTTCTAAGCTCATGAAATCACATCGGATTAAAAAACTTCCTAATCAAATAGACATCCTAATCAGACACGGCACTAAAGCTATAGGAGACGGCTCTCATAAGTTGAGGTACGACATCTGAATCCAAATTTCCGCACTATGTTAAAAAAAGCCTTTTCTAGACGTAGGGTCTTCTGTTGAATTAGGTATCGAACCCATATCTCGATAGGGCTGTAACTTTGTGGCTCTGATTACTGAGCTATTGTGGCTACAAAATCAGTCCTTCCGTAAAATACAACATTTTTGCTAGCTGCTTCCTCAATGAACTGCCGAACGCGGAGGCTTTTAAATTACCGAGAGAAAATATATTTTTCTTCGCCGCGGAGTACGAAATGGCTACCGAGCAAAACTCTCCGAATCAATTATGAAAAAAAATTCACTTTTTGCTCCAGAAAACGCTCTCAAAATAGGATCTCTCCATAAAAATGTTTCTTTTCTCCGCTTTAATGGGCCTCCGGAGCTTTTACCACGCATGTGCGGGCAGACGGTGACGAAAGAAAGAGGGGAAAAATCGCTTAGATTTCTCTCCTACTTGTTAAATGGGACTATTGGTTAGTAAAATATTTTCCCAAAAAAGAAGCGTTTTGCTGCGAATAAATAAGTCGACACGATGTTGTGGGACGCTTCGAACGACATTCATAGTCAAGTAGGAGCTACTAGATTCCGGAGGTAAAAACTGTTTTCGCTTTCCCTTCCCTTACCTTTCGAATGTTGTTGCTGCCCATTTCAAAAATGAATTTTTTCTTTTTTCGTTCTCTCGGAGGCGCTGAGATTACTTTGAGGCAGTTTGGTACTTGAAATTATATCTTGCAGCTACCTTTTCGACCACCGCTCACTGAAAGGTTGCTTTCAAATATTTGATTGAAACGTTTTTGAAGTTAACTTCTTATGGTACGGTAGGGAAAAATTTTCGTTACGCGTCACGGTTACGCGATGAACGTAAGGTAGAAATGAAAGAAGCTCCGAATTTTTTCCCCACGTTTTAACAAACGCCATCTAATTCATACTATCTATTTCAGACAAAAAAAGTAATTACAGAATCGGAAAGATCATTTTTTTTTTTTGCCATGATATGGTATACTTTTTTACAAAATAATGATATTTTCTATTATTTGCGATTTTTTTTTAAAATGAGTCAAAATTGATACGCTTTTATAAAAAGGGTGTCTAAATCATTCCCTTTCAGTTTCCTTTCGCGTTAATAAATTGATATTTTATTCTAAATAAGTTCATGCTTTTCTGTTTTAGAATCAGTCATTTAAAAAAATGTTGAAATCTTTTTCTTTTACGATTTTTCAAAAAATACTCAAAATTTTAATTAAATATTTAATAACTTCATTATTTATAAAAATAATATAACGAAACTTTTTTTCCATATGTAGAATTATATTATCCGTAATATGTTTAAAGATTGAAAAAATGGATTAAAAATTACGGCTTTTAAAATTTCTTTTGTGTTTGTCGTATATTAGCCATTTTAAGAGTACTTTACTAATGCATTATTCTACCATTTTTTTTGTTTAAAAATTACCATTGTTTGCAATCAATATGTGTGTGAAATATCAAACCATTAACTTAAAAGGTATGCCTTCAAAAAATAAAAACTTTAATACAAAGCGCAATTTTACGAAAAGTTAAGAGTTGGCGACTCGTTATACGGACAATGATGGATACTGTAATGCATATATGACTTGTGCTTCAACCGGTAAAGCAGCAGTAGCTATTTCAGGGACGACCGTTCATACAGCTTTAAACATTTCTTTATCAGGATTAATTGCATTAAAATCTGAAACTGCTCAACAATACGGAACTCTTTTCAAATACATAAAAGTCATAATCATTGATGAGATAAGTATAATCAGTGCTCAATTATTATGGAAAGTTGATTCCAGATTAAAGCAAATAACTGGAAATTTTCAGTCAAATTTTGGTGGATTGGATGCTATTTTAATTGGAGACTTACGTCAATTACCGCCAGTTCGTTCTGCACCCATCTATAAGCAACTAAAACAGACCATCGTTGAACCGATTTTATGGCGAAATCTAAAATTTTATGAACTAAATGAAGTCAAGCGAATCAACAACTTTCTTCTATACTTACGAAAATTGGAAACGGCGAACCACTGGATAAAATGGAAATAACTCTGATTGAGTCTCGTTTTTGTACTGTGGAAGAAGCTGAAGCAAGGTGTCCTCAAGGTATACGGTTATTCAACACTAACAATTCCGTCAATGAGTATAATAATAAAATATTGAACGCATCTGCGGACAGAATAACTTGAACTGCAAAAGATGCATAGATTGGTGGTACTTCAAATAAATAAGAGACTTTCGTGCGTCAAAAATTACATACGATGTCATTAATTGATACAAATGGATTCTTATGAGAAAAATATTTATTACATGATTACTACAAATACTGATGTGACAGATGGATTGGAAAATGGTGCGGTTGAAAAGCTGCTACATGTAGAAACAAAACTAAACAGCAACGTCCTTTTGTAATGGTTGTAACAATAGCAGTGTTACATTAATGCATACAAACCAAAATTGGCTCCAAAGACCAGTTTTTAGTTTATATCTTTTTAACTAATTGCAATATATGAATATAAAAAAGGGGAAAACGGCTTCCTCGGATCATTCCCGATCTTTTGGTACCTTCTGCAAGTTTGTGCGGGGTGCGGTTCGTGAGATGATAGACGCAGATAGAAACATACATAGATAGATACGTTTGCTTACCTTTGGATTTTAATAGTGTAGATCATTTATTGTATAGGAATGTATGGGCGCAAGTGACGCGGTGAGGCTCTAAAACAAAAATATAAGACGAAATTAAAGACAAGGTGTTTATTGAAAGCGTCGTTGACAAGAGTAATGTTTGCCATAACTCTTCATAACTGTTCAGCCCATGAACTATGAAGTACATGAAGCTCACGTTGCTGTACTACCCACTGGTATTCGGAGAAGATAGTCTGCAGGATTCAAAGCTTGTACTCGCTGAAAATGGAAAAGGTGTAAGCGGTTTTCGTTTAACCCTTTATCTACCACATCATGATTTACTGCTGTTTTTTTCTTGCAATATATTTATTTTTGGATCGCTACATTGAAAACTAAGGGATATACATAAACAAAATACTCAACTTTGGGAAATTTAATCCGTTAGTGGTAATTAATTAATTAAAGATATTCCTCTGTAAAAGGAATTATATACACTGTTCACTTAAAATAAAGAGTTAAATCGTTTTCTAACATACAAGAAAATAGTAAAACACTTAAATTTTGATATTAACTATTTTTTCGAGACAAAAATGATAATCTGTGCAATCCACTGAAAACGCCGTCAGCTGAAAACGCAATTTCTGCTATAAAACTATTCGCCTTTCCCGCTAAAATACTGATCATAGAACCCGTGTTGCCATATATGTTGGAAGAGTGGATTTCAAAAAATATTCTTGCTAAATATTGTCAGAATATTCGTAAAATTGGTTATTCTATGTTATTTTAAAATGAGTGGTGCTTTTAAGTACCGTCGGTAGATAAAGAGTTAAACCTCTGCAAACGGTCGGATGACTCACACTTATATGAGGAGCAACAGATCTTGTACTTGACTCTGATCTAACAGCCACAACATTTTAAGATACTTTGGACTGCGTACATCGATCAGCATCATGTCTGGTGACATGGAACGAAAGTGTTTCACGAAGTCAACGACGCACAGTGGGTAGTTTTCCCAATCTGGCACACCGAAATTATTTTATGACTTTGAAATATTCATAATGCTCTAAAATCATAGTAACTAATGTACATTGGATATTCTTTTTGTTTTTTACTAACAAATAAAGTTAATAGGATTTTAACTAATTTATGTCGTTTGAATTTGTTCAATAATAAATTATTGCTATGTGGAACTAGTTTTGGAACAAGGATCTAAGGATATTTACGGAAGTAGTAATTTACACGTGGGAGAATATATACAAGAAATAGAGTGACAAGTTAAAAAAAATTAATTTAATAATTGTTAAAGATTAAACAAATACAATCAAACATAACATTGTACATATACAATAAAGGATAATACATAGTGATTAAAAGGACTCGGTTTTTTTTTATTTATGGATTTAAAAACTACATATTTTAGTATTTCATATAATGTTTATTCAAGAAAAGGATAAGAGATAAAAATTTTCACACATTATTGACACAATTTTACAAATTTAAATTCTTTTAAGAAATTTGGAAATTTTTAAAATTCTACTCTTTTTGTTTTAATTAATTTTTTGACATGAAATTTTTGTAACATTTCCGAGGATGTTTTAAACACCTTTAGGAATCGATTTTACAATACCTTATTTAGTTTTGGAGAAAAAAATAATAAAATGTTGATATACATACATATATATATATATATATATATATATGCTAAAATTCAACCAAAAGCCTAATATTTTCCACATTTAATTTTCTTAAAAAAAAATTCATTCAATTTAATTCAATTTACAGTAAAAAATGGATCCCTAATTTTGTTACATGCATTACATATAAGACACAGAGAAAAAAATGGAAATGATTGGTAAAAATAATTGTGGAAGAATGCGAAAAACACAAACTGAGAAAAACCATTTAAAAGTTTATAATTCTGAAAAAAATAATTATTATAAGCTTAAATAAATATAAAATACCACACTAAAACATTAGCTATATATTTTCCTTAAAAATAAAATATAAAATAAATCTTACTACCCCGATAACCACGCATCATTCGACTTGGAGAAGAACTTTTCATTTCTATGGCACCTCATCCATTTTCCCTCTACAAAAGAGAAGAAATTTTTAACAATTTTTCTAAATTTTAATTGCTGCTGGTCCTCATATTTATCAAAGTCCATTGTAGTCCTGACTAAACTCAAAACAACCTAAGTTTTGCGCTAGTATCTTGCTCTTCCTTCCCTACATTGAATAAGGCATTCTAGTAATACCATCGGCCAACGCTGAAAAAAAAATCACAACTTTGGGGGTAGCTGGTAGTAGCAACTAAATTTGATATTAAATTAAAGGTTCTACTCTATCTGACTTAAGTGTTACTGTGATCAATCCGTGTCAATCCCAAAAGTTCTACTCCAATAAACACAAAAAACCGACTTATGTTAGTATGAGTTACTAACATATGTTATGCTAAATGTTATGTTTTTACAATTTTTAATCAAACTTGGACCTAATTTGAAAGTCAAATCAAGAAATTACTTACCCATGGCATGATTTAAAAAAATCGCTTAAATCTGCAATATCTTTTTCAGACGAAACGATTGAACTTCTTACTAGAAAATGACGCTCGCAAGGTTTTCTTGCAGCAAAAAGAAACCCGATCTAAACCACTGATAGTAGAATATTTCCATTCGTGTACTGAAGAAAACTGTTTTTCACATGGCTAGGGAACCTATGAGGACCACAAATAGTGAGTTGTTTTTTTTATTTCGCGCAATTTCATTTTTGGACTTTCAGAGCGCTAGAATGGGAAAACTGCCCACTGTGCGACGCAACCGCTGAAAAATTCTGTGATTCGGCATTGGTCGAACAGGAAACTACACGTGATACATTCGTAGTGCAGCTCTGCTGTCACCATTTACAAGGCCGCACATGTAATGCATATTTACATTTTTGGCATACGTAAATTAAAATTAGGTTTTTACAAATTACTATAACTTTGGTGACACTAGTAATATATGAATACTATAATCATAATTAATTTTATCAAAAATAAGGACGTAACTATAATAAAGAAAAATTATAAAAGTATAGTAATAAACCATTATTATTCTAAAGAATAATAATCTTTACTATTTAGTATTGCTTTATTTAAATAACTATTAATAAAATTAATTGGGTATTTCTGATTTAAGCAATATTTAGTAAAATGTTTATAGTTATTTATTATGCCCGAATTTTTTGAAACCAGAAATCGATTGCGTTGTTTATAATTAATAACAATATTTCTGAATATAGAAACAATTACATTACTCTCCCAATCAGGAACTTTTATAATATTGAAATTAAATTCTTCTATTTTATCATAAATATTAGTAACTATAACATTATCTCTTAATTTGATACATATATAAAAAAATTTGCTTTATTGTTGTTACTATTTGTCTGTATTAAATTAAGATATTGTGGATAAAAATTAATGTTACGTTTTAAATTCTCTTGCTTGCCTAAAATGATTATGTCATCTATATAACGAAAAATAAAATAGTTAGAATTATTAATAAAACTTTTTTTCAAAATAATGTAATTATAAATTGGCAAGACAGTTGCTCGCAGGGCCACCTTGTGGGAAACCTTTAATCTGTAGATAATAGTTACCTCTATATATAATATACATAGTTCTCTTTAAGTACAAATCTAAGTAGAGAGCCAAATCTATCATAATTAACATTACTAAATAAATTATCTTTATGTAAATTTATAAGTTTATTAATCATATCATCAATATTAATAGGGTTAAAAAGATCTTCGAAATCTAAACCATAGACTGAAGAAATCTTCTTATCTTTCATTTGTTCAATAAGTGCTCTACTATTTTTATATATATATGAGTATGGCTTTAGATTTAAGATTATTTATTGTATTTTGCAATATTTCTCTCTCATGAAAAATTTTAATTTATTTGCTCTTATATATATATATATATATATATATATATATATATATATATATATATATGTATATATATATATATGTGTGTGTGTGTGTGTGTGTGTGTGTGTGTGTTATCTTGTTACTGGAATTAATTCGTAAACTCCTTTGACAGAATAATCTGTTTATTTTTAAAATAAGAATAAATAAAAATGTAGAATGACAATTAATTAATTAAATGAACATTTAAACGTCGTTGTCTAATTGGCTTTCATTATGCTTAAAGAAATATAACGGCTCTGTCGATATGCGTCTGCTTCCCTTGCGGTCTCAAAGTATTCTCCCCGGTTCTCATGTTCCTTCTCTCGCTGCTCCTTTTCCCGTCGGGGACATTGCCCTCTCGTTTCCTTTCGAAACTATCTGCTGGGGGGATGCTATGAGGGCTTGCAATAGCGCCTTCTTCTTCACAATCGGCCATCCTGGAAATGAGCTGACCACAGCGAAATAAAATCCAAAATGTTGTAAGCAAACCTATAAAACAAAAATTAAAAACAGTGAAAAGAAAAAATAACAAGCGCGATGCTTTCCAGTACTTCACACAGGTGTTGTTTTTCTGGAAGTGGGTCGTCATTGCTGCTAACAGCTATTCAAAAAAAAAGCTATAAAAAGGGAAAGAGAAAAAGGAGTTCAGTTCGTTATTCAAAGTTCTGTTCACAGAGAGTCACTGTGGGGGGTACTCAAATTGCAGTTGTAAAATCGTCAGGCATCAGCGGTTGACCACCTCTTCATGAAATCGACAGCTTAGGATGTAAGATGAAGACCTTCGTGTTGACCAACATTTTTAACTTCATTTCTGTCATGGGGTTTGACGGTCTTAATTAGGTAGGGTTCGCAGAACTTGGGTCGTAATTTGAGTTGTGTTCCGAACTGGGTTCTTCTGATTGTTACTGATTCGTGTTTTTTATATTTGTGTAGTTGTCTGCGTTTTTTAAAGAACTGGGCTTTACTTTTGCTTGGCTCTTTCAACTTCGTATCCAAAATAATGGAGTTTAGGAAATCAATCTGTATAAGCAAATCATTTTTCTTTTTGGAAAGGGCTTCGTTCTCATCACTATCACTAGTTTTATTAGCATTTCTTCCACTAGACTTTAACTTCTTAGCTTTGCGCTTGCTAGGCTTAATTTCTAGTTCTTTAGTTGACATCGATGTTTGAGGATTATCGTTTGATTCCGTTAGTGCGTTTACGATGAGTATTTTTTCTGTTAACGATTTACATTACATTTCTTTCTCAGCAAGTCGCTTTTCTGTAATTTTAAATGTTTCTTGTAAGATCTCGTACTTTTTTTCAAGTTTAACTTTGTTGTTAAGCTTTTTTAAATTTGATTCTTCTAATTTATGCAATTTATCTAATAACGCCGTTTTTTCTAATGATAATGTTAATGTGTTACATACGTGCATTTCTAAATTTTTGCATTTATCTTCAGCATTTTTTTAATTTTAGTTGTAATACTTCTAGGGTATTATCTTTTAATCCCGATTGTTTCTGTGCCTTAGATACATTAATCAAATTAATAAAATGATCCTTTTTCTTAGGTATTAATTCTATACCATTTGCAGTAATTTTAAATTCAGTTTGTTATAAAACATCAGTTCCAATAATTACATCAATAGTTGTTTGAAAATTGTATATAACATAAATATCCGTCATAAATTTGTTATCTTCAATATTAATAGTAGATTTAAAAGATCCAAAGGGTTTAATTTCACTGTTACCGAATGAGGTTATTTTTATTTTCGTAGGATTTATCGTCGGTCTTCCAAGAATTTGATAAACACTTTCGCGTATTAAAGTAATAGTACTACCCGTATCAATAAGAGCATCAAAATCATAGCCATTTATTTTAACAGTTTTACGCATTTCTGATGAGGAATTGATTTCATTAACAACTTCACTAACAACCTCATTAACAACTTTATGTTTAACTTCAGATTTTCTAAATACACACTGAGAGCTTTTATGACCAAATTGGTTACAATTAAAACATTTTAAACCTTTATTTTTATGGTAACATTCATTAGAGGTACGATTAAATAATCCCCAATTATAACAACGTATACGTTCATTACTCTTATTAACAGTAGCATCATTAAAATGACCTTTTTTATGAAACTTATTATCAGAAAACATATTTTTATTAGATGCAGGAAAATCATACTGCTTAACATTTGTACGCTTATTTTTAATATCAATACTATAAGAATTATTTTGCATAAAAACCTTTTCATATATTTTTAACTTTTCTTTAAATTCTGAAATACTTTTACATGCATATAATATCAATTTATTATTGTTAGAATCAGGTAGACCACTTATACAATACATAATTAGGCTTTGATCGTCTAAACGAAAGTGTGCTTTTGAAGCAATTTCACGCATGGCCAAAAAATATTCAAATAGAGACTCCGTAGGGCATAATTTCCGTTTTTGCATTTCCTTGTGTACGTCGTAAGAACAAAATAAATCTTCAAATTCTTCAATTAATGCAGCTTTAAGAGAACTATACGATAATATGTTATGGAGAGTTTGGATAAAAGTCTTTGCAGGACCTTGAAGCAAACGTTTAACACAAATAATTTTATGCAAATCAGATATGTGTGGGATAAAAATAAAGTTTTCTTCCACGTCACGAAAAACAGCTTTAACGCTGTAATTATCATTTCCCGTAAACGACCGCATAGTTGAAAAAAGGTCATTTAACAAAAATGCATTCTCTCCTCGTTTCCTCTTTGGCTTTGATTTCGTTGTGTTTGAAGGGGGGGAACAAAAACATCCTGTGGAGAGGGAGAGGGAAAAATTGACGGGTTGAGGGGTTGTTTATTCGCGTCGTTCGTAGATTCCAGCGAAAAGGGCGCCGAATCTTCGTCTTCGTCATCTGTCAATTGTTCGGTAAAATTATTTTTTATAGATGCAAGGTCTGATAGATTTTTAAATATATGCTCGCTTAATTCTTTGGCGCTTCCCGCGCAATTCAGTCCTAATATAGTGCATACGGTAATAAGATCAGTTTTCGTAAAGTCCTTTAAAATTTTATCCTTTCGTGCTTCAATGTCGTAATTCTGTGGGAAACCCGCGAATTTTTTTAACTCTTTTCTAGAAGATTTACTGTAGGGTTCGTCATTAACAATTTTGTGCAGAAGTTGCACCGTTGAAGCAGGGGCCGTCTTTAATATAATTCCAATAGCAGCAATTTCCTCTAGACAGACCATCGTAAACAAATATCTACAGAACAATAAAGGAGTAAATTGGAATGGACTCACCGTTGATGATTTCGTCGTTGTGGTTTGCGTTGCCAGTTCCGTCGTTGAAGCGTGCGTGGTCCACCAGTCTTGATTCATCGTCTTTTCTACGGGTTTTTAATTAATTTAATTTAATTTGAGGCTGAGCTCCCAAATGTTATGTTGTTACTGGGATTAATTCGTAAACTCCTTTGACAGAATAATCTGTTTATTTTTAAAATAAAAATAAATAAAAATGTAGAATGACAATTAATTAATTAAATGAACATTTAAACGTCGTTGTCTAATTGGCTTTCATTATTTTTAAAGAAATATAACGACTCTGTCGATATGCGTCTGCTTCCCTTGCGGTCTCAAAGTATTCTCCCCGGCTATCATGTTCCTTCTCTCGCTGCTCCTTTTCCCGTCGGGGACATTGCCCTCTCGTTTCCTTTCGAAACTATCTGCTGGGGGGATGCTACGGGGACTTGCAATAGCGCCTTCTACTTCACATATATATATCCGTTTTTTTTATTAGATCGTGTTTCAAACCTACGAGTAAACAACAAACTGGTTCTTTCGAAGAAAGTTGCCATTTATTCTGATACTCTTCAGTAAAATACAGCAGATTTAAAACAGGAAAAATTGAAACACTCGTAAAAATCCCCAATTGTACAGATTCCATCCTCTCTCAAATATTTCAGTCATTCAGAAGAGGACATCACCTGAGCTGGAACCCCCTTCTCCTAACTGCCACACCACACCATCGGGAAGACGTCGAGCCTCAACAGATTCAACTGGAGGGCCCACATTTCGCTAAAAAGGCTGAGCTATCACAGCAACAACCCAAAAATGTACCGAATAAAAGTGTTATCCCAAATAAGCATGGCACTGCAGAAACATCTTTGCTACTCTTAATTTTCTTCATTTCAACCAATTCTCAATTCCTATACAATCAATAGAAGTATTTGTGTATGTTGACTCTATTTTCTATCAAATATTCTTTTTTTTTTTTTTAATGTTTGGTTGTTCATTCGCAGAAAGCCCACCAACCCAAAATCAGCTTTTGTGAAATCAGAAGAATTGTGGCCCTAAAATTAATTTCGCTTCGCCATATTCTCCACACGTTTCTAGCTGAAAGGCGTTCGTTTCTTTCCAATTAACACACAAAGGGGAGGGTGCATCTACGTATGCAAAATAGAAAGGGTACATCACAACTTTGATGAAATAGGATGCGCTCTTCACTCATTCAACAAATCATATTCTCCGCGAATCTCAAGTCGATTTTGGAACTGAGGGAATATTAACGCCGCACTGTTCACACTGGATTTTGGGGACGAACCTCGTCATTTTGAACCACGGTTGATAAGGATCCCACCTGAGCTGGAACACCCACTCCTAACTACCACACCACACTAACGGGAAGACATTCGAACTCTCAACATATTTAACATGTATCGATCTCCTACGTAGCAGGTCTTAATTGGTACTGGGTTCGAAATCGTGACATACCTGCCACGATCCGATACCTTGACCACTAAGCTACCGCAGCCACTCCCCACTCCTGGCTTTTATACAAACCAGTTGCATATGTATGCAGCTTATTCAAAATTCTTTTATTTACGAGATGTTGTTTTATTGACATTTGCTCCCCAACTCATTTGTTCGCTCTGTTCGTTCATTGCACTTCTGGTATCGCGCTTAACTCTCTAAGTGGATACCTTCCTCCTGAAAAGTTTTTCCGAAAGCGTTAACTCTTATTTTGAAGTTCGCATTAAAAATGCAACAGACTTCTTTCCTTTCCCCCTTTTAGAACTTGGGAGGTCGAACGGGGACAATTTTATGATCTAGTTCGGTTCCTTTGTCAAGTAAGAACCAAGAGATCAATCGTTTACAGCTAGCTGTTAAGTTGCCTTGGGCAATCTTGTATGAAAGCTGTAGTGGAATTGGCGTTTCTTTCTCCTATATGTTCAGTCACAGTAAAATTAAAACAAAATGAAGGGTATAAAAAAAGGAAAAAATTAAATAAATAGTATGTTAGAAGTAGAAAAATAATTATATTTTCTTCAAACAAAATTTATATTTTTCTGTCATTTTTTAAAAATTTAAAAATATATATATATATATATTTTTGGTATTGCAATTTGAAACAGAAAAAAGCATTCTGTATTCATTATTGAATATGAGAGTAAGAAAACGCGCTCACTTTCCTGTTTTTAAAAAAAGTTATGAGGTAAAAAGAGTAAAGGCCCTATCTTTTTTTTAAACAATAAGACAATAAATGGTGCATATTTATGAAATAAAACAGATTTTTCTGTATTCAATTATATTTTTAATTTAGAATAACATAAAAAATGATTTCAATACTTTTAATTTATTTAAATTTAAATCATATAAATGATATTTTTATGTTAACTGAATATTTTTCGGAAAAAATTTAAATTTTCCTTCCTAGTGTTCTCCTTTTCGAACTTCTTGAATTAAATAAAAATTCGTTTTCTACATCGGCATTTGTGATGGACATAACACACATTCAGTCAATAATTTTTAATTTTAATGGGGGATATACTTCTTCAAATGCGCATGAAAGTACTTCTAACCATTTTCTACTCAAGTTAAATTTCTTATTTTTCTGTTTCTTTTATTACAAGGAAAAATGTCACACATCGATAACTACATTTTCACACAATTCAGTCATTACAAATTCTATTGTGAGAAAAGTTCTCCCTAATTAATTTTGTCTTTCAAAACAGTACACTTAAAACAATTTTGTTCAGTGAAGTTAACCGACAGTTCCACAATGTATTCATACCAAATTTTAAAAACAAATTTAACACTTGGAAATGTATCCTGTATTAAATTTTTCAGTATACACAAATATTTCCTGCTGTAGGGAAGATATAGTATGAGATGTGGTGTGCGGTTGTGAAAGAATGTTTTCGTACGTGTAGACTATTTTTGAAAATTTAAATATCACTGAAGCTGATCATATAGCTGCAAATGAGCCTTATTTTAATGTGTGCTGGTATCAAAGTAAAACACTCTACAATATTAAACAGCCTATGGGTTTATACTCAATATCAAACTATTCGCAAAATGGCTTACAACTTCTATTCAAATTGTAAAGAAACTGAAATATATAAATATATCTTACTGCAGTCAAAAATATTCATAATATGTAAGTATCCTATTCCTCCACTTATTTCAGTACATTTTAAAAAATTGTGGCTGAATGCAATTTTTTATATTTATAAACGAGGCATAAAAGCTCACACAGTCGTAAAAATGTCTTTATCATTTTTAAATATACTACTATAAAACGTATATGGATTGTAAAATCAGTTGTAAAATCCTAAAAGCTTTTAAAGGAGCTAAAAATATGTAATTTTGGATTGATAAAATGTTTAATATAATACACAAATATACATGTTATTAAGCAAATACATTTGAAAAATCAAACTTCCTTCTGAAATAAACGTAAATGAAAGAAAAATGTTTAATTGCAAATGAGTGGATATACATGTTTATCTAAGGGGTATCCCCAAAGTGAGGTAATCCTCAAACTTAAGACTCAAACTCAGTGGCACAACAATCCATGAGGGCCAGGAACTACTGTGCCCATCATAACACACGTGACCATTGGACGCTGAGGTGCATGAACAGATGTCCCGATTTGGTGGTCTGTCTGAAGAGAGACCTTCAGTGTTTAAGACCCGAAGCAAGCTTGGTACTCATTTATCGACCCAATGTAGCGGGGATGAAAGGCAGAGTCGACCTTGCGCAGCCCGTTAATAGAACACCAGACCTGTGGTGTGGAAACCCTATACACTACCACTTGATCCTATTCGGTGAAAAATAAAATTTAATGTTAGAATCTTATATAAATCCCTAATGAATGAGGGAGTCCAAACTTTTTTTTTCATGTAAACTGTTTAGAAGGAAATGGTTAATTATAAACATTTCACAAGTTACATAAATTAAAATTAACCGTTATTATTTACATAAATTTTTAAGGGTGCAAAAGGTGTATTTCGGCTGCACGAATTAATTTTAAAAGGAATACGGTTACGAAAAAGTAGTACAAATCTATCTAAAGTAGGGTTGGTTACCTTACATATTGTCAAACACAACACGGTATTGGAAGCCAATTCCACAATTCGTTGTTATAAAAATGTATGGAAAATTACAAGATTTATTTTTGAATTTGTAATTTATATATATATAATTTTTTTCCTGGGAACTTTAAAAGCTAGAGCGGCATCCATCAAAACCGCGGTTCTCTCTGTTTTTCCAGATCGCCCCTGACTAAGCCGGCTCTGCCATAGTAAGTGAAAATGCCGGATTTTGTTTGTCAAGATCATTTTATAGCAGACTGCATTTTTCCATGTATTTTAGATGGTCGTTTTATATTTCCTACATCAATATCTTAATGTCTAAATTTAAAATTACATAAAATTCTTGACATTCGCATCAATGACCATGATAATTTTTATTAGTATATGAATGTGTCATCAAACGATTACATGACTAATATTAACATATTATTTTAACCATTTAATTAATATTAAGTATAACATAACGCACACAAATTTTCTGAACTTTAAAATAAATATTTCGAAAACTACTTCAGATATACTCAAAATTTTTCATTCCTACGCTTTAGCTTCTCAGTTTTGCTTCTATGTAAGAATTTATTGTAATTGTATATTCATCAATTTTTTTAGTAATTTTTTGCTCTTAGCATGCACTTTTCAACTGAATTGTATGAAATCTTCGAAATATATTAAAAGATACCAAAGAAGCTATATAATAAAATTTGAAATTTTTATTATACTCAAACAATTGCTAAAACTTATGGTAAATAATTTTTAACTGCGCGATGCATTTTTTTCGAAATTTCAAATGGAATTTCTAACATAAAATTTCTAGCTTTATACGGTCGAGATTTCAAAAAATATCCAGATTTTCATTACTTATTCAGTTAGCCTTTAAAAAAGATAAATGTTGAGGTATTTTGCATAAATAGATATTTTTGAACAATAATTCGAATGTTTTTGAATAGCTTGAATTTAAAATTGATTTTTATGTTTATTTATATGCATAAATGTCTACTGTAAATGTTTCCGTATCTTTTTGATTACCATTTATTCAAACATTCAAGTTATAAAAAAATGTATGAAAATCTTCATTCATGTTGTCTTTGATGTAAACTGAAGTTCAAGCACTTAAAATTCAAATATAATTCGGTGTATTTTAACAATATATAACTAGGCACTGTACTTAAACTTCCCTGAACACTTGGGCTTTGAAATCTCAAAAAAAAAACTAATAAATCTTAATTAGTTTTTTTTTAGTTATTATTTTTATCAAAGTGTAAGAAAATGTTTCAAATGATTTGATGAAGTTTAAGTTTATTCATTTTTAGTGGTTGGAAAATTGAAAAGGTTTCAAATTTTAAAGAGTTTGGTGTTTTATTAATTTTTTCGGTATCTTATAATAAAATAATCATGTTTCAAAAAACTGAAAGCTTTGATTAAAATAAGAAAAATGAAGCGAAAGAATATACTTAAAAAAAGATAATTTGTCTAACTATATAAAATAGCAGATTGCACTGACACGCCCCAACTTGTTACAGTTTCAAATTAATATGAAACCAAAAGGGAATTGTAACATATTTTACTTATGCGTTGGGACTTTTCAAAACTTTTAAAATACGAGGTAACAAATAAACACATCCAGGGGTCTAAAGAAATTTCCCCCCGATTTTTTACGATTGCCCCAGGGTCAAAACACGGGGTTTCCTGCGAGCCATAAAACTTCCTATCAGTGTCCTGCTTCGTTGCTTCCACCGTCCCCAATTATCTTTCAAGATGTTAAACCTTTAAAAGGGGGAAAGGATTTCAGAAAAGTACGGCTAATCCGCTTTTGAAAACATTACTTGAAGGCAGAAAAATCCGTGCAGTGCATTTTCGAAGCATCTTTACACTGACGGAATTTTTCGTGCTATCCGCTTAGAGGGTTAAAATGTAGAAGCATGTAATGGATGCAATTATTTGGCTAGTTTTTTCCAATGCATTAATTTTAGAAGCGTGAATATTTTTGTTCACACAGTTCTTCAGGAGTGTAGACATTCCAAATTAAATGTTAGTTAAAAATGAGACCTTTTCTTCATCGCGGGCGAAACATGAATGTACGATATCACTTATGAATGTGTTGTTTAATTTTGGGTTTTTCGTAGTGTTATTAAAAAAGCATTGATACGTGGGGTTGATTTTCACGCAGTGTAATATGTTGAAGAGATGCAGAACTAGGAATTTAATAACAGTCTGGATTGTTTCATAGCTGTAATATTTTGTACTTTTCCACAAATTCTGTTCCAATAGGCAAGAATTGTATTTTTTCTAGAATGCACATATAATTCATATCTATGTGGTACTGGGCTTGAACTCGTGACAAGCCTGCCACGATCCGGTACCTTGACTATTACACTACCGCGCCCACGAGTGTTGTTCGTTCCATAATCCTTCAGAACATATTAGGTACCAGAAAAAATCTGTAAAATACCCGGAAGTGTTCCCTCCCTTAAAAATTAATAGCAAACTTGTCCTTATTTTAAAAAGATGGTAATTGCTCTCCTTTTTGCATTAATAAACGAACACATTACAGTAAGCTTAATGCTGTTTTAGTTTTATTTGAATTGTGGGATTCTCTCCCTACACGCAGCGTTAGGCTTCCGAAGTATTTAATCTGTGTTTCCTCAAATGGATGTTGCATTGAATTTGGCAACTTTAACAATATGGGCCATTCTTAAAAGTAAACAAAAATACTGTTATCGGCAATTACGACAAGCTATGCAACTAGAATTTGAGTCGCCCAACCGGTAGCGTGGTTAGGGATTGCAGTGCCATAGGGACTGGTTCGAATCTCGGAGGAGATATGAATGTTTGTTAATGAAAAGTGCCTGTGCGGTGTGGGGGTACTTTAAATAGCCGTCGAGCCGCGAATCCTCTCGTGTGTTTGGTGGAAGGAGAAGAGATGTGGAAGGCCCCTGGAAACCCCCAGGGTTTTCTCCCTCTAAATTGGGGTGGAACCGAGCAAAATCGTACTGTCACCTGCATGGTGTTCAAAGCTAAGGCTAACGACAGGCGTACAAATTCTAGCCCTTAACCTCGATGAATTTCGCGGGCCTCGATGAATTTCGTGGGCCTCAATGAATTTCGCGGTCCTCGGTCTGACTTCGTCAGCCAGGTGGCATTAGTCCCAACGACAACAATAATTTCCAGTTCTAGGGAATAATACAATAGCGGAAATAGAAAAAAACAACTTTCTATATGGATTGACGACGAAATGGAACGCATTATGCCATTAAACCAGTCTACCTTCTTGATAAAGAAGCAGAAAATTGGAAATACAGAAGATTGAAAGATCTGAAATGTAAACATACAGACTTAAAATTTTAATTATTTTTATATATATTTTTCGTTTATTATGTTTCTATAATAGTAAGAAATAAATTTTTGTTTTTTTGTTATAAAAAACACAATTAATAAATTTAATGGTAAAGTACCTGACCCATTTTCTACCCATCTACCCGTAACCCCATTATTTACATGATGAGATAACCTCGTTTAATGCCGTTTCTCATTACGCTCTACTTTGATGGAACGTATACCCTGCGTTAAATAAAAAGCGGAGTCTTACTGCTTCTGTAGCATTTTTTTAAATTTGCATTTTAAAAAGAAATTGAGACGTCATTTAGGCAGCAGTTGGGTGGGGAGGGAGAGGGCGCACTAGAAAACGATTCGAGAGTAATTTCACAGTTTTTGCAATTCAATACATTTATTTAAAAAGGCATATTAAATAACTATTATTTAATAATAATAATAATTAAATGATAATATATTACTGGTTTTATATAGTTATAAAATAAAATAATTACTATAATTATATAAATATTTCTATATATATTTCATAAATATATTATTATAACATTAAATATTATATTTATATAATTATGTCGTACTTTCCAAAATAAAATATTTACACATTGAGTTTTATAATATATAAAATAGAAGGCTTTATTTTATTCATTATTTTATGATAAATATTAAAAAAAATCATATATATATATATGATTTTTTGTTAATTTAATTATTTTATAATGATATAAATACTTAATAAGCTTATTTTTAAATAAATTAATTTAATTGTAAAAATAATGAATTGAGAGAGAAAAAAAAATCGATCGCGTGACTCGAACGCGTAGTAC
Organism: Trichonephila clavipes; assembly: GCA_019973935.1. Classification (NCBI taxonomy): domain Eukaryota; kingdom Metazoa; phylum Arthropoda; class Arachnida; order Araneae; family Nephilidae; genus Trichonephila; species Trichonephila clavipes. Next base: position 268,110 of record BMAU01020585.1, read on the forward strand.
CCAGGTATGTTATCACCTATGCTACTGCTATTTTCTCTGAATCTACTGTCCATTCGACCCTATTCCATTGAGGGTCGAACACCCTAAAGGAGTGCACATAGTCTAAAGGAATAATTTCCTTAGTCGTGCCCTCTCTTATAAGTAAATGCTTATTAACATCATCCTTTACAAGAGGGAGGGGGGGTGTCCTTTCGAAAACCCATCAACTTCTACATCACTCCAACAGGAGGGCCTCAACAGATTTTGTATGAATCAACCCTCTACTCTTTTGTGTCCCCAGGACTTTAATGCACCCTTTAGGAGCACAAGGAAAGGCCAACATATATATATATATATATATATATATATATATATATATATATATATATATATATATATATATATGTGTGTGTGTGTGTGTGAGGAGTATTCCTTCAAGTAACTAGATAACAAATTTTTACTTGGTTAAGTTCTTGATGAGTTGTGCACAGAATCTTACTCAATTTTGTCTTATTCAACAAAATGTAGTTATCTTGGATTGTTGAAGGAAGCGAAAGAAAGGACACGTTTGAAATGACAAGAAACACGATGTTAACACGTAAATATAGCACATCCTTGTTAATGAATGTACCATTCCCACCATCGAATGCAGATCTAAACCCTTTGGGTGAGCTCGATTCTCCGGAGTAAGTAAGACACAGGGTAAATGCATTTATATTTATAAGAAAAACTGGTAGCTATTATTATATTCTAATGCTTATGAAGCGCATTCAGAATTGTCACTTTTATTCTCATGTATTTCCATTATCTTGATAACCACCCGTATTTCCCTAATATTAAAAATTGGCTTCAGAATACTGAAGCTATTTTTTGTCTTTGGATACATGTAAATGAGTCCATCATAATGCCAAAATTCTTATTGTTTCTCGGTTTCAGGAAAAGGGATCTGTTTTCGACCACACGCGTGTTGTAACAATTCTTGGTTATCCCATCCAGGCTCTTTCTGCGTGAAACCCCAGAAACTCATCAAAGATCAGTACCTCAATTCACTCTAGCCCCTTTTGGAGAATAAGAAAAAGAGTTTTGGCTACTATAGTCAGAAGTCGTTTTCACAATGAAAGCTCGTATGCAAGGGGATCAACTTGGTGCATTCCATGAAACCGAATGCGAGGAAGGATCCGATTAAATGTGTGACGGTGGTATCTATATAACCCAGTAATAGCCACCATGCTATGACGATCATTTTGGCATGGTAGCTAAGATACTCGATTTTGAATCGGAAGGCACCCACTTCTGAAACACCTTCATCGGTGTCCCTGGCCGTGCAATGAGAACTGCAGCAGTCGTGGCGCCATCTATCCACCACAGATCAGACACATGACGCAAACAACCAAGCCATCTCACCCAAATAACGCAACCAATAAAGCCGTCACACACGTTAACGCAACTCTCAAGCCGTCACGCATGAATGACGCAACCCACAAGCCGTCGGACTCAGAATATTGCAACTGCTCACACGCTCACCACAAATATGGTGCAGCTCGTTCGCCTATTCGTTGAATCACTAGCAGAGCAGTAGTGTGGTGGTGTTATCTATATAAACCAATAATAGCTTCCATGCTATGACGATCGTTTTGGCATGGTGGCTAAGATACTCGTTTTCGAATCGGAAGGTACCCATTTTTAATCCTTCTGAAAGAATGTCAATGATCGGACAAGAGACGAATGGTTGAAGAGATGAATAAATGAATATGTACTTTTTACAAATGAATCTAGATTCATGGTATCTATATTCATGTTAGAAAGTGATAATCGTTGAGCTCAGATTTGGAAGGAACGAAGGATCCAACATTGTTGAAAGATGCACTTGCACCGGAAGAGCAATCATGGTGTAGGTCAGAATACACAAACTTTAATGTACTCAATGTGTGATACCCCCAGCCCGGGGGTACCATCTCTTCCTCTACGTGACCTAGATTTGTAGGAGAAAATGATTAAAAACTCTAGTTAACCATGATCAACTAATTTATTATTATTCCAATATACTGATCCAAACACAAGTCTTACTATAGAGATGCAACTTAATTCTAAATTCTGAGCAAATAGTGCTTGAAATCCTAACCACTATCTTTATGAGAAGTTATCCTAAGAATCTTTATCAACCTTAGATTCCTTAACACGCTTAAGCCCGTTCTATAATTACGATTCGATGTTTAATGTCTTACCATCAGCTCACGGCGATCTGCATCTCAGCTTTCTTTCTCCTTCTTCTACCAATCTACGCGAATATTAAAGATGCATTATACATTAACTAATCTGCACATCGCAGTTTCTTCTTGAAAGGATTGGATATGAAATAACTCAATTCTGGCCCCAAAGATTCCCCAAGAGGATTAATAGAGAGAACGCGATGAAGCCCCATCACAAATGTATGAATAATTTGATATTAAGACCTCAAAAAGATATAACTATTTAGAAGCTTTTAACATACTAGATAAGTGTTTTTCAAACTGTGGGGCTCGCCCCCCCTGGGGGAGAGCGATAAACCTACAAGGGGGCGCGAGCATATGGAAAATAAAAGATTAAAAAAAATATTTACTGGAATGAAGTAAAACAAAATACTTTCTGGCATAATAAAAAAATACACATTTACACTAATATAATTTATATATATATCATCTGCGATATTACGTCATGAAAAATAAAAGCTTCTACTTCAAAACCTCATTATATATCTTTTTCTTGATACTGTAACCAAATAAAACACATTTTATTTGATTTGCTGTAATCCCATGATGAGAGATTTTTTTATTGCTGTGAGAAAAAACAAAACCTAGACCCATAATCAAAAAAAAATTTAGGAAGATAAAAAATTCATCACTGTTGTATTATCGAAATCAGCTGTAGGCAGCAGAATGTATTTACTACGGTTTGACCTTCGAACTTACTTGTACAGTTATTTACGTCCCCGCTCTTATGTATTTTTTTTATTTAGGGAAGTTGTAAATAAGCTATTTCTGTTGCGCTTTTATCCTTGTAAAATATTTTTATGATTTTTATGATAACGAAAAACGTTTTACATATTTTTTTAGAACATCCATGTTGTAATAAATACACTTTTAATTAGGGAGCGGTCACACTGAGCACAGAGTGCACGAAATCGGTAATTCTGGCAAAACTGTTTAATTGTTACCAATGACCCTGACACTATCCTCCCGTTTGACAGTCTTAACGTGAACTAAAATATATTTGTCACATATCTCCCTCTTTTTTGGGAGCGAGAAACGTTTTTTTTTACAATCTTAAGGTACTTGTTTTGAATGAGTTCCCGGTGTGATAACTTTTTTTCCGAAATATTTTCTGTGTCCTTGAAAGTAGATAAGTATATTTTCTCTTTATTAAATTATTCACTGCAATTACAGTTTTTATTGTGTACTATAAAAATAATTATTAAAAAAAAGAGAAGGGCGACTCATTAACCCCGCTCGACCATTAGTATCGAGTGCGTGCCTGCTCCAGGGTTAAAACATGTTGAAGTTTTTTCGCTTTAAATATTAAAAATAATACAATTATTCTTTATCAGAACTTCTTTTATTGTTAGTTATTCAACATAAATTCTAAATGCTAATTCTGTGAAGCTTAAAATTACAGTTCGCTTAACACTAATTATAATCTGAGCAATCATTTAAAAAAATCATTTTACATTTTTGTAAACTTTGTGTTACAAATATATACGGAAATTTATTACTAACCTTCTGAGACGTCTTTTTTAGAGAAATTTAATTCCCTACCTATTTCCAATCAACTCCAAAAAGAGGATGGGGACTCCTTGTTATGCAGATTAGATAAAGTATTTAAGTCAAACGGAATAGTAAAGTGAGAGACAGTAGGAGAGAGAGATTGAAGCAGGAAGTTATAATAGTGAAGTTGGAGATTTATTATTGAAGATTTCTAGGTGGATAAATTAGACACAGGAAGAGCTGAGATTCAGTGTGGTAAATATTGATTTATAATTACAGTCTCATTAAAGTTTTATATTAGAAGTGAGATTAAAGTTAAATGTTCAGGAGGAACATTATTGAATATAATTCTGGGATCTCTTATTGCGGTAATTTCTGCGTGATCGATATTCTAATTGTTAATTAATTGGATCATTAAATATTTAAGTTAATATAAAGGAAAGTCCCTTTTAAACCTCATAAAGGTATTTTGATTTATTTGTTATTAAAAGTCTTTGATTCTATTTGGGAAAAATAACCAAATAGATAGTTATTTATAAAAATGGCTGCTGGTTCTTCTTTGACTCAAAATTATTCTCGTTCTCAAAGTGAGATCCAAGGGGATCTTCACAATGGCACCCAACGAATAAATCCCGAGAATAGAGTCGGATCCGGTTTTAGAATCATTCCGGAACAATATTTTTTGGGGGTTGAGAACATAAATAATTTTTTGGAGAATATTGATAATAATCTCGCGTATTATGAGATACCTGCACAACTAGTGTGTGCTTACTTGAAAGGTCATCTCAAAGGACGGGCACTAGAATGGTTTGAAGTTCTTGGTTATAGGGCCATTGAAGATAAAGCATAAAGCAACAGACTACGCGCACTTAAAAAAGGCATTGTCGGAACAATTCCCCGTGGTCAGAACTAGAAACGCGATTTTATTCCTCATCGCAAAGGCGTGATCAGCATCCTTCGAATTTTATTTATGAATTATTGAAAATTCATAAGGTCCTTAAACTAGAAATGTCGGAGGAAAAATTAATTGATCACGTCGTTAGTCGATTAGAACCTCAAATTTTGGATTATGTCGAAGTTAGACATCCACAAAATACTGCCAATCTCCTACAAATCGTTGATAAATACGAAGAACATTTTATGAATAGACAGATCAGAGGTTCGAGTGAGGGATTTAGAAGTTCAAACCCTAATGAAAACAATCGTTTTAATAACCGGCATAGACAAGAAAATTGGAGGGAAAACAGAAATAATGAGAGATACGCCAATAATAGCCGACCACAAAGAGTGTTTAATCGGTTCAAAAACCAAGGTTTCGCAAATAATCGGAGATTCGAGGGTCGACACCAAGGTGGACAATCGGATCAGCGATTACTCAATCAGGGCGGTCGACAAAGTGGGTCGAGAAGTAGTAAATTTCGGGGTCAAAATAAACGAAGTAGACATTTAAACTTTTAAGCGATCGATGTGAATATGTGGGTAATCGATCGCGGGGTACGGAAAATCCTCCAGTTTCGGATCAACGGCCTATCAGAGTATCCTCTATAAGAATGACCTCAGTCAAATTACCGTATGTCCCCATACTATTAAACGAAACCTTTATTACAGCACTGTGGGACACGGGAGTGAAGAAATCTTTTATTTCGGAGGAGGTCTACCACAAATATTTTTCATACCAATCTCGTAAAAAGATGAAGGACAGAGTCGTGACAGCACAAGGAGCCCCGTGTAGTCACTTAGGTCGGGTCGAATTGCAGATTCGGATCAGGGAATTTCAGAAACCCTGGGAATTCCATATTCTAGACAACATGCAATATCAGTGCATCTTGGGAATCGATATTATGAAGGCGTCACGATTGACATTGGATTTTGATCAGAAATCCTTGATCATTCCCGACAATCTGACCAAACAATTGCCGAAAGAAGAGAAACCGGTTGATATTGATCCCACAGAATCAAAACTTGGTGACGAGCAACAGAGGCAATTAAAAGCTTTATTTAATAATTTTAAGGGGTTATTTTCCGATCAGCCGGGGTTAACGCATGTTCTATATCATGAGATGGATACTGGAGACAAGGAACCGGTAGTGTCGAGACCATACAGGTACAACCGAGTCAAGCAGGGCATTATTGATTATCACATCGATAAGATGTTACGGGATGGTACAATTTGTCCTATTAATTCGCGTTACGCATCTCCAGTCGTTCTAACACGAAAGAAAAATGACCTTTCTCCAGATTCTCCCGAGGCGTAACGTTTCGCGATCGATAATCGCAATTTAAATGTAATTACCAAATATCCTCGTTATCCATTACTGGTGATTGATGACTTACTCACCAATATTCCTCTCACCGGCGTTATGTTCACACTAGATTTAAGAAGCGGGTACTTTCAGTTGGCAATTAGCCCAAAAGATATTGAAAAAACGGCTTTTATTACTCGAAATGGCACTTTTGCATTCCTCCGGATGCCATTTGGCCTTTCGGGGGCGGCGCCGAATTTTCAGAAAGCAATCGACATAATATTAAAACCTGTTATTGGGCGTTTCGTGTTGGTCTATATGGACAATATTATCAAAACATCGACATCCTTTAAAGACCATCTCGATCATTTAAATCAGGTTTTTACTTTATTACGAGACACAGGGCTAACTTTAAATAAGGAGAAATGTCACTTCGCCAGTGACAAACTAACATATTTAGGCCTGATTATAAGCAAAGACGGAATCGAAACTGACAGTAATAAAATTAGGGCAATTACGGAAATGAGACCTCCCGAAAATAATAAGGAAGTGTCAAAATTTTTACGAATGACGGGTTGGTACCAAAAATTTATCCCGCGATACGCAGATATATCCGAATCATTGTACCAATTAAAGAAAAAGGGGGCTAAGTTTAGCTGGTCTAAGGAAGCACAGGATTCTTTTGATAAGATCAAACGTACACTAACGGAGGCACCAATTTTACAATTACCGAATTTCTCTGAACAGTTCAATTTATTCACTGATGCTAGTGGGGTCGGAATTGGTGCTGTGCTTCAGCAAAATCAAAAACCTATTGCTTTCGCGTCTCGAACCCTTAATAAAGCAGAACGTAATTATACGGTTACCGAAAGAGAATGTTTGGCAGTAATATGGGCTCTAAATAAGTTTAAAACTTATTTTGGACCCCTGCCTGTGAAAGTGATCACAGACCACGCAGCGTTAGCAAAATTAACCAATGGTAAGAATTTGTCAAGTAGGATGATCCGATGGGCATTGAAATTGTCCGAGTTTAACATAGAATGGGAGCACAGGCTTGGTGTTCAAAACGTGGTCGTAGATCTTTTATCGAGAAATCCAGTGGACAGTATCGAGGGGTCACAAATTTCGTGCGCAGCTCTTAGAGCCCTCGCAATAAATTCACGTGAACAATTCACTAGGGAACAAAGGGAAGTTCCTGAATTAGGACATATTTACCGATATTTAGAAAACCCTGATGATGGTTCTGTTAATGCGACGGTTGGTTCCAGGACTTCAAGTTAATAAATGGTCTTCTCTTTTACGCCAAGTATTTTTCTACTCTGGGGGAACTAAGAGTTTATATTCCTGGTTCTGTTAGAAAAGATATAATGAAAGAGTTTCATGATCTGCCACTGCCAGGGCATCTCGGAAAGAGGAAGACATATCTTAAACTTCGTGACACGTGCTATTTTCCATTTATGAGAAAATATATATTTGATTATGTTTCAACCTGTGACCGGTGTCAAAAATTTAATTATAAAAACGCGCTACCAGCTGGTCGTTTAATGCCTACAGTTTCAAAACATCCAAATGAAATTGTAACGCTAGACTTATTAGGCCCCTACCCCGCATCCCGACCCGGGAGATATAAATTCATATTAGTTATATCTGACCACTTCACTAAGTGGTGTGAGCTGATTCCTCTTCGTAAAGTTTCAGCCAAGGCAATAGCTAATGCCCTTTTTGATAACTATATAGCGCGATATGGAGCTCCGATTTCTTTGATAAGTGATAACGGCCCCCAATTTATTTCTGACGTATTTGAACATCTCTGTCAGAGGTTGGACATCAAACATATGAAAACGGTAACGTAAAGACCGCAGGCTAATCTCACTGAGAGAGTAAGTAGAAATTTAGTTCAAATGATAGCCTCTTTTGTTGAAGAAAACCATGAAAACTGGGATCAATTTCTTCATGAGTTCGCTTTCACGCTGCGCACTGCGGTAAATGAAACAACAAATAAAACTCAGGCTGAGTTATTCTTGGGAAGGAAAATCATAACCCCGTTCAGCTAGCTCATAAATGTTACAGAGTATACGAAATATGTTGGTAGGAACATCGAAAGATTATTCGATGAGGCAAGACGAAATATGCGAAAAAAGCATAAGTCTTGGGAAAAATATTACAATCGCAGAAGGAGGGATGTTCACATCAAAGTGAACGATTTAGTTTTAATTCAAACACATTTCTTAAGTGCTGCGGGTAGAAAACAGGTTGGAAAATTTATACCTAAGTTTAAAGGTCCCTATAGAGTTTTCGAAGTTAAAGGTAATAATTTGATCATTTGGAAAAGTGGGAAAAGTGTGACAGTTAATATTGATCAGGTTCGAGTGTACCGTCCTCGACAGACAGACACGATTAGTTCGGATAGTCAGGTAGAAACTCTGTATGATGAGCAAAGTTAGTTATAGTTAGTATATAGGTATATATATATATATATATATATATATATATATATATATATAGATCGAATCAAGGGCAGTTTAAAGAGCACAGGAAAACCTCTAGTAAGGAAAGTGAGGGGTGTAGATCACGGCAGGGTAACACCACACGGGAGATCCCTAGAAACAAACGCAAAATGAGTAATAATGAGTCGAAGGACCAAGTATTAAAACTGTCCAAGATGTGCAGGAAGAGATCACTGCAAGGGTCTGTGCACAAGAACCGGAAAAGACTCGCTCCTGAGCAAAGGCAGGGAGTCAAGAGGTCAATTCCACCCTCGATCTCATCCAGAACTTATAAATTTAAGAGACCTAATACCTCCTCACAAGGAGTAGAGTCCATTGCAGGTCCATCAAGGTTGCCTGATTGCTGACTGAATAAGTCAACCACAGTCGAATCCCGGACGGAAGGTAGTGGACGTGATAACAAGACCCACCAGACCAGAGTAACAACGAGAGGACGCAACAAACAAGTGGAGAGACCAGTCCGGTCGAATCAAGCCACAACAAGGAGACCTTGCCCATACTATCTACGCAGCCGAGTGAAGGAAAGCGACGGAATTCCTGAGGAGTAGAGGAACATCGAAATCAACGGCATCCCTCACAGCAGAATAAGGAGAAGAAGCCTCAGTATGGAAGCGTTGGATGGAGATCCGGTACATAGGAGAATTTAACAGACAAAAACCAGGTTGTATTGTTTCTTTATCTTCGCGGTACGAACAAGTGAAGAATTTTTGCAATTGAAGCAAGTCACGGGCGGACTTTAAAATTAAGAAGACTGGCAAAAGTGGACACTGCATTGTGTGTGTTTTTTTCTGTAGCAGAAAAAACAGCTTTTGGGATAATTTTTTGTATTATGGAGAAAACATCCGTAAAATTTGCATTTGTTTACTTCGATGTATGACTTTGCTGCCACAATTCATTTGGTTGTTTGTGTTATTTGTTTATTGCAAAAGGATTGTTATTGTATGATGTATATATATGTGTGTATATTTTATTTCAAATCTGGTGACTTGGGGCGCGGCGAAGTTAGATAGGATTAACCATTAACACTAACTAGCGCAAAAACTTTTAGAATGGGAAGGCAAAGGAACCAGATATATATTTTATGTAAAATTCATGTAACAAGTGTATAAATTCATGTCTGCTTTTACCTACCACTCAAATGGAAATTAATCTTTCAGGGTAGCTGACCCTGAAGTCCTCGATGTCCCAGTGCCAAAGAAGGTAAAAATTGTTATTTTATGTATAATACTTAAGTAGGAATTAAGTAAACTCTATATGGCTGGTTTTTTGCCACCACTTGGGTGGTTTTTCCCACGCCCCCGTTGCCAAATGTATAGAGTGCAGGGATTAATTTAAACTTGTAAAGTGTTATGAGGTTTAAAAATTAATTATAAGTCGTAATTTTATTTATCCTTTTCCTTAAGGAAAGAGAGTTTTAGTAATATCCAATTAGCAGTTAAAGTCGTCGGAACTATAAGACAAAAATAGGAATTACGTAATTTATTTTCAGTACGTATGAGACCTTCGAATGAATCCCGTTTTATTTTGGAGGAGGTTGTGACAAATCTATACGGAACTTTATCACTAACCTTCTGAGACGTCTTTTTTAGGGAAACTAAATTCCCTACCTATTTCCAATCAACTCCAAAAAGAGGACAGGGATTTCTTATTATGAAGATTAGATAAAGTATTAAAGTCAAACGGAATAGTAAAGTGAGAGACAGTAGGAGAGAGAGATTGAAGCAGGAAGTTATAATAGTGAAGTTAGAGATTTATTATTGAAGATTTCAAGGTAGATAAATTAGGCACAGGAAGAGCTGAGATTCAATGTGGTAAATATTGATTTATAATTAAAGTCTCATTAAAGTTTTATATTAGAAGTGAGATTAAAGTTAAATGTTCAGGAGGAACATTATTGAATATAATTCTGGGATCTCTTATTGTTGTAATCTCTGCGTGATCGATATTCTAATTGTTAATTAATTAGATCTTTAAATATTTAAGTTAATATAAAGGAAAGTCCCTTTTAAACCTCATAAAGCTATTTTGATTTATTTGTTATTTAAAGTCTTTGATTCTATTTGGGAAAGATAACCAAATAAAGAAAGTTATTTATAAAAATGGCTACTGGTTCTTCTTTGACTCAAAATTATTCTCATTTTCAAAGTGAGATCTAAGGGGATCTTCACAATTGTCGCGCACTTGGCTTTACTCTCCTTACAATTCAGCGATTATATCAATAATGTTTTATTTTCTTATAAATTAACTCGTGCAAAGAGTGGCTACTTCAGCCGTTATACTTTTAATGTATCAGTGCTTCATAGATTATTTTATAACTAATTAATAAATACTAAATTAAGAACAAATTTAATAATTATAAGCGACTTCCATGGGCTTGTCTTTCAGAGCAAAGTTTTTCAAAGGAACGCTTATGATTGGAATTTGACCCTCTGAGTTCTTTTTCTATATTTAGCGCTTACATCTATATTTTTTCTTCTAAGCAACCACTGCATTTTGCAATATGTTCCAATCTAAAAATTAGAGAAAGGAGAAATAACATAATAATTACACTATTACTTTTTTTTTTGCTTAAAAGTAACGTATACAAAATTTAATACTTATGTCATGAATTTGTACGGTTTATAATAAAAATTGTTGCTTTAGCGTCAAAGTGCATTATTATTGCATTCAGTATATTATTAATGTGTAAGGGGGGCACGATAAAAGTCGTGATTAAAAAGGGGGCGCCTGTATTGGAAGTTTGAGAAGCACTGTATACTGTACACTATACGCTTGACCTCATCAAGCTGTGCTTTTTTGATCAAACGAATTCTTTCCTATCTATCGTGGGAGAACTGTTGTAACCTCAGGAGCCTATAGGAGCTGCACAGCAGGATTTAACAATAGTTCATGTGTCAGACAGTATAATTTTATGAAAAAATACCAATTATGGCTACGGAAGGAAATATTTAAAACTATTTAGCTTAGAATTTTTGCCAGACAACTAATTTAGTCTACCGCATTATTATTTACTGCAATTCTTCATATGCAATATTTCACTACTGTGAAAATTAAGGGATATACATGAGTAAAATACTCAACTTTGGGAAATTTAATCCGTTAGAGCTAATTAATTAATCAAAGATATCCAACTGTAAAGTTAATTATATACGCTGTTCACTTAAAATAAATAGTCAAATCGTTACCTAAGGTGTTTATTAACATACAAACAACTAAGACACTTATCTTTTTACATTACCTGTTTTTTTGGAACAAAAATGACAATTTTCCCAATCCGCTGAAAACGCAGCTTCTGCTATAAAACTATTTACCTTCCCCGCTAAAATACTCATCATAGAACCCGTGTTACGATATATCTTGGAAGAGTGGATTTCAAAAAATATTCCTGCTAAGTATCATCAGAGTATTGGTAAAAATGGATATATTCTATGTAATTTTAAATTGAGTGGTGCTTTTAAGTACCGTCGGTAGATAAAGGGTTAATATATGAATTAAAAATTATCAAAAAAGTAATAATTATCATAATAAAATATATTAATTTTTTATGCTTATATTAGTTATATCTCTCTATATGAAAAAAATTTCGTAATGCTGTAGTAAATTTATTTATACATAGGTATACTGAGTAAAAATGGGTTGTGAAAAATTAAGTATTTGGTACGTTATGGAACTTCCAATCCACGCAAGAAGTCATTCTGTTGAACAATTACGTATACATTTACCCGGTAGGAGAGTGAATGAATATTAACGTCACACTGTCCCACTACACGAGGGCTTTTGGTGACGAACTTCGTAATTTGAACCATGGTTAAGAGACGAGGAAGACACCTGAGCTGGCATCACCTCCCCTAACTACCACACCAATGGAAGGACGTTTGAGCTCTCGGCAGATTTGAATTGCTCCCCTACACTGCGGATCTTTAATGGCAATGGGCTCGAGCTCGTGACATGCCAGCCACGATCCGATACCATGCTACCTCGGCCACTTTACCCTGTCAGAATTCAATAGATTGGAAAAGAAAATAGAAGTTGTAAAAGAATGTTAATGACGTACTTTGAATTACTTTGGCAAGAAGTTAGAACAACATAATACGAGGACTTTTGTTTAAGTAAGGTCCATTTGTTTTTAAAAACAATAATTTGTTTCAAAAAACCTTTATTTTACGATTATATATTATTTTGCTTAATTTTCTACATAGTTGCTGAGTTTATTAATGCATTTGTCATACCTTAGAACTAAGTATTGAAAACCCTCTTCAAAAAATTCTGCCACCTGGTCGGACAGCCAAGATCCCACGGCCGCTTTCACTTCTTTGCTGTCACTGAAACGCTTCCTGCCAAGATTGTGTTGGAGGTACCGGAAAAGTGGTAAATCGCTCGGGGCATGGTCGGAGCTGTATGGTGCCTGATCCAAAACCTCCCACCGGATACTCACCGAGAGCACAATTTCTTAAAGTTGAGTTCTTCAGTCACAACTTTGTACACCACCGACCGAGAAACGTTGGGAAATTCCAATAAAAGAGTGATTATCGTGGATCTCCTGTTTTCAAGAATTTTTGTTTCAACTGTTTGCATCAAATCATCAATGATTACAGAGAGCCGGCCTGAGCGTTCTTCATCATAGATGTTTGTTCACCCATTTCTAAACTTCCTGACCCATTTTCGTACTTTACTGTCACTCATTGCTTTTGTGCCATGAACTTTTTTTTATCTGGCGATGAATGTCTGCAGCCGACATGTTTCTCGCAGTCAAAATGGATAACAGACCGTATCTCACACTTGGTGGGTAATTCAATCACCTTAAACATTTTAAAGACGCAAAGCGAATCTAACACGACTGTTATAGAGCTGGAAATGGGGCGAGTGTGTTCGCAAAGGATGCTCGTTGCGATGTACGCGTGAACTAGGAAACTATACACGGCAATGGACCTTACTTTTAAAATAGCCCTCGTACATGAGAACTTCGGGTATCTAGTTTACCATTAAATGTATTATTTGCATTAGTAGATAAGATTAAATGTAATACCAAATAAATATATAAAAATTATATATTTAAATTTCCTCAGTTTAACAGCATGGTTTTAAAAGTTAGTTTTAAAACACCTTTAGTTCCTTAACTTCCGGATGTCTGCGCACATAGTCGCGAAAAGGGATTACCGACCTCATCATGCAATTTTTTTTAATTGCAGTTTCATTGCTCATGTTACTTCAAAAACTTAAATATTCTAGAATTATGATCAAAAAATGTTATATCTTATGTTTGTCTCAAATTTCTGTTTTTTATATGAGTATACATTATTTGGAATTATTTGTTACTTTGCTTTTTAACACGTCCACGATTTAAAGTTATAGTCAACTCGGTGTACTTTTTATATAATAGATTCAATATAGATTTTTTTGAGGCAAAGTGTAGTTGTACACACGTCATCCATAAAAGAAGCCCCATTGTTCTCAGTCTTGACATCTGGCATGTCTCTCTCAACCAGAAACTCCTTTCAAAAATTATTAGAAGAACTTTTCCCCCTAAAAGAACTCAGAGCTTTGTTTGAAAATATCAAAATCACCCCCTCTCCCCTCTTCATTTTAAAGAAGTCTTTTGGGTCCATTTCTTACCAACATTGGAACTCTCTTGAACCTCCTTTCTTTCCAGCGCGGACTTCATCTCATTCGATGTTGTCACCTCTGAGTTCACTATCCCATAAGAATCTCTTTTCTGATCCTCAGGAGCATCTGGCCCTAAGAGAGGGTTGCTTTCTGTTAATGGAACCTGCAGCGAATCCATTAGAATCTCGGATTCGATCCTATTTCGAGGCCACCTTCTTTTACTTTTAATCCCGGTCGAGAGAAGAAAGAGTTTTTTCTTTTCTTTTATCGAGCAACACGACTGATAATCCAGTCTCGAAGAAGTCGAGATTTAGAGAGTCGGAAGCTTCGATTTTTCAAAATGAGATTTAGAGAGTGCCTTAAGATATCCGTTCGGAACCGTGATTTTAAAAAAGCGCATAAATGGATAATTTTCGTGATATTTAGTGTCACTCAGATTAGAATACATGCATAAAATTGTTTTAAGGGCATTTTGACAAAAAAAAATTATTTAAATATAATATGTTGGCAAAACATTAATTAGAATAATCTTTTTTCCAAATGTTCTCCTTTTGTGAAAAATGCTTCTATTATAATAATATTTTGCCTGTATATACCTCAGACCTCTCAACAGAGGCTCAACCAGAATTTTTGAAAAATTAAAATTATATATTTTCAGAATTACCACCAATTGAAACAATTATTGGCGTTTTTTTCTTAAAATTGCTCCCCTCTATTGTCGTAAAATATGAATAAACCTACTTCTAAGTTATATATTTCAAAAATTCTAGTTGAGCCTCTGAACAGAGGTCTGAGCTATATACAGGCAAAATATTATTCTAATAGAAGCATTTTTCACAAAAGGAGAACATTTGGAAAAAAGATTATTCTAAGATAATTTTTTGCCAAAATATTGTATTTAAATAATTTTTTTTGTCAAAATATCCTTAAAACAATTTTATGCATATACTAAATATCCTAAAAATTATTATCCATTTATGCTCTTTTGAAAATCACGGTTCCGAACGTAGTCGGATACCTTAAAAATACTGACCCAAATGTTCTCACACGATGTGTAACTCGTTCTGATAAAAACAAACTCTTTAACATTAACCCCTTTTAAGTGGTTGCCCGTACAAGTACGTGCTACCGAAAGTTGGTCGCTACTGGTTGGCCTGTACGCTATACGGGCACTCTGGTAGTTTCTTTCATTGATTCGCACTTATTTTTTATTCTTATGGTGTATTATTTAGTACTAGTGTTTTGAAAAGGTGATGCAGTACTGAAATGCTTTCCATCAGCCATTTTTGAAGTTATACTTCTTATTGCGCGTTTGGAAAAAAGGATGAGGGTAAATTTTTACGATGCGTGCGCACACCGTCACGGATGTGCGCACATACCATTGTCTAACATTGTCACGTAAAAAGGAACAAAGCGATGTTACCCAATACAAGGTTTATTTTGTCGTAGTATCTTACATGGGCAGCACTACAACTGAAGACTTATCCAGCTGCAGTACTTTTATATCCACCCCTGGTGAAGAGTTCTAGAATGACCAACTCTGGGGAGGATTAACATAAATTCAATTTACATAGTTTGCAAATGTCCATAATAATAATAATTAACAAAAGTCATAATTAAAGTTAACAAACAAGTATCTAAGAGGCTCGAAAACAAGAATAATAAATAGTGGAAGTCATAATTAAAGTTAAACAAGTATCTGAGAGGCTCGATCCGTCTGCATGATAGAGCAGCGCTCTAACCGTTCGGCCGCTCAGAGCTTATCAGTATGTGACAATATTTTAACATGCCACTTTTTTACTGCTAGGGGACTGATATAAGGGGGATCGTAGCAATTATTGTTATAAACCATATTTGTTGGGGCGCATCCCCTCTCCGGTGCATTCCCCCCCCTCTACAGCATTTTGGCCATCTCGGCACCCGAGCCTGACAGTCCACTTGGACCTGGCTCATTCGATCCGGCTCGATCTGCTCTTCCGTTTACTATAATTTCATGCTATTTCTTCCATAGTTTTAAATTGTTTTAAAATTTTAAATTTTTTAAGAGGACTTGGTAACCCCAAAATGACGGACCTATCGGTTTTTTTTATTTTTATTTAATCTTATTCTTTGCATTATTATCTTTCGGTAGATGTATCACTTGTGCATATCGGAAAGTTAGAAGTTCAATAAAACTTCATTTGAATACAAATTAAGCAATTCAGGCACGCCCACTTTTTAGGAAAAAATGCGTTTTGATAAAAAAAGAATCTATTTTATATACAGAAATAATAATATTAAAAAAGAATGTGTAATATATAAAACAGAATATTACCAAGGCTATACAATACAATTATTTTTTTTCTTTCTGAAATGTGTGCATGTAAAATTTTTGAATTAAGGCATTTTATATATTAATAATTTTATAATTTCAGTTCTTATTCCTGATATGTTTTTCATGCAAATGTAATACTTCAATATTATAAGAAGGAAAAAAATAAAATTTCTGTCGTGACACAAAAAAAATTATTTTTAACATTTTTCTTATGCAATTAATATTCTCTAAAAATTGATCATTTGTAAAAATGTATGGGTTGAAAAAATATGAAAATGCAATTATTATAAAGAAAGAAATATAACTAATATCTTAAAGTGGTATTTTAAGTTTATTTAAGCTTATTATAATTATTTTTTTTTAGAATTATAAACTTTAAAGTGGTTTTTCTCTGTTTGTGTTTTTTGAAACATTAGTGCATTCAAAATGCTACTCCTCCCACAATTATTTACCAATCACTTCCATTTTTTCCCTGCGTGTTATATATAAAACATGTAATAAAATTAGGGATCCGTTTTCCTGTAAACTGAATACTTTTTTTAAAAAAATTAAAATGTAGGACATATTGGCTTTTTCGTTGATTTTTAGCATGCATATCAACATATTACTTTTTTTTCTCGAAAATGAATTAAGTTATTGTAAAATCGATCCCTAAAGTTATTTAGAACATCCATAATAATATTACAAAAAAATTTCAGGTCAAAAAATTAATATTAACAAAAGGAGTAAAATTTTAAAATTTTCCAAATTTTCTTTAAAAAATTTTAATTTTTAAAATTATGTGAATAATATTTGAAAAATTTCATCTCGTATCATTTTTTGAATAGAAGCATTACATTAAATGCTAAAATATACTTTTTAAATACATAAATAAAGTTGTTCAAAAAGGGTACCAAGTCCCCTTTAAATTCACAATATCTTGGCTCCTGTTCCAGTTTCGGACTTGAGATTTGAGCCAACTGTTCCTCTCGTCGAGATCCATCTAGTCATCTCCTTAATTCCCATTGCGTAGACATGGGGAGGACTTAAGCACTAAAATATCACGCTCCCATGTTAATCCTATGGGACTGGAAAACATTTCACCCCCCTCCCCTAAGGAATTGAGCTTGGGACTTCATTTTGGGAAATGCACCATATTTTCGTATTAGCGCGAGTAATAAGTGCCCCCCTACAGGGCTTCCCCAGTAATAAATCGAAACCCATGTTATCACTAAAATTAGAATTTCCATGTTATTCCCATGGGGCTCGGTCTTTTGCCACGTCACGATATTAGAGATAGAAGGATGAAACTTTGGGATCTCTGTGTATCGTTGGGATGTACGGGACCATTTACGTCACAGTTGTTCCCCCCCCCTTCCCGAGATAGCGCCACCAACTACAGACTCCGGACCGGTTCGAATGGATTCCTCACAACCAGGCCGAGTTTCAAGTTGCTGGGTGCCCTGCTTCTGTTTTATTTAATTGTTTTAAATTAATTATTTTAAAATGACCATAATTTGGGAGCTCTTCAATAGGATGTCTTAATTTTCTCAGGAACGATTCCTCCCACATTCAATAGGAGGTCTCGGGTGTCACATTCGATTCAACTTATCCCCAGATACAGTCTGCCGAAAACCCCCATGTTATCGGTCCTATTGTCCCTGTGCGAGGGTGTTTAAATTTATTTAAGGTATCCGACTACGTTCGGAACCGTGATTTTTCAAAAGTGCATAAATGGATAATTTTCATGATATTTAGTGTTCCCTTGATTAGAATATATGCATAAAAGTGTTTAACGGACATTTTTACAAAAAAAATTATTTAAATGCAATATTTTGACAAAAAATTAACTTAAAATAATCTTTTTTCCAAATGTTCTCCTTTTGTGAAAAATGGTTCTATTATAGTACTATTTTTTCTGAATACAGCTTAGACCTCTCTACAGAGGCTCAACTAGAATTTTTGAAATATATAACTTAGAAGTGGATTTATCCATGTTTTACGACAACAAAAGGGAGAAATTTTAAGAAAAAAACACCGATAATTATTTCAATGGGTTGTAACTCTGAAAATAATGCAAATTTTTCAATAAAAAGTAGTTCAGACTCTCTGGTGAAGTCTTTACTTTATATGAGCAAAATATTATTATTTTAGAAGCATTTTTTTATAAAAGGAGAACATTTTGAAAAAAGCATGAGTACGAGCGCCGTATAAGTTTTTTTTACCAAAATATTGACTTGAGTGTGACCTGGAGACGATGTCATCTTCAGTGATGAATTTCAGAGTGATGCCGACGTCGAGCGGCCAATTTCACAAGGTGTGATGCAATTTCTTGAGACGCACTTTGACGTGTCGATGGACGGCGCACCGCATGCCAAGTCGCGTGATGCTCGTCCACCGCGCCACATCATAGAAATTAACTGACAGTGTGACAGACTTATTTTTTACCAAAATATTGTATTTATATGATTTTTTTGTCAAAATGGCCTTAAAACAATTTTATGCATGTATTCTAATCAGAGTGACACTAAATATCACGAAAATTATCCATTTATGCGCTTTTTTAAAATCACGGTTCCGAACGTAGTCGGATACCTTAAATCGTGATTATCTAGGGTTTGGCAGGTCCGATTGACTTAAGTTTAGCATCGTTCAACTCTGCTCGAGACCGCCTTTAATCCTTGGCCCAGCTTGCCCTGCTCAATATTCTTAGACAGATTTTAATCTTGTTACGCCAAAGAAGTATAACTTCTTACGTGCGTACATAAATATGCACACACACTTTTTTTGTGGTGAAGGCGGGAAATATTATATTATGGTGTGTTTAGTTATAAACAATAAAAAATGTGTCTTTTTTAATTCCTACTATTAGTTCACACTCTCCCTAACAGTAGGAAAGAGATATATAAATGATATACAGATATAAATCTAATCTTTATAGATTAATATAATAAATATATAAAGATATATAAATATATATATATATTTATAGATCTTGTACAAATTTTCAATGTTAATAAAATACTTCTTATTCATTCACTCAAGTTCACACACACACACACACAAATCCTTTTTTTAAACTTATAGTAGACGACACTTGAGGTTAATATAGTTTTTCAAATAATATTAATTTATTAATTAAATTTAATTAATTGATTATAGTTTAAGAGATGTATTTTAGTCGATATTATTTCTGCACATGGCAGCACCATTAAAACAGCTTTTGTTAAATTCGTGATGAAGGTTTAACTTAATCTGAATAATCATATACTAATTAGACACGTCAGCATTTCCTTTACACTGGTTTTAAGATAAGTTTTGAGCTATTTTATATCCAACTTTTATTTTAAAATGGAATTACAAATTCAATGTAATTGAAAAATTTTTTTAATTTTAATTTAAAAGGTGTTTTGCCACTTATAACATTGTGATTCTGTCATATATACGTATGTTCATATTTATATAATTATTTAATAAAAAGTTACTAAAATAAAACTTTCTTTGTGACCTAAGAATAGGAATAGACTTAATTATATATATATATATATATGTATGTATATATATATTACTTGTTTTGAAGCATTTTGGATAAAAGAATGACCATTTAAGAGGTTAATTGTTCGTGGCATGAATATTTTATCTTGATACTCTTTACACGTTTATAAACATAGTCCATGTAAAGCCGCGCCTAACCATCTGCTTGGTTGTGTTGCCTTGACGCAAGACGAATAGTTTCAAATACCCCATGGAGTGCAAGGGGTGATGAAGGTGAACAAGCTAATGGATTTAATCTGATTGAGATTAGAAGGATAAGAAAGAAGACGTTTATAAACATTTTACATTCGTAAGAAAAATTCCAAAAAGTTAAAGGTAAATTATATAGCACTACATTATTTTTTAAAAATTTGCGCTCGTTCTATACCTTAATTTACTTTAAGTTCTGCTCTTCTTTTTTCTTACGTTTTCTCTTTGCTTTTGCTCACACTTACGATAAGTTTCCAATTGATTCTATTTCTCAGCGTGACTCATTGAAGACATATGAGACGTTTCGAGACTGTCTTAGAAAAATTTAGGCTGATGGTTGAAAGTTTAAGGTGAAGTAATTGAATTGGCTTGAATTGGGTGAGAGCTTTTATTTTGTCTGCTTCTAACTACGATAAATACGAACATATAATTGACAAAGTTCAGATTTCACCTTCTGTATCGGGTAGTATATATAACTTTTACATCACATTTTATCAACATGAATGCTGTAATATTGTTATTTTCAAAAAATTGTTTCTAGTCTTCCTAAAAAAAGACATGAGGATGGTTGGAATGCAGAATGATTTATATCGCTTAAAAAAGAGTGCGAGAAAGTGATTTTTCTTTTGGATTAACAAATTAAATGGAAGAACACTTGCCGTATTTAAACTCATTTGAAAAGAAAAAAAATCGCGCCTCAGAAAAATGATGCAAAAAAGAACAAATAGAATTGACGTGAATCCTTGCTTCTTTTTTTAGCTCCCAATCTGTTATAAGGAGAAAAAGAACGAACGAAATTTAAATTAATTTCAAGGGCAATGTTTTTAATTACTTTTTGAAGTGATTTAGGTTGTTCTTCCCTTGCGCCGTGTTTTTGTCACGAAAGGGAAAACTAAATTCCTGGCTCAACTGTAAATAATTATTTACCACCGATCATCAACAGTTCCTTAATTAGAAAAGGGGAGGGAGAGAAAAGTTCGGAGACTTTTGCTTCAAATGGAGAAAAAAAAGGGGGAATGAAACGTGTTTCTGAGGGAAAAGACGCAAAAGGAAGAAACCGTGATGACTTGAGAGATTTTAGAATACACTGACGTGAACGAAAGTTGAGTGTGTGTGTGTGAACCATTGCTTTTTAGCTCCAATCACTCTGGCAATGCGTTTTTTAAATACGAAATCATTTCAACGTAAAACGGTATTGCTTTGGCGTAAGAAAAAACTTGATGGATATTGATAAATAATGATGGATATTGTTAAAATAATAAATAAGAGTTAAAATTTAATTGTAATCGACTTATTATTGTGAGCAGAAGCACCAATTTTACCTTGAAAAGATGTGTCTTTCTGTTGGAGAGTTCATGATTAGGAGGGCTTTTTTGCGGCATCGTCTATTCAAAGCCATCATCCAAACGTTTCTTTTTAGTGTATTCGTATTTGGATATATTCAAACCTACACATTCATATACATCTCACACACACACACACACAAGCAACACTTTCTTACTTTTTTCGTGCAATAAAACAAAAAAGTACCAGCTATTTTCGTTCAGCCATGATACTATAGAATTTACTCCCCACAAAATAATGAAAACCATTGGAAATGACCATACAAAAAGTTTCTGATAATGTTACGTTTTCCTTCTGAGGAGATTTCATGATTTTTGTAATTTGTACTATTTATCTCACCAAGTAGGCGACATTTTCATTTTGTCTGCAAGCGACGAATTTAATTAGGATCCAACTGACTGGAACAAAGTCTGTAACAGCGGTTCTTGAACTGTAGTTCTTGGACCCCAGGGCTCCGTAGCTCACGAAGAATGCATTGAATGTTCCCTTTTTTACAGACTAGCTCTAGTGGAAAAATTTAAATATGTGCGGTCCTAGACTAGACCACTAAATTGTCCCTATCCTGGAACATATATTTTGATCAAGAGTAGTCAATTATTTTATTGTTTGCGACTACATAGCCATTACTACAAGTGAGAAATTTAAGAACTAAATTCATAGCGATTGCGTCCATCTTGATTCCCTAATCCAATTCTTTATCTTAAAAATATAAGTACAGATACCGAAATTAAGAGAGACCGCAGGTTTCAAATACTACACCAGCTCTAACGGCACTTGTAAAAGAAATGCTGAACTATCCTTCTTTTGAAAAATTTAAATAATACAGTGAAGTACTTTGTTATTTATTTGAAAGTATAATTTTGAAATATTCTTAATTATATGTTAAATGTTTTCTCAATGGACAAAAAGAAGTGTTCAAAAAATGTCTGCATCAGAAGCAGTCTTTTTTATTGAAGACCCTTTAAATCACTAAGTTATATGTCAGGGGAAGGGTGCTTGGGGGACCACAATGGCTGGCTGATATATAAACGGGGAGACTTGGCGATCGAAAGTCTGGTCGAAAGCAGCCAGTTGTTTAAAATAAAGTGTAATTCTTCGCAGTATGATTTATACTCCATTTCACTAGTTCTGCTTTTATGATCTGTCAACAAGATGATGACACTGTGTAATGCTAGAATAAACTAGGCGGTAATTACTATGTTTCAATATTTTTATTAAGTCAATTGCTTCTCACTCGCCGTAATGTCTCTACAATCTCTGCAGAGCAACTGAAAACAGAGATACAATCCAGGCTCAACAGAAATAATATTCGCACCATTTTCAATGATTCCAGTATCGAAACAGCAGAGCAAAGCCCCTTAATAAGAAAAATGTCAAAATAGCGACTTCGCACCGGAAACATTTTTACAAGACAAAAATCGCTGAAAATAGAATATTTCCGCCAAGAATCTTCCACTTTTAAAAATGCGTCCTCTTGCAGTTCCGATAAGACGAAAAAAATGAACATTTTTCGACGGATTTTAAATTAACTCATTTCTTGCAACGCCAATTTAAAATGCCCTTATTTCTCTAGATTTCGTCTTTTTAGCGGTGCGTATGGAATAGCTTATGAAGATCCTGAACATTTGTTAATTAGCTACACTAAGGAAAAATACGACAGCACAGTTCTAAGAAATAAAACAGGAAAAGTTTTCTACGTTTGGGTGTATCTCGTGTTAGTTATCTGAAAGAAAGCCTCTTAGCTCTACAAAATGCTTTAAGAATGTTTTCCTTTCTTTTAAATTAACCGTGTTACACCTTTTGTTATTTTTAGAGTATTTATTCCCCCATTCTTTTAATTTCTTAAAAATCCTTAATTATTTATTTGGTTTTTTTTAACTTTATTTCCCTTTGTTCTTTAAACGTTTCTCTTCTTGTAATTCCTGGTATATTTCGTGTTTCTTTGAAATTTCTTATCATTTATTTAATTGTTCAAGTTTAGGCTGTTTAATATTAAAAAGTTGTTTTTGTCTCTAAATATCTTCATTGAGGACACTACTTGATTTAAGAACCCTTTGAACAAGTTTCCTTATTTATGTATTTAAAAATTACATTTCAACATTTTATATAATGTTTCTATTCAAGAAAAGGTTACGAGATGAAACTTTTCACATATTATTCACACAATTTTAAAAATTTAAATTTTTTGAAGAAAATTTGGAACCTTTTAAAATCCTACTCCTTATGTAAACATTTATTTTTTGACCTGAAATTTTCTGTAACATTCTTATAAACGTTTTTAACAAATTTAGGGATTGATTTTACAATAAGTTAATTCGTTTTCGAAAAAAGAATAATAAAATGTTGATATGCATGCTAAAAATCAACGAAAATAAATTAAAACTAAAAAAAATTTTTAAAAATAAGCTTTTATTAAAATGCTCTAAAAGGAATAAAATAAACTTTTCTTTTAAAACTTTTTTTGCTATCAACTTATAAAGTCGTTATACAATTTATGATATAAAAGCTTGTCGCGAGATTTAAGTACTCATATTTACTTAGTCTGAAAATTTTAAAAATTAAAATCATGCAGATCAAGTTATTTAATTTGCTTGTTTATGTACACAGGTAAATCTCGTGACAAGCTTTTATATTATCATAAATTGTATAATATGCTTTGAAAAATAATGTTTTCGCCAACATTTTGCGCATTCGTCAAAATTCAGTTTCACAAACAGAATTTACTTTATAAATTGATAGCAAAAAGTTTTAAAAGAAAAGTTTATTTCATTCCATTTTCAAAATAATACAATTTATTTAAAAGCCTAATTTTAACACACAAAACGGGAGGCTTATTCTCTCAAAATTTAACCAGAGCTCCCCAAACGGCGGGTGCATTTAGAAGCATTTAAATAAAAGGAATTTGTTTTTAAAAAGATGATAGTTTTTTTACTTTTAATTTACATTTTTACTTTTTAGTTATCGCTAGACAGAGGTTTCTCAGTCTGTTAATCTTATTCAACGCATCATTGTTGAAAGGTCGTTTGCCGGTTAATTTTGAACATTCCAGCTAAGGGTACTCAACATTTTTTTTCCGCCAGGCTACATACATATAATAGATATATCACTAATGATTTTAAAATTCTTACTTTTTTCGGGCCGCAACAAGAGGACAATGGGAAGGGGGGATAAACACATTTAGATCAAACAACATTGGACGAAGAAAAACTAATTAAAAAATATTAAAACTCATTCTCTTTTTTTTTTTTTTTTTTTTTTTTGCTTTTACTATAACACTATATTAAAAACGAAAAACACATTTTTTTTCCAAATCCGTAATTTTAAACCAATTTTTTTTCAATTTTTGTGCAAAATTTGGATAATACTACTCTGCAAACGAGAAAATATTTTCGTGGGACTATATTTAAAAATGACGAAGTTTTTAAATGTTTTATTCAAAAAATTTGAGTATTTTTTGAAAAAATGTAAAAAAAATTTTTGGCCTTTTATTTTTAAATGACTGATTCTAAAAGAAAAAAATCCTGAACTTCCTTTGTACAGAATATCAATTCATTAACACGAAAAAAAATCATACATAACGGTTTAGAAATCCTTTTCGGGAAAACGCATCGATTTTGACTCATTTTAGAAAAAATTGTGAAAAATAGAAATATCATTATTCTTTTTAACAAATTATACCGTATCGTAGGGAAATAATTTATCTATCCCATTAGGCTATTATTTTTTGTCTCAGTTTCAGAGAAAGAATAAAATGGTTTTTTAAGAAATGTCGAAGAGACAGAGACAGAATCGGAACTTCTTTAAGCTCTATCCAATAAGCTGCCGGGCAGAATAAAAAGCTAACAGGAGTAAAAAGCTTTCAATTAATATCTTTTCAACTAATTGTGATATCAGAATATAAATCATCAAAACATGCATTGTCATCTAAACTAAACATTTATACAAAATTTCAGCTCAATCGGTCGAAGACAGCAGCTTCAAAATTGAGTTGCAAGATTTCACCCGAAAAAATTATTTTAATTAATATCTGCACTATTAAAACTCGAAGGTAAACAAACATATGCAACTAACTATACGACTAAGTGTATCTTCTCACGCACCGCATGATGCAGAACCTACCAAAGATACCAAAAGATCGGAACTGATCCGAGGAATCCGTTTTGACCACTTATATTTCAATAGTGCGATTACTTAAAAATATATTAATTAAAAACCTTAAAACAATTAATTAATGCCATTTTTTCCCGCCAGGTACCAAGTTTCAATTTTCCGAACTTTTTTTTTTTTATCTCAGACGTTTTTAAGACACGATCTAATTTTTTATGAGACTCAAACAAAAAAAATTACAGAATCAGAAAGATCATTTACTACGCTACAATACGATATAATTTATTTTACAAAATAATATTTTCTTTTTTTTACGATTTTTTTCTAAAATGAGTCAAAATTGATACGTTTTTATGAAAATGATTTCTAAATCACTCCGATTGAATTTTCTTTCAACTTAATGAAATGATATTCTACACTAAGAAAATTCATGCTATTCTCTTTCAGAAAATTAGTCATTTAAAAAATAAAATGACAATTTTTTTGTTTACGATTTTTAAAAAATATTCAAAATTTTATTTAAACACTTAATAATTTCTTTAATTATAAAAATAATCTCATGACATTTTTTCCTTGTGTAGAACGATATTATCCGTAAAATGCACAAAGTTTGAAAATATTGCTTAAAAATTACTGTTTAAAAAAATTGTGTTTTTTGCTTTTTATCCCCTTTTTTCGAGAAATATTAAAGCATTATTTTTCTTACAATTTTTTTAAAAAAATTACTGTGGTTTTCAATCGATATATGAAGTTCGAAGGCATTAAATTAAAAATGAAGCCCTCAAAATATGAATTTTTATAAATAACGCTATGCGAAATCGAATATAGCTTCCTTTTATTTTACAGGTCTTTTCTTTCTTTTTTTCCGAAGATTTCGAGGATTGAACGCTTAGAACGCTGAATTATTAACTTTTGTCCCCTGGTTATGAACAACACCATCGCTTAATTTTTATGATTGTTTTAAAAAAAATACTCAGCATTTTTTTCGAGCATTTAATAACTTCGCCAGCAATTTTGTAATTGGAAAGAAGATTTATTTCGTGACGATATAGTATGTTTTTCTTTTCTTTTTTTCAAAACAACGATACTTTCCATATGACTTTTTCTAAAATGAATCACTATCGATGCGTTTATATGAAATTGATTTTTAAAAAACTTATACTTTGCTTTTAACAGTTAGTGATTTAAAAAATGAAATGTCGAAAACTTTTTTACGAATTTTTTGTGTGCAATAATTCATTGTGCAACTAGAGTGCTGCAGCTGTCAAGTTGTTTAAGAATCGTTGAGTGTTCACTTTCTCGAGAGCTATGATAGCGACAGGGGAAGGAGAATTTCCCATGTCAATATGTTATGCGTTTAAAAATGTCCGTACAATGCCGGGGGAGTAAACCTGTCTGACAAAGAAAAATAGCGGAAAGATTTCGAAACAGGAAATTTTAAGTTATACACTAGGTAGAAGCCCGAGCAATATCGGCCTAAGTGGAGGGGGGGTTGAAATTCATTTTGAAAAAGATTGTTAGATGTGCTGATTTTGTGAAGAAAAGGGGAGAATTTATAAAAGTAGAGAAAGCCCGTGCAACGCCAGGCCATGCAGCTAGCCTTTTTAACTACATGCGATATCGGAATATAAATAGTCAAAACATGCTTTGTCAACTAACCTAAACGTGTATACAAAATTTCAGCTCAATCGGTTGAAGACATCGAATTTACATTGCAAGTTAAATAAAAGCTTTTAAAATATAACATACTTTGTACGCGTACAGAGTAGAAGTATTATAAAATATCTGGTAGTAGAAATAAAATATTTTACACGAAACGAAAAAATTGTAATTGGACGCGCAAGGTATATCAATCCCTGCTAAACTAGCGCTCTACCATCTGAGCTACGCTCCTGGTCGACACCTACGTTATATTGTAAAAATGTTCGCCTTAACAGCTAAACAAGATCGTCACAATAACTAAGTCGATATCGGAATATAAATCGTCAAACATTGTCATCCAAACTAAACGTGTATACAAAATTTCAGCTCAATCGGTTGAAGACATCAGCTTCAAAATTGATCAGCAAGATTCCACCCGAACATTTTACATTGAAAGTGAAAAAAAAGCTTGTAAACGAATAGGAAAGAATGCGGAAATTTATATTTTTTCAAGAGAAATAAATTTCAAATCAAAATTAAAGTGATTTAAAAACTACGAGCTCGCGGGAATCGAACCCTGGGTAGTTCCTTTGAAGTCAGCTTCTCTAACCTCTAGGCTATGAGGTCTTGTGGAAAGTAGTAAAGTAAGCTTCTAACATGTGTAAGAGGTTTTTAATTAATATCTTTCAAACTAATTGTGATCTTGGAATATATATGTACAAAACATGCAATGTCATCCAAACTAAACGTGTATACAAAATTTCAGTTCAATCGGTAGAAGACATCAACTTCAAAATTGAGTTGCAAGATTCCACCCGAACATTTTACTTTAATTAATATCTTTTAGCTAATTGAGATATGGGAATATAAATGTTAAAAATATGCATTGTCATCCAAACTTAACGTGTATACAAAATTTCAGCTCATTCGATTGAAGACATCAGCTTCAAAATTGAGTTGCAAAATTCCACCCGAACATTTTATATTGCAAGTTAAATAAAAGCTTGTATATATATATATAAAAAGCCAATATCTCTTATATTTTAATTTTTTTTAAAAAAAGTTTTTAGTTTATAGCAAAACGAATCGTTGATTTTATTACATGTTTTATATAGCAGCATGCAGGAAAAAAATGGAAGTGATTGGTAAATAATTGTGGAAGGAGTAGCACTTTGAATGCACTAATGTTTGGAAAAACACAAACCACTTTAAAGTTTATAATTCTGAAAAAATAATTATAATAAGCTTAAATAAACTTAAAATACGAATTTAAGGTATTATTTATACATTTTTCTTTAAAATGTAATTGCATTTTCATATTTTTTCAATCCATAAACTTTTTTAAATGATCAATTTTTAGAGAGTATTAATTGCACAAGAAAATTTAAAAAAAATGTTAAATTTTTTTTTCTGTCACGACAGAAATTTTAGTACTTTTTTCTTCTAATAATATTGAAATATTACATTTGTATGAAAAACATATCAGGAATAAGAAGTGAAATTATAAAATTATTAAAATAAAATGCCGTAATTCAAAAATTTTAGATGCGCACATTTCACAAAGAAAAAAACTGATTTTATTGTAATACCTCGGGAATATTCTGCTTTACAGATTACACATTCTTTTTATATAATGTTATTATTTCTCTTTATAAAATAGATTTGTTTTATCAAAACGCTTTTTTCAGCTTTTTTTTTTCTAGAAAGGGGACGTGGCTGAATAGCCTAATTTGTTTTCAATTGAAGTTTTATTCAATTTCTAACTTTCCGACATGCACAAGTGATATATCAACCGAAAGATAATGATGCAAAGAATAAGATTAAATAAAAATAAAAATAAATGATTGGTCTGTCATTTTTGGGGTCCCCTTAAGCATTAATTTTTTTTTTGCTGCCATTAAATAATTTGAAGTCCTCACTTGATACAGCGAAAGAGCCCCCTGATTGATCCCACCTCATAGTTCTATGGAAGTCCTTCCTAAAATAACATCTGGCTCAATGTTCTTGCCGCAGCGTTAGCTGACATTTGAGAAAGAATATTTAATTTCGAAACAAGATATATTTTATGCATGAAAGTATTGTTCGGAAACTCAAGATTTGTTCAAACGTCGAGAAGGAAGGACGCAGATTTAGAGGTAGGCGAATACGAGGCAGAGTAAGAGGGACCAAAGTTACAAATTTCATCATTTCTGAGATCATATTTTCATTAGTAAGAAGCTTTCCAGAAATTTCTAGGCAGAAGCAAAATTGTCCGTTGAAACTCATCTTTAGTGCATTCCGATTGAAAAAAAGTAAGTTTGAAAAAAAATAACCAAAGGGTTAAAGGTCGAATCCAGGGAACGCGTTCAGTGCCGAGACATCGAACGCGAATCGATTACCTCTTTCTCAAGGCAAAGGCGGCTGACATTTAAAGCGAAATGATCGATTCAACCTGTTGCCTCAGCCACTCCCCGGAAGCGCTTTTCTAAACTTTACATTTTTAAGTGACCGGATGTCTTTCCACAAAGGGTTGCGACGCATGAGCTGCACAGAAAATGGCCCACTTCCTTTAAAACAGTAAGCAGTACTAAAGGACATTTCTTTAAGATATTTCAACCAATATTAATCGATGGGTTATTTATCAGCATTTTACTCAGAAGCTACACGAAGCTGAGTTCCTCACCACGCCAGACTGAGAAATTGGATCCAGCATCAGTTTTCCTACAGGGTGGAATCAATATCGAAAAACTCCTTTTAAAATAATGAAAAATACACAAAAACGTAACACTAACCGTGAAAAAAAATTGAAGTTGTATTCCATGAAATATAGCACGACTCCGAGCACAGCACTGCTTTCCACGATGACTAACTTTAAAAGAATAAAGAAAGGGACCCACACACACACACACACACAAATTCAAGTGCTCCTCATTCACTCGTGTTGCAAACGGTGAAAAAATCGAAACCCTTATCACGCATTCCTTCAAAAATAAGCCTACTTGAGAACTGTTTTGGGTCCAGCAAAAGAAAGCGCTCAAAATCAAGTCCAAAAAATAGTCCAATGGACAACCATTGTTTCCTCTGTTTCGTAGCAGGATAAAAGTAATGAAGAAAAACGTACTTCAAACAAGTATTAGAAAAAAAAATTAATTCAATTTGTAACAAATCTATACGGAACTTTATCAGTAACCTTCTGAGTCGTCTTTTTTAGGGAAATTTCATTCCCTACCTATTTCCAATCAGCTCCAAAAAGAGGACAGGATTCCTTGTTATGCAGATTAGATAAAATATTTAAGTTAAACGGAATCGTAAAGTTAGAGCAGTAGGAGAGAGAGATTGAAGCAGAAAGTGATAATAGGGAAGTTAAATTTATAATTGAAGATTTCTTGTTGGATAATTTAATCTCAAGAAGACTTGAGATTCAGTGTGGTAAATATTAATTTATATTTGAAGTCTCATTAAAGATCTATATTAGGAGCGAGATTAAAGTTAAATGTTCAATAAGAACATTATAGAATATAATTCTGGGATCTCTTATCGTGGTAATCTCTGCGTGATCGACATTCTAATTGTTAATTAATTGGATCATTAAATATTTAAGTTAATTTAAAGGAAATACCCTTGTTTAAACCTCATATAGCTATTTCTTGATATATTTGTTATTAAAAGTATTTGATTCTATTTGGGAAAGATTACCAAATAAAGAAAGTTATTTATAAAAAGGGCTACTGGTTCTTATGACTCCAATTTATTCTCGTTCTCAAAGTGGGGTCCAAGGGGACCTTCACAATGGCGCCCAACGAATAAATCCCGAAAATAGAGTCGGATCCAATTTTAGAATCATTCCGGAACAATATTTTTCGGGGGTTGAGAACATAGATGATTTTTTGGAGAATATTGATCATAATCTCGCGTATTATGAGATACCTGCACAACTAACTTGAAAGGTCATCTCAAAGGACGGGCACCAGACTGGTTCGAAGTTCTTGGGTATAGGGTCATTGAAGATAAGACAACAGACTACGCGCACTTAAAACAGGCTTGTCGGAACAATTCCCCGTTGTCAGAAACGGGTCGGAACTAGAAACGCGATTTTATTCCTCATCGCAAAGGCGTGATCAGCAGCCTTCGGACTTTATTTATGAATTATTGAAAATTCATAAGGTCCTTAAGCTAGAAATGTCGGAGGAAAAATTAATTGATCACATCGTTAGTCGATTAGAACTTTAAATATTGGATTATGTCGAAGTTAGACATCCACGAAATACTGCCAATCTCCTACAAATCGTTGATAAATACGAAGAACGTTTTATGCATAGACAGATCAGAGGTTCGAGTGAAGGATTTAGAAGTTCAAACCCTAATGAAAACAATCGTTTTAATACCCGGCATAGACAAGAAAATTGGAGGGAAAACGGAAATAATGCGAGCTACGCCAATAATAGCCGACCACAAAGAGTGTTTAATCGCTTCAAAAACCAAGGTTTCGCAAATAATCGGAGATTCGAGAGTCGACGCCAAGGTAGACAATCAGATCAGCGATTCCACAATCAGGGCGCACGACAAAGTGGGTCGAGAAATAGTTCATTTCGGGGTCAAAATGAACGAAGTAGATATTTAAACTTTTAAGCGATCGATGTGAAGAGGGGGGTAATTGATAGCGAGGTACGGAAAATCCTCCAGTTTCGGATCATCAGCCTATTAGAGTATCCTCTATAAGGATGACCCCAGTCGAATTACCGTATGTCCCTATTCTATTAAACGAAACCTTTATTACAGCACTATGGGACACGGGAGCGGAGAAATCTTTTATTTCGGAGGAGATATACCGTAAATATTTTTCATACCGACCTTGTCAAAAGACGAAAGACAGAGTCGTGACAGCACAAGGAGCCCCATGTAGTCACTGAGGTCAGATCGAATTGCAGATTCGGAACAGGTAATTTCAGAAACCCTTGGAATTCCATATTCTAGACAACATGCAGTACCAATGCATCTTAGGAATCGATTTTATGAAGGCGTGCGTCACGATTGACATTGGATTTTGATCAGAAATCCTTGATCATTCCCGACAATCTGACCAAACAATTGCCGAAAGAAGAGAAACCTGTTGATATTGATCTCACAGAATCAAAACTTGGTGACGAGCAACAGAGGCAATTAAAAGCTTTATTTAATAATTTTAAGGGGTTATTTTCCGATCAGCCGGGGTTAACGCATGTTCTATATCATGAGATAGATACTGGAGACAAGGGACCGGTAGTGTCGAGACCATACAGGTACGACCGAGTCAAGCAAGGCATTATTGATTATCACATCGATAAGATGTTACGGGATGGTATAATTTGTCCTATTAATTCGCCTTACGCATCTCCTGTCGTTCTAACACGAAAGAAAAATGACCTTCCTCTAGATTCTCCCGAGGCGTATCGTTTCGCGATCGATTATCGCAAATTAAATGGAATTACCAAATATCCTCGATATCCATTACCGGTGATTGATGACTTACTCACCAATATTCCTCACACCAGCGTTATGTCCACTCTAGATCTCAGAAGTGGCTATTTTCAATTGGCGATTAGTCCAAAGGATATAAAAAAAACCACGTTTATCACTCGCAATGTCGCTTTTGCGTTCCTCCGCATGCCTTTTGGTCTTTCTGGAGCGGCGTCTAATTTCCAAAGGGCAATCGATATCATACTCAAACCTGTTATTAGGCGTTTCGTGTTAGTTTAAATGGATGATGTTATCGTAACATCGTCATCGTTTAAAGACCATCTAGATCATTTAACTCGGGTTTTTACTTTATTGCGAGACGCAGGGCTAACGTTAAATAAGGAAAAATGTCACTTCGCCCGTGACAAACTCAAATATTTAGGCCTGATTATTAGCAAAGAAGGAATCGAAATTGGCAGTAATAAAATTAGGGCGATTACGCGGAAATGAAACCTCCCAAAAATAATCGAGAAGTGTCAAAATTTTTATGGATGACGGGTTGGTACCAAAAATTTATCCCGCGATACGCGGATATATGCGAACCATTGTACCAATTAAAGAAAAAGGGGGCTAAGTTTAACTGGTCTAAGGAAGCACAGGATTCTTTTGATCAGATCAAACGCACACTAACGGAGGCACCAATTTTACAATTACCAAATTTTTCTGAACAGTTCAATTTATTCACTGATGCTAGTGGGGTCGGAATTGGTGCTGTGCTTCAGCAAAATCAAAAACCTATTGCTTTCGCGTCTCGAACCCTTAATAAAGCAGAACGTAATTATACGGTTACCGAAAGAGAGTGTTTGGCGGTAATATGGGCTTTAAATAAATTTAAAACTTATTTTGGACCCCTGCCTGTGAAAGTGATCACAGACCACGCAGCGTTAGCAAAATTAACCAATGGTAAGAATTTGTCAAGTAGGATGATCCGATGGGCATTGAAATTGTCCGAGTTTAACATAGAATGGGAGCACAGACCTGGTGTTTAAAACGTGGTCGCAGATCTTTTATCGAGAAATCCAGTAGACAGTGTCGAGGGGTCACAAATTTCGTGCGCAGCTCTTAGAGCCCTCGCAATAAATTCACGGGAACAATTCATTAAGGAACAAAGGGAAGATACTGAATTAGGACATATTTATCGATGCTTAGAAAACCCTGATGACGGTTCTGTTAATGCGACGGTATGCGAGAGTTGGTCCCAGGACTTCAAGTTAATAAATGGTCTCCTCTTTTACGCGAAGTATTTTTCTACTCTGGGAGAGCTAAGAGTTTATATTCCTGGTTCTCTTAGAAAAGATATCATGAAAGAATTTCATGATCTGCCACTGGCAGAACATCTCGGAAAGAGGAAAACATATCTTAAACTTCGTGACACGTGCTATTTTCCATTTATGAGAAAATATATATTTGAATATGTTTCAACCTGTGACCGGAGTCAAAAGTTTAATTATAAAAA
The DNA here is from genome assembly GCA_019973935.1 of Trichonephila clavipes. Classification (NCBI taxonomy): domain Eukaryota; kingdom Metazoa; phylum Arthropoda; class Arachnida; order Araneae; family Nephilidae; genus Trichonephila; species Trichonephila clavipes. Next base: position 302,243 of record BMAU01020585.1, read on the forward strand.
CGCGCTACCAGCTGGTCGTTTAATGCCCATAGTTTCAAAATATCCAAAGGAAATTGTAACGCTAGACTTATTAGGCCCCTACCCCGCATCCCGACCAGAGAGATATAAATTCATATTAGTTATATCTGACCACTTCACTAAGTGGTGTGAGCTGATTCCTCTTCGTAAAGCTTCATCCCAGGCAATAGCTAATGCTTTTTTTGATAACTATATAGCGCGTTACGGAGCTCCGATTTCTTTGATAAATGATAACGGCCCCCAATTTATTTCTGACGTGTTTGAACATCTCAGTCACAGGTTGGACATCAAATATATGAAGATGGTAACGTTCCGACCGCAGGCTAATCTCACGGAGAGAGTGAATAGAAATTTAGTTCAAATGATAGCTTCTTTTGTTGAAGAAAACCATGAAAACTGGGACCAATTTCTACACGAGTTCGCTTTCGCACTACGCACGGCGGTAAATGAGACAACAAATAAGACTCCGGCTGAGCTGTTTTTGGGGAGGAAAATCATAACTCCGTTTAGCAAGCTCATAAATGTTACAGAGGATACGAAATATGTTGGTAGGAACATCGAAAGATTATTCGATGAGGCAAGACGAAATATGCGAAAAAAGCATAAGTCTTGGGGAAAATATTACAATCGCAGAAGGAGGGATGTTCACATCAAAGTGAACGATTTAGTTTTACTTCAAACACATTTCTTAAGTACTGCGGGTAGAAAACAGGTTGGAAAATTTATGCCTAAGTTTGAAGGTCCCTATAGAGTTTTGGAAGTAAAAGGCAATAATTTAATTATTTGGAAAAGCGGAAGAAGTATGACGGTTAATATTGATCAGGTTCGAGTGTACCGTCCTCGTCAGACAGACACGATTAGTTCGGATAGTCCGGTAGAAACTCTGTATGACGAGCAAGGAGTTAGTCATGGGTCGAATAGATCGAATCAAGGGCAGTTTAAAGAGCATAGGAAAACCTCTAGTCAGGAAAGTGAGGGGTGTAGATCACGGCAGGGTAACACCGCACGGGAGATCCCCAGAAACAAACGCAAACTAAGTCGGTATGAGTCGAAGGACCAAGTTTTAAAACGGTCCAAGATGTGCAGGAAGAGATCACTACAAGGGTCCGAGCACCAGGACCGGAAAAGACGTGCTCCTGAGCAAAGACAAGGAGTCAAGAGGTCGATCCCATCCTCGATCTCGTCCAGGACTTACAAATTTAAGAGACCTAATACCTCTTCAACAGGAGTGGAGTCCATTGCTGGTCCATCAAGGTTGCCTGATCGCAGAAGGAGTGCTTCGACTACAGTCGGATCCCGGACGGAAGGTAGTGGACGTGATAACCAAACCCGCCAGACCAGAGCAACAACGAGAAGACGCAACAAACAAGCGGAGAGACCAGTCCGGTCGAATCAAGCCACTACAAGGAGACCTTGCCCATACTATCTACGCAGCCGAGTAAAGGAAAGCGACGGAATTCCTGAGGAGTAGAGGAACATCGAAATCAACGGCATTCCTCACAGTAGAATAAGGAGAAGAAGCCTCAGTATGGAAGCGTTGGATGGAGATCCGGTACATAGGAGAATTTAACAGACAAAAACCAGGTTGTATTGTTTCTTTATCTTCGCGGTACGAACAAGTGAAGAATTTTTGCAATTGAAGCAAGTCACGGGCGGACTTTAAAATTAAGAAGACTGGCAAAAGTGGACACTGCATTGTGTGTGTTTTTTTCTGTAGCAGAAAAAACAGCTTTTGGGATAATTTTTTGTATTATGGAGAAAACATCCGTAAAATTTGCATTTGTTTACTTCGATGTATGACTTTGCTGCGACAATTCATTTGGTTGTTTGTGTTATTTGTTTATTGCAAAAGGATTGTTATTGTATGATGTATATATATGTGTGTATATTTTATTTCAAATCTGGTGACTTGGGGCGCGGCGAAGTTAGATAGGATTAACCATTAACACTAACTAGCGCATAAAGTTTTTCGAATGGGAAGGCAAAGGAACCAGATATTTATTGTATATAAAATTCATGTAACAAGTGTATAAATTCATGTCTGCTTTTACCTACCACTCAAATGGAAATTAATCTTTCAGGGTAGCTGACCCTGAAGTCCTCGATGTTCCAGTGCCACAGAAGAATGAATTTATTTTATGTATAGTGATTAAGTAAACTCTATGGGGCTGGTTTTTTACCACCACCTGGATGGTTTTTCCCACGCCTCCGTAGCCGAATGGATAGAGTGCAGGGATTAATTTAAACTTGTGAAGTGTTATGAGGTTTAAAAATTCATTATAAATCGTAATTTTATTTGTCCTTTTTCCTTAAGGAATGAGTTTCAGTAATATACAATTAGAAGTTAAAGGCGTCGGAACTATAGGACAAAGATAGGAATTACGTAATTTATTTTCAGGACGTATGAGACCTTCGAATGAATCCCGTTTTCTTTTTGGAGGGGATTGTGACAAATCTATACGGAACTTTATCACTAACCTTCTGAGACGTCTTTTTAGGGAAATTTAATTCCCTACCTATTTCCAATCAACTCCAAAAAGAGGACAGGATTCCTTGTTATGCAGATTAAATAAAGTATTTAAGTCAAACGGAATACTAAAGTTAGTGCAGTAGGAGAGAGATTGAAGCAGAAAGTGATAATAGGAAGTTAAATTTATAATTGAAGATTTCTCTTGTTGGATAATTTAATCTCAAGAAGACTTGAGATTCAGCGTGGTTTAATATTGATTTATATTTGAAGTCTCATTAAAGATTTATATTAGGAGCGAGATTAAAGTTAAATATGTGTTCAATAAGAACATTATAGAATATAATTCTGGGATCTCTTATCGTGGTAATCTCTGCGTGATCGACATTCTAATTGTTAATTAATTGGATCATTAAATATTTAAGTTAATTTAAAGGAAATACCCTTGTTTATATAAACCTCATATATCTATTTCTTGATATATTTGTTATTAAAAGTCTTTGATTCTATTTGGGAAAGATTACCAAATAAAGAAAGTTATTTATAAAAATGGCTACTGGTTCTTATATGACTCCAATTTATTCTCGTTCTCAAAGTGGGGTCCAAGGGGACATTCACAAATTCCTACTTAGGTCAACAAAGAAAACTTTTATTTTAGTTGCTTTTTATTAAATAAGTACAATTTATATAAATATGTACATATACAGGAAAGAATCATAATATTAAGCGGCAAAACACCTTTTAAATTAAAACTAAAAACTTTTTTAACCACATTAAATTTGTAATTGCATTGTTAAATAAAAGTTGGATAGAATAGGAAAGAATTTATCTTAAAACCCATGTAAAAGGAAAATGCTGACGTCTAACTAGCATATAGTTATTCACATGTTAAATTAAATCTTCATCACAAATTTAACAAAAGCTGTTTTATCCAATGGTTCTACCATCTAGAGGAATAATATCGACTGAAATGTATCTCTTAAACAATAATTAATTTATTAAACTTAATTAATGAGTTAGCATTTGAAAAAAACTGCATTAAAATCAAGTGCCATCCAATGCAAGTTTTAAAAAATGTATTTGAACTTGAATGGATCAATAAAAAGTATTTCATTGACGATTGAAAATTTGAACAATGTATATAAATATATAGAGAGAGGGGGAACTAAATAGTAGAAATTGAAGAAAAGGGGTATTTTAAATATTAAAACTACAATAAACACTCGCTTTTTTAATGGTTACTGCTTTTTAAAAATTCAACCACCGATGTATATATCAAAACGAAAACGAAGTAGAATTCCTACTTGAATCAAAATATTCCGGTTACTCGTATAATTCTTGTTTAAAAAGCAAGTAAGTCTGTGATCTTTATTTAATAAAAACTGAACGCATCATTTCCTCTTCAGCAATTCGTCCTTGCAAACTATCTCGAATTCATGTCATAAGTCCACGGAATTTCACTCCTGAAGAAGGAATAAAGTAGATCTGTTGGTAGCTGCTAATGAGAGGTGGCATGGCAGTAACAGTCTTGTTGCTCGCTACAAAACAAACTGTGTTTTGTGATTTTCAAAAATCAATTTACTTTTATTTTTACTTAACCATCAAAGTTAAAGAATTGCAATGTGTCGCTTTTAGCTGACCATGTCAGTTGAAAGGTTCATTTTGCAAGAGGGTCAATTGCGCTTTAAATCTGTCGAGAGCTGAAACGTCCTCCCGTTGGTGTGGTAGTTAGGAGAGGGGGTGCCAGCTCAGGAGTCGTCCACGTCACTTGACCATGGTTTAAAATTACGTGGTCCGTCACCAAAAGCCCTCGTGTAGCTGAACAGTGCAACGTTAATATTCAATCAATCAATCAATTCATCCTGATGGCCATCCATTAAAGAATGCTGAATGTAACGAAAAATTCTCCGAAGGGAAAATTTGGATTGATTCAATGTTTTAGCTGTTTTCAGTGGACGTTTTGAAACAAGGTTATTCTAAGTTAATTTTTTGCCAAAATATTGTATTTAAATCATTTGTTTTTGTTAAAATGTTCTTAAAACAATTTTTTGCATGTATTCTAGTCTAAGTGACACTAAATATCATGAGAATTATCCATTTATGCGCTTTCTTAAAATCACGGTTCCGAACGTAGTCGGATACCTTAAAGATTGTAAATGACAGAAAGAAAAAAATATTTTAAGGAATATTTATATATCTATAGGGGAAATTATGAACAGACAACTACCTTTTTTTTCCGGGGTGGGTGGGGGGAGGGGAATCCTTTTCAACGTTGCCCATATGGAAAGTTAGGATGTAATTCCGAGGCGAAATATTAAAAATCCTTTGAACATCAATACAAATCCGATTTGAATTCCTCTTTCTCATTTACCTGTCAAATTATCGTATTGAAGCCACACTTTCTCCAATGGGAATTCTACTGAAAATCGGTTTTAGCTTAGAATGGAAGAAAAAAAATTGGTTGAATGGGGCAATTACTGATTCATGTATGGATTTAAAATTTTATAATCATGGTAAAATAACTAATTATGCACTTTTTCTCCTTTTAAATTTATTTTAATTTCGTAAAATTCAATGTCGATAAAACATTTGACATTATTTTTCATTTTTCACAAAAACTTGTTGAGAATTCGGGGTATGGCTTAGAATCGAATATATATATACGGTATTTTAATTGTACATTGCAATTTTTCATTGTGTGGCTACTTTTGAACAGTGTGCAGATAGTAATTTCTTTAAAATATTAACAATCGAACTAAGCAGAGTTGGCCCTTTTTATTCACGTGTCTCTGAACTAAATTCAAACGATGCGAATTGTAAAGACTCAATATGAATTCGAGTAGCTAACAATCATTTCGAAATCCATATAAATCCATTGAAAAACCCGCATTTTTACAAGTTCAAGAAACAGTACGCAGCACAGAAAAAGAACATTTTAAAATATTGATTTGCAAGGACAATGTAGAAATTTCACAACTGTAGCTCCGTAGAGGACCTCTATCTTTCCTTGACAATGAAATCAAAAAGCGACATTCACTGAAAAAAGGGGCAGGAGAAGAGTTTTAATTGATCGGAGTTTTCTAATCGGGGGGCACAGAATTCAATTAGAAGAGGCTACGCAACTCATTCATTAATACATTTTTCCAATTACCGCGAGACTTCCGTTTTCCAGCGGAAGAAGAAAAAAAAGGCCGAGAAGAAAATCACCATGGATTTTATGAATGACTTGCCTCTTCACTTATTCATCGCCTCTCTTAATTGTGTTGCCGGATTTCCAGAAATCGATCGAGAAGGCTCTTCTTCGTCTCGGTCCGCTGAAACAAACGTCCTTCTTGAATGGATTGCTTATTAGCGTCGCCCTCACACAACCATGATCACTGAAGACTTGTCGTACCGAAGAACGTTTAATCTATCAGCTTCAATATTCTTTCGTTGGCGTGATGGGGACATTTGGTGAGTGAAGCACTAGCTCAGGTGCTATCCTCGTCGGAATTGGAAGAACCACCTCAAAATCCCTCATGTTGCTTCAATTTGTGGCGTTAATCAATCCACCCGAAGCAACGCGAAGGATAGTGTTCAATACTTTGAGCCTGAACATGGTCCTAAGAGATTCGTACACCTTCAAAATGTCATTTTCGTCCAAATTATATTCACTAAAATATTTTCTATAAAATGGTGTTTAAATTTTGTTTCTATCTTATTTAGAACTTAAGTTATGGGGGGTTTGAATTTTACTCGATAGCTACCATTTGAAACTGGAAGTACAAGTCTGCATTCCTGTACTTGAAAAAAATGTTTTATTCTTCAAAGTATCGTTTAAATATGCAATAGTAGGAAATTTTTATACAATTTACAATATTAGTTCGAGTTTTTAGAATCTTCTAAAATATAATTAGCAACAGGTTTTTACTTAGATTTTTATCCAGAATCTAGCAGTAAAAGAGATAACAGTGTTATTGTTTGTTTACGATTGCGTAGCTCTTTTGAAATCTCTGTTTTATACTTTTTTTATTGCTGAAAACTTTAATTTTTTTTATTTAAAATGGGTTGCGCTAAACATAGAATTAGTGCAAAGAGAAAACGTTGATTTCGTGGTAATGGATCTACCAATAAAAATTTGAAAAATTGTAGCTCAACACCTACCAACGCCAGTGCTTCAAAGATTAAAATGCCGACTGTTTTGGATGAAGAATATGAAAGCAAACCACTTACTGCCAACAGAATTATGGACATAGAAGTCCTTTAAAAAATTTTTTTACAACTTTTGTCGATAGTTTAACAAATATTAATATCATTCATCATAATATTTATATCATAAATATTCATATCATTTTCATCATAATATTTATATCATAAATATTCATATCATTCTTCATAATATTTATATCATAAATATTCATATTTATATCATACCATTCAAGGGTTCCAGATCATATCAGACGGCATTCTCGCAATTTTTGACTGGTCACCTGAGGTGCATGAATTTTGAAGGTGGCAAAAGAAGCTTCTCAATTTGTACCAAATGTAACATAAGTCCTATTTCTCCTCGGCACTTTCTGCAATGCCTCGGGTTTTCCTGTGAGGAGGCTGTTGCTACCCCCTGCTGTTCTTAGACTTTGTACATATTTATGGGCTCATGGATTTGGCCTAGTTTCACTAGATTAGATGGGGATTAGTTCCACTACTACCACCAGGGCCAGCGCTAGCAGATTCGCCGCCCCGGGCAAAGAGGTAAAATGCCGCCCGTTTATAACAAAAATTAAAAGAGATAACCTAAACCCTTCCCACGCTTAATGGTAAAATAAAACGTGAGCAAAAAAAAAATTTCTATCACAATAATGTTGAAGTTTTGACTACCAAAAAATACTAATTTATGTTTTTGGCACTAAATTAAAATTAGGGTTGCACAGAAAAAAAAAAAGAAAAAAAGAGTCATTTCTCGTGTATAATTATAAAATACAAATATTAAAAAATACTAAAACAAATTATAGAACCACTGAATATTAAAACTTAGATACATATTAAAAATACATTTAAAGCGAGAGTTAAAAAAACTCTTAAGTGTGTTTCTTTCTCACTTTTAATTCTGAGAATTTCTTTTAATATTGATTTCTTCAGCCAATTCATGTTCAATGGCTATTGTTGTCAAGCCGTTTAACCGATCCTTGGTAGTTGTGGAGCGCAAAATTTTTTTAATTAACTTTAATTTGGGAAAACTCCTTTCTCCTCTTGCCACACTTAATGGGAGAGTAAGCAATAGCCTTAAACTATACCGAGATTTGCAGCAAAACCCAGGTTCGATATGAATTTTATAATCTCCATAGGACTTATTTTTTAATTTAGCAAAGCCAAAACCGCTTCTATATCGTCTGTCAGGTCCAGTGCGCTTATATCTGATGAATTTCTATCAGTTAACACTGTTTCTAGATCTTTACAATACTTTAGTCCGTTGTTTTGAGGAGTATCTCTTAAATCACAAATATTGTATGAAAACTGAAAATAGTTGCTGTGGATACTGATCGAATGAAACCTGGATTCAAATGCATTGATAGCTTTATCTAATGTAAAATAATAAAACTCTGCCTTATATTTTTAGTAGTATTTTCTATCGGATCATCTCGTGCCTCATAGTCGAAATTAACATTCCTTCTTCGAACTCTATGATGGGGCTGGGTGGGCTCAAAATTAGCCGGTATATCAGTGTTTCTCAAACTGTGGGGCTCCCCCTAAGGGGGTGTGATAATCCAATAAGGGGGTTTGAGCGTATCGAAAATAAAAAGTTAAAAAAATTAATTTACTGGAATTAAGCATATAAAATTACAGCATAACATTTTTCATCAAAAATAAAATTCTACTTCAAACGCTCATTAGCTATCTTTGATTCTATAACCAAATTTAAAAAATATTTTGTTTGCTTTGCTGTAATCCCACGATGAGAGATTTTTTTATTACGTTTCTTTTAACCTAAAATATTACTTTAGCTGACCTTCGAACTTACTGGTATGGGTATCTCCGTCTCTTTTTTTAGGGATGTTGTAAATAATATATTTCTGTTTCGCCTTTTTCCATGCGAGAGTCTTATGATATATGGATAAGCATATTGAGCCCTTTGAAGAATTATTTGGCCAAGATTTATTTCTATGAGTATTCTGAAACATATAATGCATAATGAAAAATGCTGAACAAAATTCTCATTTAGAACTAATATCCATATTTTTATAATGATTAAACGGAATTTAATGTTAGCGAAAAGTGTCTGTGATTTGTGTCCTTTATTAAAGTCACGCACATTTGAAACAATTTAGTTCAGTTTTACTGGATTTCTTCTCAAATTTTCGAAGACTAATTGAAAAGTCCTTGAAATATGTAAGTATATTTTCTCTTAGTTAAATTATTCACTGAAATTGTGATTTTTATTGTATATATATCGTGAAAAAATAGTTATAAAAAAAAGGAATGGGGTGAGTCACTCCGCGGGAACATTAACGTTAGTATCGAGTGCACACTTGATCCCGGGCTAAAACATTTTGAAGTTTTCTCGCTTTAAATATTAAAAATAACACAATTATTCTTTATTGGAATTTTACATTTTTTTCATTATTTAACATTAATTCTAAATGCTAATTCTGCGAGGCTTAAAATTACAGTTCTTTCAAAACTATTTATAATATGAGCATTCAATTTAAAAAATCCTTTTACATTTTTGTATACATTGTCATGCATTTGGTTTTACTCTCCTTACAATTAAGCTATTATATCCAGAATGATGTATTATTTTTAAAGAAAATAAACTCGTGTGAAGAGTAGGTATTTCAGTCAGTATAAGGACAAGTTTAATAATTATTAGTCCAAGACTCCCATGGGCTTGTCTTTCAGAGTGAAGTTTTTCAAAGGAAGGTTTAATATTAGAAATTGACACTCTGAGTTCTTTTCTATATTTAGCTGAGATTTATATTTTGTCTTCAAAACAGCCACAGCAGAAAATCCAGTTTCACAAAGGTAGGATGTTGAAAATGGTAATAGTATATGAAATGCTTTTGTTTTCAGTGCAAAAATTCATCATCCACCTCTGCCCCAAATTCAAAGGACTATTTATTTCAAAATTGCCTTTTAACTATGCCACTGGATGTAAAATCTATGAAGATTTCTTCTTCGGCAGTTGACAGCCCTTCTGAAGTATCGTGAAATGAATCCTCAACCCACTCATAACTTGATATCAAGTTATCCTCAGCAAGAAAAAAATACTTTTTAAAATTCCATTCCAACATGACTAAATGATTTTCTAGGGTTTTAAAAACAACTTCCGCATGTTGTTCTTGAGATTTGTAAGTTTTCGCATAGTAAGTACGCATGTAAGTTTTACCCGGGGTTTTTCAGTAATAGTAATAGTAAATCCAAAATTTAAGTATTCTTTAGAATATATTCTTGATTTAATTTTCGGAACCATGCTCTTCTGTGTACTTGTTGATACTTTATTATCATCGAATGTTCTCTACGAGACTTAAAAATACATCTATGATTTTGTTTTAATCTACTGCCGTAAATACTTAATACCGTGATTTACAACTAACGTGTAAATTAAAAAATGTACATTCAAGACAGATTTGGTAGCTATAGAAGTATTGACTTGACCCACAAACTGAATGGAATTGTACCAGGTACAGCTTTTTTACATGTTTTGCGTAGACGTCCGACAGGTTGGCCAGACTCACGCAAACGTTCGCCAGAATTTTTGCCAGATGTGATGAATATGACAGAGAGCAACATAGACTAGACTATTTTTCTAATGATATTTGTACCTATAGAAATGTCATGATGAAGGGAATAAATCTTAATTAAATATCATTTTGCAATCTGTTCTAATTTAAAAATTAGAGAAAGAAAGATAGCATAATAATTATCCTATTACTTAAAAGTAATTTACTTAAAATATATATTACTTAAAAGTAACATATATATACACAATTTAACACTTATCTTGTGAAGATGTACGGTTTATAATTAAGATCGTATTGTAGTTTTAGAGTCAAAAAGTGCATTAGTATTGCATTCTGTACATCATTATTGTATAAGGGGGGCGCGATAAAAATTATGATTGAAAATTGGGTTGCCAGTACTGAAAGTTTGAGAAGCACTGCGGTATGTCAATTTCGTCGGCGAGTTCTCGAGCATCGCAAAGCATTTCATTAGAGGCTGTGTCAGATCTAAGATCCTTGAAAAAATCTTTTGAATTTTTCAAAAGCTCCATAGAAAATGGTAAATCATAGTCTTTTTGTCTGGAAGAGCTTACTTATAGGACTGATACAATTTAAGACCTTGTACCAAATTACAAATCATCATAAAAATTGAAATTGTTTAACACAACTTAATAGTCCAGAAGTCTTTATAGAGTTCTCAATCTCTGAATTATTACAAACAGCAAGTAAAGCATTTTATGTCCCTCCTACTTGATATCTTAGTGGTTTTAATGAATCTTTTCGGCTTTCACAATGATTTTGTTTGAAATCACTTAACTACTATATAAATTGTGTTCTCCATATTTTTATTTCTGTAAGGCACAATTTGCTTCCACTTGAATTAAATAGTTTTTATACAAGTAACAACCAAAAAAAATAGTACCAATATTCTTTCACATTAATTATTGTTCAGTAACAATAAAACTTTAATTAAATCCTTTTTCTGTTGCTTTTTATTTCTGTCATATATATAATTTTGACATTCTTATAGTAGCCTTTTTTAAAGATTTTAAGTATTTCTATACATTGGAACCTATTATTACTAGATTTTTTTTCCTTAAAAATACATACTAACGCTTTTAAACCTTTTCACAATCACGAAAAATACATTTTAAAGGATTTTTGAGAAATATAGTAGTAAAAGGAAACAGAGTAAATATAATATAAAAACAATTGCAAACTGAAAACACCAACTTTTTAATTTTTAGTGCACCAGTGTTCTACGGAACACTGATTAAGAGCCTCTCGTTTGTGTCTTGGATGCGTGGTTATGTTCTGAAACTTTTTTGATAAGATATTGAAATAAGAATTCCAAGTATTTTATATTTATATTCGTTGCATTTAAACGATTGAGAATTAAACTTTATGTATTATTCACAAATAAAACATTTTTTAATAAGATTGAAACTTAATTTTAAAAATACTTTGGAAGTTATTCAGGCTTAAAGTCATTGTTGTTTGCTTATTAGGGCTGCTAATTCTATGTTATTTTGATATCACTATGTATTAAAATCAATTATCTATTTAATAATCGTCTTTCGAAATTAAAAATTCACGCCTGGAATTTTGCAATTTATCTAAAGGAAGTTTTTGCATTCAGTTAAATATTTGTATTTTTTGGTTTAAAATTTTCAAGTCTTTTAAATATTTTCTTAAAATTTCTTACCATATATATATATATATATATATATATATATATATATATATATACTGCAGATAATTTTATTTCCTTATTTTTAAATTTTCGAAATATGCATTTTGAACTTTATGAGTAGCATGCAGAATGTTTTACAAAATTTTAAAGATATACATTTTTTATGTACTTTTATAATTAATTATACATAATATATATAATTAATGAAACACATAATTAGACTGCATTAAATATTTCTTCAAACTGTCCGTGTAAAACAGAGGTTCCCAAACTGTTTTGTGTCATAGACCCTTTGCCATATTTTTCGGTATGGGGTAGACCCCTGCTTAATTAAAGTTGATAAATTTGCAAAAATTCAATATAACTGTCTTTTTGATAGCTCTAGTTCTACTATTACTACTTAAACAGAATTAAATTTATAACTAATGAAGTATAGAGTTAAAAGTTTAAAAAGCATAGGTTGCTAATTAATTAAATTAAAATTTAACCTTTATATATAAAAATCTTCTGTGCGCGTGTGTATGACTAAACTCCTCCTATACGGCTGGACCGATTTTGATGAAAATTTTTATGTGTGTTCCAGTGGATTCGAAAATGGTTTAGATTCACAATTCGGTTCTATATCGCAATTAGTTAAAAAGATGTTAATCGAAAGCATTAAAAACATTCAACTCAATATTCACCTGCATTGTTATAACAACGTTATTGTTATAAAAAAAAATGGCGTAAGTTGACGTCGAAAATCGATTTTAAGCCAAACATGGTCTTCATTGCTACAAAAATGCAGACGAATCCTGCTTTTTAGCGCTTTTAATTAATATCTTTTCAAATAATATTTTTGTATATAATTCTTCTGTGTGTGTGTATGTGACTGAACTCCTCCTAAGCGGCCGGACCAATTTTAATGGCATTTTTTGTGTGGGTTCAAGTGGATTCGAGAATGGTTTAGATGCACAAAATTCGGTCCGATATAGCAATTAGTTAAAAATATATTAATTGAAACCAGTTTTAATAACCAGTTTTTGGCGCCAACTGTGATGTGTGTGCATTGTTGTAACACTGTTATTGTTACAACAATGACAAAAGTTGACGTCGGAAATCAGTTTTCAGCCAAAATGGAATTTCATGACGTTGCTCTATTGACTGTATTAATTAACTTTGTTTAAAATATAAATGATTTTAACATGTGATTAACTTGAAACATGTTTTCAAAATCTCAATTTCTACAATCTTTTAAATTTTTCTAATTTAAATTCCTAAAAAAAGATAAAACTACAGCATATTGGTACATTTTTTTAACCTTTTCCAACGCTGCCAAGTTAATTTGAAGCAAAATATTGTAAGACTTCAAAAAGTTTTGGAATTTTTTTAATTAAAAGAAATTCTGCTTTTTTTATACATAAAATATTTTTAAAGATGCATTTTTTACGTCTTAGGGAGCAGTAAAAATACAATGAAAAAAATTGGAAAAATCGCCAAAATGCCAGTAATAGTTAATTATGGGAAAGCTACCTCAGAACACACGAGTTTGAACGCTTATAGCGCATGTGCGGAAAAACAACTTACGGAGAGTACGTAAGCAGATAAGAGATTTGTGTCAGATAAAGATGTTTTCTTTTTGAATGTTTTTTCTTTTATAATGATTGTAAATAATGAATTTTCCATAAATTTTCCAAATCCAGTTTATTAGTTTGAATTTTAAAAAAGTATTCATTATTTCATGTATAAAATAATAAATACGATCTTAGTTTTTACTAACACATCGCAATTGATAGTTTTCTTTTAAGAAATAATTTACTAAAAAACCTTAAAATATAGGAAAATGCTGCCCTGTTTTTATTAAATAGTACTTTTTCCTTTTAAATCTTTTTTTATACAATGAATGCAAACAAATTTTTAGGCTTCCCTCCCATAGTTCTTTTTTCACAGTTACATATATTTAATCGAAAAATCAAACATCCAGATAAAAGCAGTTGTTTCATAGCTAACGGCAGAATTTTTTTTCATTATTTAACGAAAATCGATATAAATTTATAATTTTTTTTAAAGAATTAAATTTATATTAGGTTTTATTATTTACTAGCTGTATGGCCCGGCGTTGCACGGGTTTTCTATATTTATATAAGCAAAAGCTTCAGTAAAATATACTTTTTCGAAATTTCTTTGTGTTGCACAGGCTATTGCAGTTTTAAGAAATAGTATATATTTTTCAGAATTAAAATATGCTAACACTCATATGTGCATCAATAAAATTAACGTAAAACATGACAAATAAAATTGATAAAAGTGTCTATTTTACTTTTGTTTCACATTTTATAAACTATCCTTTTTTTAAAAAAATTAAAAATTATCAATTTTATTACATTTTTCAAAAGTAATATATGGCTAATTATGTTTTGTTTATTATTTTCATATGTGTGTAAAATGAATTTCATAAGTGGTATGTAAATGAAAAAATATAATACAAAATTATATTATGTTTAGTAAAACAATGAAAAAATATTTTGAAATTAAAATTACTTTTGTAACCTTAGAGAATGCTTGAAGTATCATAAAAGGCATAGAAAATAAGGATGACAATTAATAATAAACCATAATATATGTAGACATTGCTTTTATTTATTTTTTAACTTGTAGTGGATGACGGTGGGTAATATACAGTTTTTTCAAATGTAAATTCATTTATTAAATTAAAAAATGGCAACAAACAAAACTAGTAGTTCAACAGCATATAAAGAAAGAAAAAACGCTCATTGTGTTCCTGTAGCGCAACGAATACAATTTAGCTTTTTTTGCAAACATAATATATTTTAAAGAGGGTAGAGCCAATGCAGAGCAGTGTATACAAAAGTAAAAATTAATTTTTTAATGAGTGTTCTCATTGTAATTTTGCTTCACAGATAGGATTGATTTCATAAAAACGTATATTTGAATATAAGAGAGAATATTAACTTGCTAAAAAGGTAAATAGAAATGAAAGGATGAAAATATAAATATAAAAACTATAACAGAAAAGTAATAACAGTAGTACGTTTCTGCTATGGGAGCTACGGGTGAAATAATCTGAAATAGATAAACCAAAAGAAAAAATTATGTCAAGCTATTTCCTTAAAATATTAATATAAATAACAAACATTAGGAATCCTTCAACTGGAAAAAAAATAAAATTAGTACAAACTAAAATTGTAAAAAATAGATAAAATAAGCCGACATTGTAATAAAGCATTAAATTAAATTTTCTGTAGCACTAAATTAATATCACATGAAGAATGGAAGTAATACTATCTAACATCTATATAACATTTAATATAAAATTCAGATGGAATACAATAGTGAAAAAATTAAATTAGTAATAACCAAAATAAACTACTTAAAGCAGACCTACGTTAAAAAACCATAATGGACCTAATGAGAGAAATAATAAACAATGTTGATAAAAAATTAATTTTCTAAACAATACTTTTTTGCAAAATTTTAGTTAAAAAAATATTTGTTATTCTGTTGCAAAGAACAAACAAATGAGGAAATTCAATGATAAGTATAGTGATAATTGAAATATATAAATCATATATGAACAGAATATATACAAAGTATATTATCTTTATAAAAATAAATGAGGAACATATTATGAAGAGCAAAGTTAAGCCGTGATGCACGAGACGTAAAATCACAGCAACACTGAATTTCAAAGAAATCCAAAGAGCTCAAGCTGCATCTTTCTCCCTCAAAATCTATTGGATCACAAATGGTATAAATATATTTATGTATTTGAAGAATGTTAAAAGCAAAATTGATGCAAGATGACATGCGACAAAAAATCTGATCAACACAGATCAGCATCTGATGTTTTCCTATAATGATGAGAACATTGTATTTGCTGATGAAGGGAAAAAAGCAATAATCTTTTTTTCCAACCAAAGAAAATGTCGTAGAAATGCACGTATGTAAAATCTTTAAAAATTTATATGAAGAACATATTGTAAGAAGGAAAGTTAAACCATGATACACCACGACAAAAATTGCATTATTTCTGAATTTTAAAATGCAAAAGAAAATTATTTTGCTGAGGATTTAATCCCATTCATAGTTTCTGCGAAGAGATTCTTGATGAATGAACTTAACCATATTTCCATGAGAACAATAGATGAGTACTTACTGGTATAAAAACTATGAGGTCATAGACCCCCACTTACACCTCATTGACCCCCAAATTGTTTTTTTGCTGACGTGAACTCCTTGGAGGTCGTCATAAATCCATGGGGGTCTATATAAACCACTGTGGGAATGACTGGTGTAAAAGATCTTAATTAAAAAGATATCGTGCAGATTCCTCTTAAAATGGCAATAACATGCACACAAAAAAAATTCTTGAAGTTTTTAAAATTTAATCTTACAAAATAGTAGCTATCTTAACAGTCTTAGAATAGATTAGAAAAATTATATGTTTATTTCACATGTTACATTCAATTAAAAGAAAAAAAATGCCTATATAAGTAAAATTAACTTTTTTTCCCTTTGAAAATTCTTTTAACAGTTTGAAGCAATATGAATTAAATATTTAGCAATTATAGACTAGTTTATCTATTACTAAACAAAATTATCACAATATATTACGATTACAAAACAAAACTATCAAAATAAATATAATTGCGTTGTATTTCAATTTCGAGCTATTGCCATTAGGATTTTTAACGTATGGTACTCAAAAGCTCATGAATGTTTTGCATTTTAAATTACCTAATATCGTCCTTTATAAGCGACTAAAGAAGTTATTTTTATACGAGAGGCAAATAATATTTTTTCATTTGAATAACGATGACAATCGAAAATGTTTTAAGACGATTATGGTACATTCAAGTTACGAAAACACACATACTTAAAAATGTTTACCAACATGAAAATATTATAGGAAACTAATGACATTTATGTATATAAAATGAGAAATAAATAAATAAAACAGAAAAATTACAAATGCAACAAAATAATTTTTTCTATTCACTTTATCTTACGCAATGATCAAAGTTCCAACGCATTAAACCTTAAAAATCAAAACGAGAATTTGAAATAGAAAATATTGTTACCTTTTTTGTTGTGCGACTTTGTTTTATTTGCATAAGTACAGGAAGCTAAAAGAATTAGTTCGGAAGTCAAATTGACATAAGATTCTCTCAGTTTTATTCGAAGAAGGGTCTTTTTCTCAGGGTCATTCTGCCCCTTTCTTTCCACTCATAAAACTTGTCCGTACTTTTCATCAATTTTGTTGAGACTAATCGCTGCCAAAATCTATCTCTTTCAACAGTACCCGAATTCACATATACAAAGCTGCAAGAGTTGTTCGAAATTAGTTGAAAGAGAAGGAACCGGATGTCGAAATTCTTCTTTATCTCCTCCTCCACTTCCCCCATGGGACCAGGGTTGGGAAATACGGCTTTAAATACTAATGAATACTCGTTAAAAGAACTCTAGGACTCCATGGAAAACGTGAATATTTTGCATACACGTTTTTAATTTTTTTCTTTGAATTTTCATTTTGACTCGTGGAACCCCTGGGTGTTCTTGGTTTATTTTCTTCATAAACTAGTTAATTTTACAGCCAATTTGCTGCCTCCTAAGGTTTCCCCCTCGGGCAGGCGCCCTGCTTGCCCACCCCTAGCGCCGGCCCTGCCTATACTTGTAGTGATACATTCAATTTAATTTTTGAAAAGAGACTTATTGGCGTGTTTTTAAAAATTTGTATACCATTTTAAAGATTCTTTTAACCCTCCCTGTAATTAGTTGTGAAGCAGAGCGTGCTTTCTTTAAAATGTCCTATATAGAAAACAAATGCAGGACATTAATGACAAATACTAGGCGTAATTATTTATCTCACTCCTTCTATTAATACTAATCTAACCAAAGACTTAAAATGTGATGAGCAAATAAAAGAATATGCTGCACAAAAATGTAGAAAAGTTTTTTTGTAAATTATATTATTATTTATAACGTATTTAAATTGTTTGAAATAAAATTTTTTAAAAATTCTTTAAATTTCGTATATTTTAAATTTTTCCGCACAAATATATTTTTTCAGGAAAATGTCAAATGTTTAATTATTTAGGGGCCCCCCAGATATTGTTAGCCCAGGGCCCTCAAAGGTCACTGTCCGACCCTGAAGAAGTTAACATACTATAAACTTAATTTTGCTTCCTACAAAAGCTTTATTTTTTTTATAAGAGTTTCATACCCCAAGTAGTATTACTAAATTACACTTGATGTATATTAAATTAAAGGAAAAAAATCTATAAAACCACATGTAACAGAAAAAATGGAATCAAAATTTACAATAAACAAGACAAATGAACCACATTTTTTTTTAAAAAATTCTGGGAACAGTAACGAAGATTGTGCAATGCCTCGTTCCGGAAAGGGAAGCTCTCCTGTGAAAAAGATTTCGCGTCAGCTATATTATTTCGATTTAGCCAATTAATAAAATTTTTCAATTCCTATCTCTTAACTATAGATATAGATGCGTGTATACAAAATAATTTCATTGAAATTAGAATAACCTAGTTTTCTTTTAACTCAGTAGTCCTTTCAATTATAATCGTTACTCATTTATGTGAATTTATGTATAACGCCCGTAATTATATTTATATTCTCTGTTATTATTTTACTATACTTTATATATATATATAGTATTTTTTTTAATTCGGTCCAAATACCGTCCCTAAAGTTTGCCGCTCCGGACATGGGTCCGGTTTGTCCAGCCCTAGAGCCGCCCCTGTTGCTAAGGTATGCGAGATGTGACTAAACACAAAACACGACGCCTGAAGTTTACTCTTTTTCAATTCAAAATAGTCGCGATCAGAATGTCTTCGAATGCCCAAGATGAAGTCTCTGATTGGCTAGACGCTCAATGCTCGACGTTGATAGCCTTGGTGTGAACGTAGCATTTTTGCTTTGCAAAATTTTCAATCAGGCAAAAAAAGGCTGTAGGAATAATTATATTGCAAGGTTTATTAGCAATGATTACAGGTTTTTTATTGTGCAAATATAGCTTGCCGAAATAATTCACTGCAAGGAATTATTGTTGATTCGAACAAATCAGAAAATTGTAAGTATGTTGCACACAGAGTAAATACATCTCAACTAAATCTAGCCATTTCTATGTTTTGATTGATTCACGATAGCTGTATGTGCGTATATAATATCTATTTAAAAATGTAACGTTTTTCTATAAACATATTTTTAAGAGGGTATTTGAAGTAAAAATTTTTTTCGAAATGGCTCCAATTGCCACTGTGGAACCCGAGACCACCCCTGAAATTCAAAATGAGACTCCGCCGGAAAGTGCGCCGTCTAAACCAACCATTGGAATAATTTATCCGCCACCAGAACTTAGGAGTATCCTTTTTTTTAAAAAAAAAATTTCAATGCATATCTCTCGATTTTTACCCCTCCCCTCCCGTTTTTTGTGATCTTTACTTTTTTATTTTGTGTGATGCGTCCACTTTTTATGAAGGCAATTGAATTTTCATTTTATTCTGTTTTTAATGTGCTTATTCTTTATAGAAGTATAATTTCAGTATGCATTCAAATAAAGGATCAGAGGACCTCTATTCGATCTATTAACTGAACGGTATTTTCTGAAACTACCATTCGCTCTATTTATCCTTAACTATCGATAGATATTGTTGATAAAACTGCAAGTTTTGTTGCAAGAAATGGTAAGTGAATATATATTTGCATACATTAATTACTACTAGATTCTCTATTTCATTTGGAAGTATTATCTAAATTCTAAGTATAGAAAGTATTTTGAATTCTGTAAAACATATCAACATTATGACAAAGGAATTATACTGTTCTTTAAGAACAAAGGCTTTGAAGGAGCTAATATGTTATCAGTATGCAGCGGCACATACATGAATTTTTCAATAAGAGGGTTGAAAATAAACTGTTCTGGTATCTGAGCTCAATACACCGCCAAACATATTATTTTCAATTTGTCGATTGTCATGAACAAAGAAGAATAAAAAATAAATTATTGAATAAGTAATTAGCATTAATTAATAATAAATTATTAATAACAAGTACTAAATTAAATTGTACATATACTATTATAATCAATCGAGAAAAAAATCAAGGGCAAGGGCTTGTGTGCTCCTCAGTCAAGATGCTATGTCCCAAAAGTCTTTTTGACAGTTTTGAAATTGCACTAAAGTAGATTTTGCCACCTAGTAGTTTTAAAATCAAGATGATAGCGTAGTATTGAGAACTCAACAGAAAAGTATTTCAAAAGAAGGACTAACTCTTGATAAAAGGTATTTATGTATAGTTGCCACACAAATCACGCCATTCCCCTACCCCAAAAAATCTGACTTATTGGTTTGTTTTCAAATAAAACTTGTAAAAGTTATTGATACTTGTGTATTATTGCAACCGTATTCAACACTTACAAAATCAGCATTGTCAACTTGGCAAGTTATCTGGAATGTTGGTATTGTTGTGATAGTACATACCACATCACTTTCATTGGTTTGATATCATGACACAAATTTTGTAAGTACCAAGAGTTAAATTACATAGATATTAAAACTATCAAAAAGTACTTTTTTGTGGAAAACAATTCAGAAAAATTCAAGTGCCGAATAACAAACCTTTAATAATACTTCATTGTATCACAGGTTTTTGGTTCGGTCCTAGGAGAGCCCACTCCCTTGGCGCAAATTATTTTGGTTTGCGATAATGGACTTAATTCATGTGACGTCATAGTCACAAGATAACTGAGCCACGTGTTTTCGGCCAATCAATTCATAAATAAATGTGACATCATAATTATATAAATATAATCACGCGTTTCCAGCCAATTAGTTCATGTGCCTCTTTGTTGCCAACTTTTGCTTTTTGCAGGAACTTCTTTTTAGAAAGTGCATATTTGTCAACTATATAATAATGCACATAGTTGAACAAAATGCACTTAATTTAAAAGTATTCATATAATGTAAGTATTTTTTTTAATTTTGAAAACTGTTTGAAGAATTTTAGCACATGAACTCTTTACCCAATCATCAAATTTTGCAAGTTGAACAACAGAGTATGTCAATTTTTAATCGATGGGAAACACATGATTGCTGTTATCATGTGACCATCATGAATTTAGTCCATTGTGCCATCTTAGTACCCTACTTTGATACACTAGATATGGTAACCCTAACTGTTTCTCGAATTTTTGTATTTTGTCAGCGGGCATTTCGAATTTCATTTTGTTGGGCTCTGGGCTGGAAGTATGGTTGCGTGTGCGAGTGGATATACTTTCTAATTTTTTAGCTTGATGAATGCAAAAGGTAAGAAAGAATTGATTGAATGGTGCATGAAGGAAGGATTGATTGCTGCGAGTTATGAATGTCCTAAGTGTAATGATCGGCATGTTGTAACATGGTCGGCAATAAAACGCTTTCTTCGAAATCGTGCCAGCCTCACCGAAGGTATGTTCGATCATTACCTTGCAGAATATATATGGTGGTGCTCACACGATCGTTCGCTTAGTGATGAGATCTTTAAGGCTTTTTTAAAATCTGTTACACTGTACCCTCCACTCAGAAAAGATCAGCATTAAGAAAGTAAGTGCTGTTTTTATATTTTTTATCTTAAAGGTTTAATTTCTGTATTGTTTACATATATTTTCATTATGCACCCAACTTATCCCTCTGTATTTACTTGCTGCTACTGTCTGTTTCACTTGGTGCCATCTCATTCTAGACGCTTTTTTCGGATTGTCGCCAAGGGTGTGGGCTCTCCTAGGATTTTACCGAATCATTCTTGCACAGCACTTTTTATCATTTGTTCTTTTGTTGTGCAACTCATCTTAGCTAAACAATTATTGGCAAGATGTCATAAATTTTCAATAGGTTTGGAGAAATGCCAGGCAATTTAAGCACTTTTATTTTATTTTCCTGTATAAAAGTCTAGACCAGCGATACTCTACCTGTGGCTGAATGCGGCCTACAGGGCCTTTTTATGTGGCTCGATCATGGCCCATTGCTCTGAGAAATTAACTTATCTAAGAACTTTGTATCAAAAATTTGTTAGAAAATTCTTTGTCAAGAAATCAAATATATCAATTTTGCTTTTTGCTGTGGGTGTCGTTCGGTTATGAATTGATATTCTGTTTCTATTTAGAATGGTTACAGTTTGTGACAACAAACAGCAGTGAAGCAGCGGCAATTTTATGGGTGGAACTAATTTTTAGCTATCTTTCATACCTTGCAATCGAAAAATATTCGAAGAAAATATATCGTTTCAAGACGATTGGGAGGTTGATTATTTTGAAGTGAAAGGCAAACATGGATCAGTAATTGTTCAATTTGTTACAAAAAGTGCTGTATTTAAAAATACTAATAACCAGGAATCATTCCACGAAAATGTCTTTCAAGAGGTGATAATTAGGCTTTCTTGAATAATCTTTGCTACAGCAACAAAATGTTTTGTCAGTGGTAATATCACATCGGTACCAAATACATACTATGAAGGTTTTTTTATTATTGGTAATCATATAAAACAGTTTACTGATGGATGCAAAAATTGTGAAGGAGTGTTTCTAAAATGCTTCTAATTTAGTGTTAGTGACAAAAATAAATATAAAAAAAATTATTAAAAAAAGTAAAACACGAGTTATAATATTTTGATCAATTTTCCACGTTTTAAATTTCCAATGTTGGTAAAATTCTAGAGCGACCACACCCTTGGCGACAAACCGAAAAAAGCACCAGGCGAAACTGACAACAGTGGCAAGTGAATATAGCGAGACAAGTTGGATGCATAATGAAAATATATGTAAACAATGCAGAAATCAATTAAATATATTTAAAGGAAAAATTAAAAAAACAGCACTTACTTTCTTATTGCTGATCTTTTCTGAGTGAAGGATACAGCATAACAGCGGATTTTAAAAAGCTTTGAAGGCCTCATTGTTAAGCAAATGACCGTGGGAGTGCCACCATATATATTCTGCAAGGTAATGGTCGAACATACCCATTCAAATCCATTCAAAACAGCACTCTTCGTTTGTATAATCCCATTCGCTCATTACATTTAGGACATTCATAATTCAAAGCAATCAATCTTCCCTTCCTGTATACACTATTCAATCAATTCTTTCTTACCTTTTACATCTAACAAAGTAAAAAATTTTAAGGTATATTCACTCACACACGCAGCTATACTTCCACCCTGGTGCCCAACAACAAAATGATGAAATTCAAAATGTTCTCTGACAAAATACAAAAATTCCAGAAATAGGTTTACCCTATCTAGAGTATCAAAGTAGGGTTACCAAGATGGCATAATTATCACCAACCAAAATAATTCACATCAAGGGTATGGGCTCTCCTAGGACCAAACTCAAATGGTCTTAAAGCATCTCCCCCATTTGTCCTCATGTTGTGGCCCGTGTAAAATAGCTAACATATGTATACGGCCCAGTAGAAAAAAAAGATTGAGTACCCCTGGTCTAGACCAATATCAAATTGTGACAAGAAACCATATTATGTTGAAATGTTCCTTTAAATGTTTCTATGGATGAAGCAATTCTACTGTGTAATATTTCTATGTATTTGACATGATTCATCATGTGTTTAAAAGGAACTAAGCTTTCATTGCCATTAGTTGTGAAAAAACCCCAAAACATCTATTTAGAAGGGTGATCTATAGTCTGTTGGATATGATGTGGCAGCAGAGTTTCTCAACTTCACTTTGTCTAATTGCACTTGATTTGTATCCCTGCACAAATAAATGCATTTCATCACTGAAAATCACCTTCATTAATAGTCCAGAATCAGTATTTTTGCCCTATGCTAAACATTTTCTGAGTTAGAAATTGCTTTTTCCTCAGTCTTGATGCCTTAGAACTAACTTCTAGAACCCTTTTCTGTACAGTTGAGGTACTCACTTCAACAGCATAATCCAATAAATCCTTTTGAATGTCTGTACTTGTCTTACTTTGATTTGTTTTGCTATTTTGTATTAGAATTTTATCAGCTCTTGGAGTAATTTTCTGATGAGACCACATTTTCCTTTTCTTTTTGGAGACAATGATCAGGAATCTTAAATGTTCTTGAAACACTTGATTTATCACACCAACTACCATAGCTGTATCTTTCACAGTCATAGAAGTGTGTTCATTAAGAGAGATTATTTTAGAATGCTTCCTCGATATTCAAGTCTGAGCAAGAAAAAGTAACATGTGTTATGAGGAATGCAAAATTATAAGCCACCAGCTACCACACTTGAAAGGCTCAAAACTGAACTACTAACTGAAAACCAATCAAATGAATAAAACATAGTCAAAGTTGATCCATCACGTACCAACTCAGACAAAAAAAAATTGTTTCTCCCAATTAATTTGAATAGTGTAGTATTTTCTTAAATTGAAGAAATAATCAATCAGAAAAATAAAGGAAAGTGCTTACCTATGCTTACACAAATTTCCTCGGAAGGAGGTTAAATTCACGGTTTTGGCATGTTAACATCACCATTGCCAAAATTGTGCTTCATGAATTGTGCCATTTTCCTACAAAACCTCAGTGATTGGTTTTGTTGAAATAAAACACATGTGTAAGAAACTATTATTGTTGTAAAAATATGGCGTAATTCGCATAATACAAATTTGGCTTTGATGACATTAATACATAAGTACCAAATTCTCTCTTGGTGCCCTTGAGGGAGGGAAAAAGCATTTTGTTAGGATGCTTGGATTTGTGCATTTTTCTCCACAGGAACTCTAAAGTAAGAATCAAATTGATGCCCACATGTTCCTCCTCAATAAAATCCGAAGCATGCTTATCCTAGATACTCTTTTATATAGACCTTCTAATGCAATGCATGTTCGTTCATCTCTTTCAACATTGTCAAATATACCTGTCACTCAATTCCTTCTTTTAAATTAACACATAGCTTTGTTGCTAACTTCATATTCAACTTTTGTAGAATTTATCATACACTACGATATTGTAGATATTTTTCCCTATCACATTTCAAATAAAAAAAAAATCTAAATCATACTTCTCAGACATATTGCTCTGAATAATTCAAAGGAACAAGCACAAAAATGTTAAGTAATATTTGTAAAACGAACAATAAAATGACCAATCTAAAAATCGTTTTTAAAAACATCTGCAAATTTTAACAAATAGCAATTGAGTACAGAGGATATGTGACTTCAGATTAAGACCACAGTATAAGGGTTATCAAGTTAAAAGTTTGCCAGAAGGAAATCCCTATCTCACCATTAAACCTAAATATTTTTAAAATCCAACTGTTACCCTAATCTACATTTCTAGCCATAATTCGCTTTTTTAATACATTAGCTGATATTAAATAACATAATCAAAGACAAAGAAAAGATTACTTTATCAAAATAATTTAATGTTTCAAAGTTGCAAAATTAAACAGTTTGCCTGATTAAAATTGTTATTGCAGTATGAAATTTTAAAAATATAGTCAAATTCAAAGGATACCCTATTCTATACTTTAACTAATTGTTTCCTATACTTTAACTAAAGGCTTACTATTTTCTGGTTGCACATAAATAGCAGATAAAATTAGCAGCATAAATTGCAATATGTAATTTGTTACAAAAAAAGACTGCCTGTAGTTAAAGAATTAACTAGAGAGGCCTTTTCTGGAGTAATTAGAATAAAATTAAATTTGTGTATTTATTTAAATTGACATTTTTAAAAAGACAAGTATGTGATATGCTAGAAATTATATGAAATTGTTTGTTTCATAGGACCTGAATTTGAAGCAAGAATTCGTCAGAATGAAATCAATAATAAAAAATTTAATTTTCTTAATCCTGGAGATCCGTACAATGCATATTATCAGCATAAAGTTAAAGAATTCAAAGATGGAAAGGGTGGTAAGTTTTCTTCTTAATTATTATTGCTAACTGCATAAAGTTCAATTCGTACTAAGAATAATAAATAGTTTTTAAAATTTCAAAATCTGTAATATTTTATAACTTTGCTATTTGCGTCTTTTGTTTAAAGTATACTGGTGGATATTATATAAGGATTGGTTCGAAAATTTATTACCCAACTTGTTGTTTTGTTAAGCTCTAACAGGAAACGCCATCTCTTGCTGCACCTAAAATTAATTACTAATTTCTTAATAATTGCACTTCTCTGAAAAGAAATTGCATCTCGTTAGCAAAAGAAGACCGCACACAAACAAGTTTGAACACACAGTTTATTTACTCAAAAGAATATTGCAATGGAATGCGTAGTGCGCCATATGTGGACTGTAAGATGAAACATACTGCCCCCTTGAAACACTGAGGGGTTTCAAAATTAATGAATTAACTTAAATATATACTAATGAATAAGGCATAAGAATTAACATAAATTCTCAAATGTTCAAGTGTTTATAGGAAGTGGTCAAGCAATTGGTCTTACAAGTTCACTAGTTTGAGTTTTTACCTTGACCACCCGAACTTGACTATTCTTACCAGGGAACATTTCCATGACCTTCCCTAATTTCAACTGTAGTGGGGGTGAGTTGTGTTTGATTAAGACAAGATCTCCGATGGCAAGGTTTTTTTTAACGATACACCATTTTGATCTTGACTGTAGCAATGTCAAGTACTCCGAAGACTATCTATTCCAGAAATGTTGGGTCATTCTTCTAAGCAATTGCCAACGGTCGCAGTGGTGAAGGTCATCTAGAATCTTAGGTTGTGGGTTAGCTGTTAATGCTTTCAGAAAATCTCTGAACACAATGATAATCTGGACTGCTAGATAATACACATAGTGGTCTGGAGTTCAGGCATGCCTTAATTTGGCTTGATAATCTGGCTAGTTCTTCGAAGGTGAGACTAGTGATTCCAACAGCTCTGTTCAAATGAAACTTAAAAGATTTCACTGTAGCCTCCCAAATACCTCCAAAATGAGGAGCAGATGGAAGATTGAAGTGAAAGGTGATGTTGTCAGTTACCAGGAATTGATGAACGGCATCTTCCTTCATCAACTGGTGGAACTCCTTTCTGAGATCTCTACTAGCTTCCTTGATCGCAGAAGATCTCTGATGGTTAACCTCTGCGAGCCACAAATCTTTTTAGACAAACAATAAATGCTTTTGATGTTAAGTCGCGAACGACTTCAAGATGAACCGCCTTCGTTGCGAGGCAGATGAAGCACTTAGTATTTCGGCTTCCTCTTCCCTTGGAGCTTCGTATCAAGAACGGGCCAGCAAAGTCAAGACCAGTTCGCTGGAATGCAAAATAGGGGCAAACTCTGGACAGCGGAAGATCTCCCATTATTTGTTCGGTGACTCTTGGACGATTTTTGAAACCTGGGATACATTTTCTCACTACTCTTCTAACTGCATCTCGTGCCAAAAGAATCCCAAAATTTCTCTCTGAGAGCTGCTTGGAGAAGTTGCAGACTGGCTTGAAGTTTCAGGTGATAATTAAGTTCACAGCATGGTCGGTTTGAGGAAGCAAAATGGGATGCTTTTGCGATTCTGGAAGTATTGAATTTTTCAGTCTACCACCAACACGAATTATTCCAAAATTGTTGTAGAATGGAGTTAAGGGAATAAGCTTGTTGTTCGAAAGAAGCTGCCTGCCTCCTGAAAGCTAGGAAACTTCCATCGAAAAATGATCACTGGATGAATTTAAAAATGCCATTCTCAGCTTCACTCAATTCTACCGTTGTTAAGAATGACTTTCTTCTTTTATATTCAGAAAGAGAACAGTTCTTCACAAATCTTAAGCAATAGGCAACTCTTTTCAACTTGTTCCAAGACTAAAATTTTTGAAGAAACTCTGCCTTGAAAGTTGCATCAACCACGTTAAGCATAATCAGCTTGGATGTTCTTTTGGTATCAGCAGACATGTGTTCTTGTAATTGTGAATTATCTTCTGATTGGAACTCTCCAATTGGAAAAGTAGAACTTCTTAACCAATCGGGTCCGTTGTGCCATTGTATATAGCTGCATGGTAGGCCTTTTCTGAAGAGTCGCAGAACCCATGTACTTGTACGCCTATAGCCTGTGGAATGAGAATACAGCATGAGATCTTGATATTTGTAAGTAGAGGAAGTTGTTCTTGAATTATTCTCTGTGTTGCTAGAGAATTTGGTAGCTCTTCGTCCCAACTTAGATGATGACTCCATAACTCTTGGAGGAAGATTTTAGAAATGATAACTGATGGTGCCAACCAGCCCAAGGGGTCAAAGATTTTGGCGACTTCAGAAAGTACCTTGCGTTTAGTCCACACGTCAGTCTCATTCACGGTGATGGTAAAGGTGAACTTGTCAACATCTGGAAGCCAAGCTATACCCAAGATCTTAACAGGTTGGTCATCTTTGATCGTGTATTTGGAATCAACTGCCATTAATTCTTCTGAAATGTTTGCCAGTACGTCAAGATCATTTGACTCCCATCTGTGCAGAGAAAATCCTTCTTCTTTTCATCATCTCCTGCAGCTCTGACACTAGTTGAATGGTTCCCTTCTTTGTCCCACTTCCATTCAGCAAGTCGTCAACTTAAAAATGACAAAGGGTAGCTCTTGAAGCGGCTGGATAATTTTCTTGTTTGTCGATGGCAAGCTGTAGCAAGGTTCTGATAGAGAGGAATGGTGCTGAGGGCGTACCGTGCGTAACAGTTTTTAGGCGATATTCCTTTATAGGTTCGGTTGGAGAATCCCTCCAGAGAATTCTTTGCCAGTCTACATCTGCCTCATGAGCTTTAATCTGGCGAAACATATTTTCAACATCAGCACATAGATGATAAGAATGGGAAAAAGTTCTGGCTGCTCTCTTGGGAAAACCATGAGCAGATCCTTGAGAGAAAGTCCAGACGAAATTTTACTGGAGGCATCAAAGATGACATGAAGCTTTGTTGTACAGCTGGTGTTCCTAACAACTATGGTGAAGAAGGTATAAACTTTTGATGTTATTAATTTCAGAATCTGGAACCAGTTCTATGTGCTTTAGATCAAGGTATTCCTTCATGAAATTTCGATAGAGGTTGTATTTGTCAAGATTAGAAATGAGATGGCGTTCCACGCTGATTAGCCTATGAATTGCATTTTGTTTTGAATTATTTAACCACGTCCAAAAGCAATGTGAAATGGCAACCTTACAATGTATCTGCCATTCTCATCCCTCGAATGTGTCTTTACGAAAAGATCTTCACAAGCCTCTTCTAAAGAAGTTATGGGTTTGGCACATGGTACAGAATGTAATTCCCAGAATTTATTGATCAGATGATCCAATACTAACTGAATATGATTGACATGGAAAGGATTCCCCCAGAATTTGCCTTATCACCAATTATCCAACTCAGTTCTGAACAAGGCAAATTAAGGTCAACCTCAAGTTGCACATCAATCGGACCACTCTTATAAAATGCAGGATCAACCAGAGAAATATCCCCAAATAATTCATGCATTGAGGAATCTAAATCGTGATGTAGGATCATACCTACTATTTTGTTGATTACATAGATGCATGAAAAGAATTTTGACATAAAAAATGTGAACTGAACTGAATTGAATCTCAGCAAGCCTATTGTTATGCGTATCGAATGCGCCTAAAAATGATCTACGCACATTGGCCTTTTCCTTTTGCAAGCCCAGCCTTTCAATACACTCATTTTGAATGAGTAAACCCTGGCTTCCGCTATCCAGAAGACATATACATGTCTGATAGTTACCCCAAATATCTCTTACCTGAATTAGAGCTGTGCAAAGAAGAATTTGAGCATCTGGGTTCACATCAGAAATACACCGTAACATCCACAGCTGTAGAATTTTCACTTTGTTTAGTAGTTCCTTGAATAGGGGTAGGCGCGCGAAAACACAGGAGCGTTGACAGAAAGTCCACTAGAATTTAACACATTTACAGCACCCTGCACTAACAGCACTAACATTTTCAATATGAAGTAAACTGTGGTGGGGTTTCTTGCACCTTTTACATGTAAACTTGCTTTTACAAGTTTCACATTGTGAAACTGAGTTAAAAAGTTAAAGCAAACATTATTCGTTTTAACGAAATCTGAACGGCCTTGAACTGCTCTGAAAAGAAATCGCATCTCGTTAGCAAAAGACAACCACACACAAACAAGTTTGTACATGCTCTATTTATTTATTCAAAGGAATATTACAATGGAATCTGCAGCATGCCATCTATGGAGTAGAAGATGAAACATATAGTATATTATGCTTTATAACTCAGGATTTCTTTTTACTTATGATTCATTTTATTTCATTTTAAATAAGGAAAAGTTCAATATAAAAATTTTTTGAAAAGTTTCCAATTTTCTAGAGGGGAGGTGGGCGACCAAAGTCGCAAAGAAAATGTGGGGTTGCAAAATATTTTGCCACTCCAAAAAGACACAAAAACTGGTAGTTTGTCTCCCTGCTGCCACAAATCAGAGAAAAAGGGAAGTTCCCAGCATCAATCTAAGCGGGGCTTTCCCCCTCCCCTGTCACTTATTTCCACTACAAGAGAAAGACGAAAATTAATTGCATGATTTCCTTTATCCTGGTAGAAGAATTAAAATGAAACATGTAATGTTTTTAAAAAATAGGCTTAGAGATAGAATTCCTACATAAATATTAAAATAAAAAAAGTAGTTGTGAAGGGACTAATTTTTATAGAATTTTGTAAATAGAGTATAATTATCATTAATAGTACTGCATTGAATTTACTAATACAAATCAATTTTTGTAAGCAATTCAGAACTGTAAATGAACAAATAGTTCTATTTATCGTCATAATTACTTAATACTCTTAATTTGTTCAAGTTTTTATAAACAAAATGTATAATTTATTTTTGTGTTTTACAGTTCCTGATCTTAGTATTCTTCCAGCTCCTACTAAAGTAAGAAAATCTTTTTTATACTCATAATATTGAATTCCATATTCTCATTTCTAAAGGGCAATTTCTTATCAAATCTTACCGTCTTCTAAAGGTTAATATTTGCAAAAAATTGAAATTTGATTGTAATTTTATAAAATTCGAAATGGTTTGAGGAAACCAAATTTTTTGTAAAAATTTTAGTAATTATTTAATCAATTACGTGCTCTAATTTGTATATTTAAGATAATTTATAAAATCAAATATACTGTTTTGCTTAATTAGAATAAACAATAACTTTCCCATTGTTAATTCAAAGGGTTCTTCAGTTATAATTTCATCATTAGAGCTACATAAATGTGTGAGAAGGTTTATTTTTTAAATTCATGTCATGTAAATGTTTTTTTAAGTATAATTAGTGAAAAGCATGAATAACTGTGTTTTCACAAGTTGCGAATTTCTAGATGACTTCTTTCTCCCACCTTTAAAATTAATGGGATTATAAAATGTTTTTAAATATTGCTTTTACTTGTAGTTTTTCCATGCCTTCAAGTAAATTATGTGATTTTGAAATGTTCAGGACTAATCATATGCCTCCTGTTGTGCTCTCATTTCGAGTGTAGTAAAGAATTTTCCCAGGTTTTAACAATAAAAGTCCCTATATTAAGCTTTCTCTCTAATAGTATATCTTCATTTCATATAGCAGTGGTCTTCAAACTATGTGTCCATGGAACCCTGGGGGCATACCCAGGGATTCCAATAGTAATAATAAATATGTATGCAAAATGGATTCACATTCTCTATGAAGTTTGTATAGTTACAAGTATGTAAAGCTCATCTCCCCTATAATTAAAACTGAAATTTTATTTATATATAAT
Organism: Trichonephila clavipes; assembly: GCA_019973935.1. Taxonomy (NCBI): domain Eukaryota; kingdom Metazoa; phylum Arthropoda; class Arachnida; order Araneae; family Nephilidae; genus Trichonephila; species Trichonephila clavipes. The sequence continues at coordinate 333,836 of BMAU01020585.1, forward strand.
AACTTTATTTTGCAAGACTTTTTAAACTTTTGTTATAATATAATAAATGAATATTAAAACGCGTTTATCTGTATGTATATATTTCCTACTAGATCATGAACATTCTATTGTTTACTATCTTGGGTTCCACAGGATAACTTTACACTCATTAGTTAGCACAACTAAATAGTTTTCTGATGGAAAATATGCACCTTTTTACATTTGTGGAAAACAACACCTATAATGAAGGTAAGGGGACAACGTATCAGCAGAGTTGATGCTAAAATCTAAATTTAAGTGATAACAGCTTCTAAATTGTAAATCAAATTCATGCGAAATACACAGATTTCTCACACAGCTATAAGCATTTTAATGATATTCAGAACACTGTGTTTAAGCAAAATATATTTTTCAATGTAAGAGGCTACAAAAACAAAGCATAAAAACAAATTTAACTCAGAATATGTAACACGATTGCATTTAATCTCAATAGACCTAGACTTTGACAGTTTGTGTAAAAAATGGTAGCATATATCCCAGTTCTTTATACAATACATGGGTTGATGACACTTGAATCTCAAATTAATATTATTCATGAATAAATTATGTTAAATAAATTAGATTAGAGTTTTTTAATAATAATGCAATACTTTAATATTATTTGCCTAAACATAAAGTGCATATAACATGTGTTTTGTACTTTAAATATTATTTTGAGATATATTCTTTGAAATATGTGTATGGAATGGGATTCCACGAAAACACTTTTTAGTTCTAAGGGTTCCACGAAAGCACATTTAACTTCTAGGGGTTCTGTGAGTTGGAAAAGTTTGAAGACCGCTGTCATACAGTGAAGAAATGCCCCATAATATTTCTACTTATGTTATAACAATAAAAGAGTGTCATTTTTGATTGGTTAATTTTTGTGTTTTGATAGCTTGGAATTCCGTTATGCCTAATCTTTAAAAGCTGAGGTATATTATTAGAGATAGAAGTGTGAGGAAATTTTGACGGAATATGAAGCTGAAGAATAAGCTAAATAGAATACATTAGATGGCATCCTTATATGATAATTTTTTTTATATATATATTGGAAATTTTTATGCTTTTATGAAGTATTAACTGTTAAAATTGTTTTCTGAATCTTCCACACATTTTGCAGGCTGCTCCCTCTGCCAAGAGTGACATTTTGAAATTGGTGGAACCTCAGATTGTCCCAAAGGAACCTCCTCCAGAATATGAGTTCATTGTAGATCCTCCATCAATTTCTGCATTTGATCTGTAAGTTAGCTTATGTATAACTGCAATGAAAGGATATATTGGAGGGTGAAATATTTATTAGTAATTATTGTTAGTTTTAATATTTTCTTAAGGCTGATAAAAAATTAAAAAAAAAAAATCTTTTATTTAAATAAGTTAACTGTCATGGAACATTAAATGCAAATATGTTTTGAAATCTGTTAGTGACTGAGAAATATCTTAACTTTTCCCATTAATAGGCTTTATTACTTTTTTTTTTGTTTTTATCAATGACCTTAAGTGTTAATTTATTTCTTGATTTATATAATGTCATATATATACTGTTTGCATAGGCCAGCTTTGCACAACCTATCTCGAATAATGCATCATTTCCTGGTGCAGAAAAGTGAAATTATGCAACACATGTTAAACACATGAAATTCGTAGTTAATAATATTGTTGATTTTAACTGCTTATCATTTGACTTTGGATTTTGCCATTCTATTTGGTTTGTTTATTTTATGAGATGTTACATATATTGCCTATTTTAAAAAAAAAATCATTGTAAGCTCTAAAAAATATTTAACTTTTTTAAAAAAAAATTAGTTTTGTTGAGAAAATGGAATGATGAGACATTTTGGACAGCATGGAACATTAATAGTGTATTTGGTTGCAGTGTCACCAATACATCAGAAAGTATCAAATTTGTTTGCTGAATTTCATACAAATAGCTTTGACCTCACAAAGGAGCTACACAATGACCCAAGGTCACTGTTGAATTTGATCCATCTCAGAGTACCTTGGAATTGATGAATCTTTTAGTGCTATCAAGCAAACATTATTCATATTTAGCTCAAATTGGTAAAGCTAAGAACTAGCCTAGATTAGTTAACAGATCAACTCCTACCTTTTTGTATGATAATGCAAGACCACGCACTGCATAAAAGATTGGCAAAACTACAGGAATTTGAATTGGAACTTCATTGTCATTCTCCATACTCAACAGACTTAGTCCCCACCAACTACCACTTTTTTATTTGAACTACTTTTTTATAGAAAAGCAATTAAATTTTTAAAGTACTGAAAAACTTGTCTTCCATTAATTTATCAACTCTCATCTGCTATGGTTTTATCCTACCAGCCTGAACAACCTCCTTCTTAAATGACATAAGTGTATAAAAAACAAGAGTGTGTGTGCTTATGACCACACGATAGAAGTAATAACTTCAAATTTTGTAATGTTATTTTAGAGATTAGTTAAGTGAATAAAAAAAAGGGGGATATTAGTATTGTAAAAAATAATTCATTCATAAGTCTGTACCCACATAAAGTAATTATTTTTTGCAAAATATATAATCATATTTGTGAATTAATTGTATTCTAAGAAGGAAACAATAGGTTTATGGTTGTTGAAATAGGTTATAAATACTGTAGATTCAAAATTATTTAAATATCTAAAAAAAAAAAAAAAAATAGATTTTTATTCTTAAGGTAGTAGTGTAGATTTTTATTCTTAAGGATTTTCTCTCTCTCTCTCTAAGCCTATTTTTAAAAAAATATTACATGTTTCATTTTTATGCTTCTACTAGGATTAGAAAGAATCCCGCCATTCATTTTCGTCGAAAGAGGTGGGGAGAGCCCCATTTAGTCGAAACTGGAAACTTCACTTTGACAGAATATTGAGGGGGAGGGGGACAATATTTTGCAACTCTATGCTTCCGTTGACGTCAAGAGTGCCCAAAGACAAAAAAAATGCTGATTTTTCCAAAAAATCTTTATAATTAACTTGTTCCTTCATTTTTCAATTATTCTTCACCGTTAAAATTTCTTCATTGTCCTATATTTTGAATAATTATTTAAACATATATTTCTGAATGTAATGAATATATTTCTTAATTTTAAAAATTCTGTTTTCTTACACACACACACAGAAGATGAAGGAAATGAATGCAAGACATTCCACTATTCATGTAATTCCAGATATGCTTCTGTTATGCTTGTAAAGCACAATAATTGGCAATCATTTTTAAGATATTTTAACTCTAATCTTTTCGATATACAAATTAAAAATAAAATGTTGTGTTGAGATGATTTTCATAACCATATCTGTGAACATTTTTAAACCTCCTCTATCCAGAAGTCTCAAATATTTTTTCCCTTCGACATTTTCTGAATCGAAATTGTGATTTTTTTATTTACAACAAATCTATATTTGTAATCGTAACATTTGGATTTTATATTATGAACGCAATAATCCGCTATGTTCTTTAAAACTTGATACTCTTCTATTGAAGTTTCCTCTGATTTATTTTTAAATTCCCTGGGGATCATCTCTTTTGAAGTTTGCATCTTTTGGGAAACAAAAAAAAATCGAAACATATGGTTGCCAAATTTATTTAATGACCAGTTGGGCACACAACAATAATAATGCATTATTTTAAAATGTGTGCAGCTTTAAGTTATTAATAAAATTTTTATATTTTTAAGATAATTAAGGTTTGATAGAATAAAATAAACACTAATTTCACATTTAAACACTAATTTCTCTTAGAAAACAAAATATCTTGAATTTGTACGTACTTAGGGATGTTGGCGAAATGCATCAATTTTTATATCGTGCCCTCAAAACTAAAAAGAAAGAAATTCAATAATGACACAAGAATAAAGTTATACAAAATTATAAATATCATACCTTTTTTTATATTTATTCATACTGTAATATTTTGAGTAATAATTAAATAAGCGTACAAGAAAGAAGACTGAATACTACTCATTTTGCAAGAACTGCACCGACGGACGCTGTTACTTAATTTGTACTAACAAGGAAATACGTGTAGCTTAAAGATTGCTACGAACACAAGTAACTTTACTGCAAAGTCTGCTTTATATTAGGCTGCCCATAGGGAAATGGCCTATATGGCCCATTCTTCGGCATAATTAAAAGAAAAAAAATTTTAATATGGAAGAAAGGATGGTAGTTTTTAAAATGGCTGAAATAATGAAAGAATTTTCTTGGCCATCCTTCAGAGTCTCAGTATGATATATGGCATAATAGGGAAATGACTATCATTCCTTAGCATTCTTAGTTAATATCTTATAATTTTTTTCCTTTTAACTTAAAAAGTTAAAAAGGTACTCTGCCATTAGTGGTTTGTGAAAAGAGATTGCTGAACATTCATACGTACTTAAATCAAATTTTAATAGTATTGATATATGTATATAAGTTTTCTAAATGTGCACAGTTGAATCTCTCCGAGTGGATATCATAAACTAAAATAATGTTCAATGCTATCTGAAAATGGATAATTTGTATTAACTTTCAATCTTTAAAATAGTCAAGATAATATTATAGCAAAAAATTTTTTTATTGCTTGTTGCAAAAAAGGAATGAAATGGTAAGCAAGTGAGACATCCACCTCAAAGTGTTTATTTAATTTGTATTTGAAATTCAAGAACTAAAAATAAATATGTTGTCTTTGAAGTCTCTCATCTCCCCCAACCCTCCCTTTATAAACTTTAAAAATTATTAAAGGTGATGTGAGATTTTAACACTTTTTTTTATTTAACTTTGCCAGTGATATAGTGAAGCTGACTGCTCAGTTTGTTGCTCGTAATGGTCGCCAGTTCTTAACCAATTTGATGAACAGGGAACAGCGTAACTACCAGTTTGATTTCTTGAGACCTCAACACAGTCTTTTCAATTACTTTACAAAACTTTTGGAACAGTATACTAAGGTAAGTTAATGAATAAAATTTCATTCACTTCCTTTCTTCATTGTGTTTAATGGAATCTTACTCTAAGAGTTTTATGTAATAATGTATTTGTGAATTGTCTGTGAATAGAGAAATAAGGTTTCTTGAAAATTATTTTGTTGCATCCTACAGCTCATTAATTTTTTGACTGCTCATTTTTTTAACAAGATCGTTTGAAAAATTGAAATTTTTTTTTCATTGTCTTAAATTTTTTAAGAATTGCACAATAGTTATTCACCATTTCTTAGTTGCTTACATTTAAAGAAAATTTCTACTGTTTTTTTTTTTAATCTACAATTATATTGAGCATTGTTAGCATGAAATAAAAAAAGTTTTATTTTCTGATTTAAATATGTTTCAAATGCTTTAAAAGCAGGAATAAGATGTTCCAGTGTAGAATTTTCTAAATAAAAATTATTCCATTTTAACACTTAAAAAAAAAAACACTCCTAAGGTTAAGTAAACAGTAGTCTTCATATTACTCTTTCAAAACATAAATCTAAAAAAATTATGTTAGAGAAGCCCACATTTTGTAAATATTTCGAAAGAGTATTTTATAAATTTTTTGGATGCATACAATTTTAATGTTGTCTTGATCACTATTTGGATATATATTTGGAAAAAAAAATGAAGTGACTTAACTGGACAACAGGTGGTATAAAATAGTACTAATTTATTAGAGAACAAACAAGTCTTCTCAAATACTTAAAATCATTAAATGTTTTATAATTATATATTATAGTTAGAATATTATATAATTTTTTCATTCAGTTGTTACAAAATCACTTATTAACAAGCTATTCTACATGTATTAAACTCTAAAGTGAGCTTCTAAAGTTATATTTAATTTAATAATTTTGTAGCAATAATTTGGGAAAAGTAACCATGAAAGAGATAAAACTTTCTTTAAAAATATCTCTTACACAAATTGCAATCAAATGTTGCATTTGGGGTTACAATTCAGTGAGTAGTTATTTAACTTAGGTGTAGAAAAAATTTATTTAAAAATAATTTATACTGTTAGCCCAATGCAAACTTGCATGGTGACTAAATGTACCAAACAGTATGCTGAATTATGATTTGCAAAGATTTGTATGGTTTCAATTATGAAAGGGGGGAAAGTCATAGAAATCCATAGTATTTTCATCATTCGCTGTATTCGAAATAATTTCTGGTTTGAAAGGAAAAAATGATAAAAGTAAGAGGCACCCGGATATTTTTTTTATATCTATTTTGCACCACTGTTAAACATTTTTAAAGTGTTAGTAAGTCTTCATCTGATTTATTACTATCTTGAGGAAAATTGGATAAATAACTATCGTTATTGCTGCTATTATCTTCGAAATGATTAAAATCAACAGGAATTCTATGTGGATACTTGAAATTTTCTAAAAACATTACATCATAAATTAATCTAAAGAAGAAAAGTTTATTAAAGAAAGTAGATTCTTTTTAGCTTACTTGCCTTGTTTATTATTTTTTTTTTAGTTTATGCATGTAATGGTGTAAGCTGTTTACCAAAACCTTAATCTTTTATCTTAATAAGATAAATTATTTGTTAAAATCCTTACAGATCTACTCAATTTTTTTTAAAAAAAAATTAGAAATTATTTTTTTAGCATCCTAGAATTTATTTATTTATTTTTTTACTGATGGAATTAATTACTTAAATGTATTTTTTTTTTAACTATAACTTTTCCTATTCCTATTTTCTTCATTATGTTATAAATTGTGAAATGTTTTATTGATTTTAGATCTTGATACCGCCTAAAGATTTAATGAATAAATTAAAAAAGGAGTCAGAAAACCCCAAAGCAGTGAGTACTCTTTCCAGTTCTTTATTGTTTATATATTTTTGATTTTTACAAATAGTAAAATTATTTATTTCTTAACTGAATGGCATTTTAGCTTGTAAACAAATTGTTAATTTTACACTTGATATATTTTTAAAATCAAAGTTGTTTAAATATGTTTCGTAAAAGAAATTCAACACATATTTACTTGTGTGCTTGTTATAAAAACAATTATTTTATATAAAAAGGTGCATTATTTTAGAATTTTTCCATTTATTTTGGGTTCAACATTTAATTCTTTAAAATAAGCACATTATAATTAGTACGTTATCTCATTTCCCAGATTCTAGATCAGGTGCGTTACCGTGTAGAATGGACTCGCCAGCAGGAAGCTATAAAGAGAAGGGAAGAAGAGGAAGCTGAGAGGGAGAGAGGTTAGTTCTTTATATGATTATTAACTGCCTCATGTTATATTTTACATTAATATATCATAATGTAATACAATCAGATATATGTGTACAGTAATACCCCGAATTTGGACTGAGTAATAACCACGTTTATTGAATTCACATAAGTCGTTATAATTTCTCATGTAAATACATATAAATTATTTTTAGTTGGGGCAGGAGACAAAAGAAAATAATTTTTAAAAATGTTCAATGGAATTTTTGATAACCTTAAATACAAGATTGCTAACCAATTGAATTGATGTAGAATGTTTCATAAAATTTTAACAAGTAGTCTGCCTGCTAAAAGATTTTTTTTATCCTGCAAAATTTCCTTGCAGCATGCTAAAAATCTTTTTATTCCTTGTTTTACTGTAAAAACTATTTGTTGGAGTATGCATTTTCTTAAATTTGTAACCTTTTTCAATTAAACTGAGGCATTCTATCCAATTCCCAACTGTCATTCAACCTTCTGATTGAACTGGGTCTAAAGACTCAAGTTCTTCAATGTCTTGCTCTGTGTCATGCATTTCTATGAGCTCATCATTTGTCAGCTTCTTATTGTGGGCATCCATCAGTTCTTGAATGTCATCACTATCCCTTCTAAATTTATTGACGTGGCAAAATAAAAAATTTCTTTAATAAAATAACCAATTTCATCAGGCTTTGGCACTAATTTCATCTGAGTTTCAGTGATGATAGAAAAAAATTAAGATATTTGAAAATTGCATTAACTCTGAATTTTTGCCTAAGTCGAAGTGTTACCCTACACACATTAATATATTATATAAAATTGATTGGCTTAAGTCGTTTAAAACTGTAAAATATTTGATCATTTTATTCTATTTAATCTATTAATTCCTTCCCCTTCATAAGAGCAGTAATCATTACATATCTTAAATTTAGTTAAATACACACTCAAATGTAAAATTCGTTGTTCATTTTTATTTTTATGATTCATGAATTTTTCAACTTATTTTTGTTTTGTCATCATTTTTTTTAAAATATGGCCCTAATTATCGTAAAAAAAATGAACATATAAAAAAGAATTATTTCTACATTTGTGGGTGTTATGTATATAATATTTTGATTATTTATTCCTGAAATGTACTTATTCTCCCTTTTAAGTTACAGAATTTTATTTCATTTGTTTTTGTTATTTTTTACCAATGGTTAAAAGAAGTTATTGTTGAAAATTGATTGCAATGCTTATTATGTACTCTTAAATTAGTAAAACACAAGATTTATGTTATTACATAGGTATTTTTTTCAAAATTTCTTTTATAGTTCAATATGCTCAGATTGACTGGCATGATTTTGTGGTGGTTGAAACAGTAGATTATCAGCCTAATGAAACAGGTAATTTTAACTTTATGTGTTAACACATTGCAGATTATCATTGCTCTAATTTAGTTTTCATTTTTCTCATACTTTTAATGTTATGTTTATGTATGCAGGCATGTTTCCGCCTCCAACTAATCCAGATGAAGTGGGAAGCAGAGTGTTGCATCAACAGCGCATTGAAGAACAAGGAGTGAGTATAGACTAGCTTTTAATAATTAGTTTATTCTTGTGTTTTGAATTAAATGAAGTTTCAGAAATGTTTTACAAAAATTTGAATTTTCTCAGAGAAAATGCACAATTTTTCCCTAAAGTTTATATGTGTGCATGTAACAATTCTATTTAAATTTTCTTATGTGGAGGTTTTAATTCATGGTGGTCTTGAATCTTCGAAGACATTGCGTGGTACTTAATTTTCTTTCGTCTGCCTCGTTGAAAATACAGTTTTAACTGCAATTTTTAGAAGAGATAAATTCTTCTAAAATTGTCACTTGGAACTGGTACTCATTCCGGTTCTTGCTTTTTCATGACCTTGTCAATATGCTTAGTCATTACCAATAAATTCACCTCAATATTCTTCGTTTACTTCCTGCCATTGCTGTTAAGCAAAGTGCTGTTTGAATATATGTATTGTATAAAGATTGTATTGAACAAATGATTTATTTTCTTTTGATAAATGTTTTGTTTATGATTTAATTTTTTTCTATTCTAAATGTATAATGTGTTCTTACAGGTGGAAGATGTTGAAATGGAAGTGGAATCTGATGAAGAAACAAGTGATAAGGAAACTTACAAGAATGATAAAGACAAAGTGAGTTGCTGAATTAATGGGAAATGTATTGCAAACTGATTTTATAAGTTACTGGGGAAACTTGCATTTGAATTTTATTTTCTGAATATGCAGTCGCACCTCTATTTAACCAAGTCACTAAATACCGAAAAAAAAAGTTCATTATATGGAAAATTTGTTTAATAGATATTCAGTTTTCAATATTCTTCTGTTTATAGGAGGTTTGTTAAGTGGAGGTCCAACTGTATTTTGTTTTCAAAAAATGAATGAAAAGTTTTAAGATGGTTAATTTAATTAATAGAAGATATTTTACATTGATATTGTCTCTGCTCAGAATCTTCAACTGTAAAGTTGTTCAACACTTATAACTGCATAAAAACAAAAGTGCAACAAATTTCCTCCCTGTAAAGTTTTAGTAAATCTTTTCAACTTGTGCATTTGAATTTTGTCTTAAACGTCTTTTTCTGTCAATTGTAGTTAAAAAATCACAAGTGACCAATTCTACAAGTTGATTATAGCAGCTAGTAAATTCCAAACAAAAATTTGCAGATGTTTATTATAATATTTTATTTAATTTATGTACAACAATACTATAAAAAATCTTATTCATCTAAGTTTTATTTTAAAATATACGCAATCTGATGATAATTTAGTCTTTATTTTTTTGCATACTTTATAGTTTTTTTCTTTTGATGTATATGTAATTATTTTATCAATAATGTTCATAATAGAAAGGTGACCAACTGTCCTCCTTTGGAGAGGTTTCTTTTGTAGGTTCTGTCCTTCCTCAAAAAGTGTCCTCCTTTTCAATGTTTTAAAACTAATCTGTTAATTTCTATATTCAGAGATACCAGGCCAAACTGTTACGTTTCATGTACTGGTACAGTATGCACATTATCAGAGATATTAATGTAATTTGTAGATAATCTGGCATCTATTTTCCACTAAACGATTGAAAAAATGAAACATTTCAGCTACAAAAGTTAGTCTTGTTTTGAACAACTTTGTCGTTCAATAAAAATCACTATTTGAAGAAAAATTTATACCTTTAATTATAAAAAGAAAATTGTCGAGCTTGGAAGAGTCAAATCCAGGCATAACAGGAAAGTTTACCAATAAAGTGCAGAATCTTTACCAAACATATTTCTAATATGTGAAGAATGGTCTGAACAAATATCACACGAAATAAGTTTTAATTTTTTTTATTTCATTACAAGTAAATTGGGCAGATGTAGGAAATTGTGTTGAGTTTTTACTAAAAGAAATGCCGGATGTTAAAATCAATGACAATTGTCTAAAAAAATTAGATTTGGAGGAAATTAGAAGATTAAATTAATATTTAAATTCTGATAAACTTAGAACAGTAGGAAAATCGACATGTTGATTTTGATAAAAGATGGGTTGAAATATTTCACCATTTCAAAAAGGAGCACATTCCATATGAAAATTTAGTTGTTGTTGAATTAACATTGTGCCAACCAGTAACTAATGAAGCAGTTGAAAGAGTCTTTTCGATCAGCAATGATTTTTGGACAAGTGATAAATCAATGTTCATACTGTAACTGTAGCACTTACTGTAAAGTTCAATATCAAGGATATTTCTCACTCTGAAATTTAAGTAAGTATAATTAAAAGGGACTTAACCATGATTAGTATATTTTTTTATTGAATTAATAAAATGTATTAATATTATTGTAATTTTTTCTTAAATTTTTCGCCCTCCTTTTCACTATAAAAAAATTGGTCACTTTAAAAATACTTTTTATGCAGAGTTATTTTTTGAAATGCTTGTCTTTGGGTGATCTGAATGTGTATATAATTTTTAAGAGTTTAATTCTAAATTTTAACTTGAGGCCATGGAAGAGAGCTCATCATCATCAGATGAAGAAGGTGAGGAGAAACGTGGAGCTAGCCCACCTCCTTTGCCTCCAAAGGAAACTCCTCCCCTGCCACCACCTCTTCCCCCTCAGCCAGATCAAGTGGTCATCCGTAAGGATTACAACCCTAAAGGTGATTCATTTGAAATATTGAATTGTAAATATTAAGTAATAACAATTTTGTTCAGAAAAGTAACTTAAAAAATATTTTAAATCACAAAAAGTGCTAAAAAATATCAAGTCCTATATGTTTCTATTATTTTGATTTTATCTCAGAAATACCTTTTCTTTTAGAAAACAAACTTTTAAATGTTTTGTTATACATTTCTTAATAGTGATTTAAAATATCAATGAGATTCTAAATTTTTTTATTTGAATTAAAAAGTGTTTTATTTTATTAGTACATCAGAAATACTAACCCGATTATAATGAATAATTAAGCATATTTAAAATGTAAAAATAATTGTTGTAAAATTTACAAAGGTGTTTTTATTATTAGTTGTGAAACCAGCTCAACCAGTGACTGAACAGTTCCTGATTTCCCCAATCACTGGAGAAAGAATTCCAGCTGATAAAATGCAGGAGCATATGAGAATTGGTATGTACAGTTATTTCACTTGTTCACATTCGTATACATTAATGTATAAATAGTATAGCAACTGACAAAATGTTAAGGTTGCCTTTCTTGTACACTTGGGATCATATCTTGTACTTGTGTACCTACTTATTTTATTTTGTAGTTATGGGATAAATATTTTGTATAATTATTATAAAATGAAATAATTTCCTAGATGAAAAATTACTATTTTGTTTTTACCTGTAAACTAAGTAATACATTTTTATCAAACAAATTACTCCATAAGTTTAATCCAGTCTTAATTTGAAATATTACTTGCAGAATTATTATTGTATAAAGTAAAGGCAATTTGTATAAATGCTATGTATGACAAAACTGTTTTAAATGAACAAGATTTAACATTTTGAGGACGGCTGGCCGATCTAAAGGCCAAAAGGAACAGATCCTTAAAAGACGGCTCTGGCCGGTGTATCGGCCACACAATGCTTTCCCCTCTTAACAGCTTTCGAAACAGCATGAGGCCTATTACAGCTCTGGAAAATCATTTGCTTGACCGGTTTCTTTTGTATTTAAAAAGGAGGGGAATACAGTTCCCTCTTTCACCCTTATCTAGAAATCCCTCATTTTTCCCTTATGCTTAAATTCTCACTAGCGGAGAGTCATAGTTATTTTTTCAAGTGATTTTGTCATCTCGATTACATAATCATTTCATTTTAAACTAATTTGATTTTTAAAAAAAATGCCTAAACGTAAAAGGGGACTTACCACTGAAGAAATTCAGAAAGTTTTAGCAGATTTAGAAGATGAAATTTTTGATGATTCTGATTCCGATTGTGAGTTAGAAAATGAGGAAGATGATTTGATCAATCTTTAAATTTGAATCCGGGAGGTTGAAGATGAGGTTGTCTCCGAAGAACGAAGTAAAATAGTCTGGGACCCACCCACAACTAACCCATAAAGCGACAATTTTGCTTTTTACAGGAAAAAATGTGATTAAAGGAGCCGCTGTACCGCGTGTCACGGAAAGTGATTTTTTTAATTGCATATTTAAAAACTCTATAGTAAGAAAATTACAGAAGAGACAAACATATATGCAACTCGCTTTTACAATCTGCAACACCATCAAGTTTATAAAAACATAATCCTGGATGGACTGAAACGCAGCGAAGAAGAGATTTTAAAATTTCTTTCCTTAATACTTTTAATGGGTCATGTGGATAAGGACAATATAAAGGAATATTGGTCGATGGATCCAATGCTGGAAACACCCTTTTTTAAAAAAAATTATGCCGAGGGACAGATTTTTAAATCTACTTTGGTACTTGCACTTCGAAAATAATGACCATGCTCCGGATAAAACAGCTTCGGATTACGATAGACTTTGGAAACTAAGGAATGTGTTTAACTCTTTAAATAATTCTTTCCAAGAAATGTATGATCCAACTGAAGAGATGAAGTTATTGTCCCTTTTAAGGGACAGATAATATTTAAACAATATATTCCGAAAAAAAGGAAAAGATTTGGTATCAAAGTATACAAAATTGTAGATAAAAATGGGTATACTTTCAATATGAAAGTATATTTGGGAGCAGATAGAGAAAGACTGAAAAGTGGTATTAAAGTAAAACCAACGCATGCAACAGTTTTGGAATTGGCCGAAAGTATAAAAAATAAAGGGTACAAATTGTTCGTGGACAATTTTTTTTTTCATCTCCAGAATTGTTTCAGCAATTACATAAAGAATACAAAATGAATTCCTGTGGCACCATGCATTCCAATAGGAAGCATTATCCAAAAAAATTAGCTTTTCAAAAAATGAAAAAAGGTGACTTGTCTATAAAATTTGGCAGTGGCATGACAGCCATGTGTTAGAAGGATAAGCGGGAAGTTTTCATGCTAAGCAACATGCACGATCCAGAAATGAGTAAAACAACTTTGTGCAACGATAGATGCGAAAAGCCCACTTTAATAACATGCTATAATTCAAATATGGGTTTTGTGGATCTGAGTGATTGTATGGCAAACAGCTATACATTTGGTCGTAAAACACTAAAATGGACCAAAAAAACTTTTTTTTTCATTTACTAGATTTGACAGTATTAAATGCATTTATATTGTTCAAAATCAAAACGGGGAAAAGCATAAGCCATAAAATGTTCCGATTAAATTTAATCAAGCAGCTTTTACAAAGTGAAAATAATCTTAACAGTTTTTACCAGCCCAGAATCAAATTTTAGCAACAATAGACTTGAAAACCAGCATTGGCCTAAATTTAAAAAAGTTCAACGACGTTGTATTGTGTGTACGTCCAAAGGTGTAAAGAGGTGTACTTCTGTTTCGTGTAAATTGTGTAATGTAGGATTGTGTGTAAATTGTTTTGAAGAATATCATGTAAAATAATATCAATATATAGAGAATTTAAATAGATTCTCTTGATTTGCAGCATCCCATTTCCAGGTTGTTTTTTTTAATTTGTCATTGTACTTGTTTATATTTGTATTATAATTTTTGTATAGTCTTATGGCACCTGAAATGCCATTGAATTGTTAAAAAGAATTTGTAAATTTTTCATATATATATATATATAATGTCATTGCGTATTTTCTTAATGCATGTTTTTTTACTAATACACATATAGCTCTCTCTCTATGTATCTACCAAACTTAAAAATACTTAATTTTTATGAATTTTTATATCTGTAAAACTATTTAAAAATATATATTTGTGGAGAACTTTAAGCAATTATTGATGAAGATTTATGCATTACTAGCTGGTATACCTGTTCTTCGCACGGGTGAACTGAAAAATTAACGAACACAGATTGAAGGATAAAGAAGTTTTTAATGAGTTAATTTTAAGTGAATTGCAAATTAAACAAAAAAAGCTTTTTGCAACCTCAGTTAATATCTCAGTTAAACAAACAAACAAAAAAAGACAAAAACACCTTTGTAAAATTTTAAATATGTGGATCTACTAGCTGAGAAACATGTTTTATTTACAACTCCCCGTAACACTCTTGAGGGTTGATTTTTGAAAATATCTCCCCAAGCTGATCTCTGCTCAGCAAAAGTAACACATTGTTAAAAGTTTTGTGTTATAAACGCTTAAAATAGTTAAATAATTTATGTCTGAAACTGTAATATTACTTTCTGTTGTATTTATTTTATCTTAAAATTGTAATATTCGCAAGCAACCCTTTTCTTAAATTATAATGGCGGTTCAATAAAAAACATAGCGAAATGTTAACGATAGAGTCAAGTTGGCAAATGTCTAGCTACTTTCATAGCTCGAGCTTTATTAGCACTTAGCAGACCAGCCATGTAGGGGAGTGATGCACATAATACTTTATCCACCGCATTAGGATTTACTGCAGGTTTTTTCATACAATATTTTTTTTGGATCACTACATTGAAAATTAAGGGATATACATAAACAAAATACTCCACTTCAGGAAATTTAATCTGTTAGAGCTAATAAATTAATTAAAGATATTGTAAAAAGACTGTAAAATTAATTCTATACATCGTTCACTTAAAATAAATAGTGAAATCGTTTTCAAAGAATATTCCTGCTAAGTATTGGTAGAATATTCCTTCTCTAAATTGGAGCGGTGTGGTAGTTGGGAGAAGGGGGTGCCAGCTCAGGTGTCATCCACATCACTTGACCATGGTTTAAAATTACGTGGTCCGTTGCCAAAAGCCTAACAATGCGACGTTAATATTAACTAACTCCAAAAAATACAGTACAGTAATTGTAATTATTTTTATACTTAAAAATGAAATATCCGCCTATTCAATTAAAATTACAGCGTTATTATTAATTACTAACCACAAACAAATTTTGAAAACTTGTCCAAATGATGTAGTGTGAAAGAGAAAGTTTATTTACTTTAAGTACCATAACCGATAAAAGTATTTATTGTGAAAAAAGATCAATTTCTTAATTCCAAATGTAATAAAATCATAAAAAAGGCATTCAAATAAAGAGAGATTTATAACAACCTCTCCCTTCAAAACTTAGTTTTATTCTGAAATTTAAAAAAATTAGGGATTATGCTGATCACAGGAATTAATTAGAAGCGAGCGCCATGCGTAGCCAAAACAAAAAGGGTTTCTTCATAAACAAAAGATAGATATATGCTGTTGTGGGCTTTTTTGCAGCGCACGCCAGAATTGCTTGCAGATGGCAGAATTTTTTCCTACTTACTTGACAAATATCGTTATATTTTGGACACTTCACACAATATCTTTATAAATTATAGTCTATGCTATAAATTATAGCCTATGTGTTCTTTTGATGTATAAGCTATATTAATGTAAAGTTTTATTAAAATCCATTCAGTTGTTTTTGTGCGAAAGACGGCCAAAAATCCTCACAAACTTTTACATTTATAATATATATCTAGATTACACAATGTATTACTGTACAGGAACATATTTTTACTGTTATCTTACGTTATGCTTAATGAAGAATTTTTTTAAAAAAGTTTATATTGAAGCATAAAAAAGGCCTATTTTTAATCGTGTATTAACAACAACAACAAAAAAAAGATATTTACAACAAAAAATTACAGAAATATTCGTTACAGATTCTTATTTTAGTTATTCGTTACAGATTATTATTCTACATTTTAGTCCTTAGACTTTATTTATAAAATGCACACGAAACTAACTTCGACATTTTTATTATAACAATTGATGTATGAAAAAAGTTGTGTTCGAACCAGAAACTCTTAATTCCGATATCATTTCTTTGAAATTTGTAGAAAACTTATATTAAAAGCTCTTCAGCATAAGAAAAATGCCCCAATTTATACAAAAACCTTAAAAGCAAAAATGAAATCCTTACTTTTGTTATACTATTATTCTTTGAAAGTTCTACAGTGTTGGATTGCCTGATTAAAAAAAATTAAAGTAAGTTTCCTTTATAATAATAATTACAAAAAAATTTGCAAAATGCTCTAAAATCTATCTGAAGAATAAATATAATAGTACAAAGAAAAAGTGTTCGGGTGCGCTCTAAGGCTATTGAACTTTTGAAACTCTGAATACAGAATCAGATGGTTCTTGTAAATGAGCATGAAAGCAGGTTGTAAAATCTTTTATATCGACAAAGAATGCTTGTCCCTCTTGATTATTGTTGATGCTTTAGTTTTTGGTCATTGTTGATTATCCTATGCCTAGAAGTGCACATCTGCCTTCTTGTAAATCTTCCAAGGTTGCTTTCAAGTAGCCGGAAAACTATTCTTCCTCTAGTTGCTGTAATAAATCTTTAGAGAGTGCATTTCCTTTTCAATGAAATTATCGTACATAGGATAAATAGAAACTATGCCGACCAAGCCCTTCTTCAAGACTGTCCTCTTCTAGTTTGCGAACATTATTAGGAGAATGAAAATAACCCTCTTCGGGGAACTGATATTGTGTTAGATTGTGAGAGATAAGGTAAAAAGCACCCAATCACTTAGGGCAGTGATCCGCAACCCCCGGTCCGCGGATCAAATGGTGCCGGGCCATCTTAAGAGTATGAAACTATTGTCATTTTATTTAAAGTGGTGCATTTCTCTCGGATTTGCACAACTTTCCACAGAAATCACTTTTATTCATTTTTGGTGTAACTATATTTTATTCTGAAGGCATATTTAAATGTAACTAAAATAAAATTGTTAAATCAAAACAATCTAAAATATAAATAATCAACGTGTCCCACCCTCAGCAGGCCGCAGTAAAATTATCAAACGTTGACTGGTCCGCAGCAATAAAAAGGTTGCAGAGCCCTGACTTAGGGGTCTATCCAAACGAAGCGGGGGGTGATATTTGAAGCTAAAGTCTTTCTTCGTTTTGAAGAAAATCAAAGAAAAATTCTTGTCAGTTATCTGTAACCCGACTGTGGAGTGTGCGTTGAGAGTGAGTGAGCGAATATTAACGTCGCACTGTTCAGCTACACGAGGGCTTTTGTCGAAGGACCACATAATTTTGAACCATGGTCAAGTGACGTGGACGACACCTGAGCTGGCACCCCCCTCTCCAAACTACCACAACATGGGAGGACGTTTCAACTCTCAACAGATTTAACGTGCATCGCTGCCCTATACGACAGTCTTTAGTGGTACTGGGCTCGAACTCACATGACACGCCTGCCTGTGCGTTGAGAAGGAAACGTTTTTGTAATTGTTTTGATGTTGATCGAAAGAGTTGGCTTCGTAGGAATGTATTGGCTCTATCTTATGCACAAAATCACACACAAAAGTCAGTTCATTACCGCACAAAAATCAGAGCTGTAATCTTAGAATTTAAGCAATAATATGCAATTATTTTAAAATTTTAAATAAAAAGTAAGGATTATTCAAAGGCTAAGAATATCACTTTTTTGTACAAAAAGTAAAAAAAAAAAGTCCCAATATGTTGCCCTTACTCGCAAAATAAACAATTAATTATAAATAAGAATAATATAATCCTTTTGTATAAACAAGTTTTTCGAGATGCATGAAGCTCCTTGGCAACTTAAATATGTTTGTAGTCATAATATTTAGTCTTTGATATCAGCTTATTGTTTGCATTTTACTATCAAGTATTCTATGAATTCAAAGAATTTTCTCTTTTTTACTAATGAAAACAATTTATTAATGTTGGAAAAAATATAATTTTAAATTTCTAATGTATATTTAAAGAATTTATTTTTAGGAACACTAGGTATATATAAATTGATAAATTATTAATATTTCATTTACGAGTTTTATTAGGGTCAAAGTAATAAGACGGACCTCGTAATTTAACTGACGATCAAGTAACGAGAACGATAGTCGAGCTAGAGCCCCCACTTCTTATTTTCACACCATGGCAACGTAAGGACTTTGATTTTATGCGTATCAGCTCTGCTACGCAATAGAACCTCTAATCGTGACCATTTTTCAATAAAAACATGTAGTGACTACAATGTCGCACTATCCAACATGGGCCAACACTTATAGACTTAGGATATTCATATTTTACAGCATAATGCGAAACACTTAACTGCTATTCATCTGATATATTTGCCACTGTAAATGTTTTATCATAATTTTCTGTATATATCAGAAGAATTAGATCAAAGTAAAAGATTTTAATTTTTGTAAGATGCTTGTTATAATGAAATGTAGTTTTAATCTTAGGATTCGTTGAGTACTATGAATTCTAATGTATCATAATATAATGGATTATGGAAAAATAAAAAATGACAATTATACATCAAATCTATCATTCCTTTATGGAAGATATATACGAAAATCCTTAAGAGGATTTAAATTTTTAAGATTTTTCTGACATGTTCTAAAAAAGAAAAACAATTATAAATTGAGTAACAAGGAAGTTTCCAAAAAAGGATTTATGGCAATATGTTTATTGATATGCAGATGCTGTGAATACTTGTAAGAGCTTTTAAGCTCATTTTATTGTCGATTTGAGAAAGTCTGAACTTTACATTATAACATAAAGAGACATGATCAGCAATTGGGCTTTTTATTTTATTTTGTATTCTTGCTTATAATTATGTGCAAGTTATGAAGAATCATATTATTTACTTCTTATTTCTAATTTGACTGTTTTAAGTTTTAACACCATGTGTGTACCAAATTCCTGCATTTATATATATGAATAAAAAATAAATTTAAAACATTTTATAACTATTTTAATAAATTTAATTGAAAATCGAAGTATAAATATTTTTTTCTTAAATAAAATCAATTAAATTTGGATTAGTTTATTGTACCTTTTCCTACAATGATATAGGCGTTTAATTTTTTTTTTATGAAATTCTTTATATTATCACCTCTGTTTTGTGCTAAAATTTCTTGAATTTTCTTGAACTGAAAACATTAGTAATTACTACATTGGATTCTTCAAGAAAACATGTTTCCCTAAGAAAGGGAGACTATTTGTGTTTAGGGATTTTCTAAGCCGCGAACATCCCCACTATTCAGCGGGGTATCAACGACTGCCCTGCTTCTTTTATCCGCCGATGTATGGTGTCATTAATCAGCTACGAAAAAGGGGAAGTAAAGTTCGCGGGAAGCGCAGTCTTTAAGGGCATTTTTCTCACAAAAACCGCCGTCTCCAAAAGGTTAATGTGTATTTATATACAGGCTTAAAATTCATCTATCTAAGCACTTCCTAAAGAAAACTTTTAAGCAGTTTCATTTTCATTCCTGCAGTTTAAGTTAAAATAACAGTAAGAATGCACTTTATTTGTTTATAGCAAAAAGTTTTTTTTTTTTAATTATCCATTGCAAAGTCATTTACAAGTTTCTTAGAATTAACACTGATTTTTACTAATGGAGATTGTTCTTAAGCGTAGTGGAAGCCAAAAGTAGACGTTTTTTTATTCAAAAGTGTTAGTCTGAAGGATTATATTAATATTTGCTTTTTCCTGTATTTTAGGTCTGTTGGATCCACGCTGGGTAGAACAAAGAGATCGGGCTGTTCAGGAGAAGATGACGCAAGAAGAAGTTTATGCTCATGGTAATATATTTTTTTTGTATCATATTTTATAGTACTTAAATGTTTTTAATTCATAAATTGAATGTGTTCCTTTCTCCTTACAGGCACTTCTATTGAAAGTAGCTTGAAACAGTTTGCTGAGAGACGTACTGATATTTTTGGTTCTGGTGTAGAGGAAACTGCCATTGGTAAAAAGGTAAGCTTCTCTCCCCCTACCCCCTTGTTACAACTATCTACATCGATATAATAACATTCTCAACATTTTAAAGTAGTAATGAAATGAAATGATGTTGAGGAAAATTTTTAATTAGCATTCTGGCTCATTTTTTTTTATCTTCAATATACTTGTCCTCATCTTGAGGGAAATCTTGCTCCATTAATTCTAATTTTTCTTGAATTTTGTCCATGAAATTGCACCTTTTCAAAGTTTTTTATCAATAGATTGAAAACTCTTTTAAAGCAAGTGTAAGATTTGATATCTTTTGATCAGATAGTAAGAATTACTGAAATTTTATTTCACAATTTGAATTCAAAGAACGAATTTCCTTGAGTAAAATATTCCAATATGTATGCGAATTTAGATTGGCGAGGAGGAAAAGAAGCGTCCTGAGAAAGTGACATGGGATGGCCACACAGCTAGCATGGAGGCAGCCACACGTGCTGCTCGAGCCAACATCACCATTGAGGAACAGATACAGCAAATTCACAAAATCAAGGGTTTGCTGTGAGTATCTTTCAATTGGATGATATTTTAAATATATTCCGTAAAATCTGGCGTATAATGCGCACTTTAACACCAAAATTAAGATCGAAATTTACAGGTACGCGTTATACACTGGGTATAAAAATGAGAACTTTGAAAATAAAAACAGTAAGAGAGATGAGCATAAAAAAATTAGACTACATATTTTGAAACACTGTTTATTTAAAAGAAGAGACATTCTTAATGAACTTAAAAGGTTGTAGTTCTAAAAGTATACTATTTTTGCGAAAGCTTAAGAAAATAACTTGAATAAATTGCTTCGAAACATAACAGCATTGTATATGCACATTTCGGTTTCCTTCGTAAAAAAGGGGGTGCACGTTATACGGCGAATACGCCTAAAAATTAAAAATTTCAGCCTGAAAGTATGGGTGCGCGTTATACACCAGATTTTACATACTTAACTGTTTTTGTTCATAAAATCGGAATCTGCTCACCTTATTTGAAACCGTCAGTAATGATTAATTTTCTGTTTTTAAACAAATATGTATTTTTAATTTGATAGCAAAAAATAAAACCTCACTTATTTTTTTTTAAAATCCATTCAATGGATATTTAAAATGGCTGCAAAAAAGAAAATTGCTTTACAAATTCAGAATGTTAAAGAATTTTTTTCAAGCATTTACAAATTATTAATTTTCATTGAGCAAAAGAATTAAAATGCTAATGTAAAAGATTGTATTATTTAATAATACTAAAGTGATTTGTGTTATATTTTTGTTGAATTCCATATAAGACATTAATAAAAAAAAATTTCTCTCCACACTGCAGTTTTATACATATTGAATTATAAGTACTGTTTAAAAACTTGTGGTTCAAGAAATGAACAAAGAAAGTTGCACAGAAACAGTAGCTTGGGTCTTATTCTATCATACCTTAATACTTTTCAGCCTTTTATTATCCTTTTATACCTAAATTGTTAATTTTCACAAAGTTTCTGTCTTCAGTTTATGGTATTCTATTACTTATTGGTTTCTATTATAACAACCAACAACCAGAAAATAAGTTTGCAGAACCATGGAATTGTTGCCAGCAAGTTTTAAAAGTAATTATGAAGTTTGTTCTTTCTCTCGCATATCATATTTTGTTAGCTATTGGTTCATAGATGTGATTTTGTTAAGCAAAGCACTACAATATCTACAAGCTAAGGTGTGCAATATCTATTCTTTTTTGCCTGTTTTGAAACTTTGTAGAACTCATAATTTGCATGTGTGTTCTTTGTTTCACATTGTTAAACAATTTCTTTTCTTGTTTCTTCTTTTTAGGATGATAATTAACTGTAGTAAAATATACCTTCAAGCATATGAAAACTATTAATAGAACTAGAATTATAAAAAGGAATTTGATTGTATTAATGCATCCTCAGAAGGGAGAGAATATTAATTATTAATTTGGGACTTATGTCTTTTTGAAATGGATTTCTCCTGAGAGAACTTCAAAGCATGATGCATATAAGAAATCATTAACAATTGGTTGAAATTGGGTCATTTTTTGAAGGACATTATTCAATTGATTGTAATACTGTTTATATCTTTTCTGGTTGAGCATGATGCACATTGGACTGCAGCTAATCATGCCAATTCTCTTTTAGAAACATAGTCTAAGGGACTTCACCAAGGACTAAAACATCTGCTGTGATTAGTAAACTAGCTTCTTGGTGGTTAGAGTATATGATTATTAAATTCATCCAACATGATCCTTTGATAGCATGCTTAAAATAATGAATGAAAATGATTGTCTAATGTGTGTATTGATCTGGAGATAATTGACAAACTAGGAGAACTTTTCTATCTCTTGCAAATAAGTGTACAGTGGGTTGGTATTGAAAATATTAATGACAACTTTGAATTTTTAAAGTATTAAGTTTTGTTTCAAGCAATAATTAAAATAGTTCCCTATTGTGAGTCAACCACGTTTGCTGACTTATTAAATTTCTAGCAATATCTGAAGCGTCCACCCATAGGCGCAATTCAGCCCCTGGTATAGGATGTCTTTAAAAGAGTAGCTTTTGCCATAGCATTTTTTGCTGCAAGAAAAACTTGTTCTTCATTTTCATTCCATTTTAATGGTTTGGATGATTCGCGAATACTAGAATTAGATTTCTTTTGATATGTATGCCCTTCTAAAAACTAAACAATGGTAGCAAGTATATATGCTTAGGAATAAAACATCTATAAAAGTTAAACATGCCCAAAAATCTATGCAACTGAGTTAATGCATTGGGCTTAGCAAAGTTTAGAATACATTTGACTTCATCATGTAGAGCTTTGATTCCATTTTCTGACAGATTGAAGCCTAAAAAGTCTAGTGTCGATGCACCAAATATGCATTTAGGAACATTAATGCATAGTCTAGTTTTGAAAATTAGAATTTTTAAATGCAGATAATGTTCCTGAGGATTTTTAGATGCAATTAAAATGTTGTTGACAAAAGCTTAAATACCAGATAAGCCACAAGTGACTTCACCTATAAAATGTTGCAAATGTGTTACACAATTCGAATTGCATTCGTGTACTCTCAAATAAACCAAACGGAGTGCAAATTGCCATTTTGTGAATATCATCTGGGTGAATAAGAATTTTACTAGATTGATTTGACTAAAAACTTTCTTTTGGGCTATGTATTCAGCTGTGAAATCGGCAATACAAGGAATTGGGTACTTATCTTTTAATGTTTGAGAATTTAAAGCTCTATAATTGCCAACAGGTCCCCAATCTAAAGTACCTTTCTTAGGAGCTATGTGAAGTGGAGAAGCGTAGTTACTTTTCGAAAGTCGTTAATGTCCCAGATGCATCATATTTTGAAATTCTGTTTTTGCAATTTTCAAGAGATCGGGCTCTAACCTTTTGGGTTTTACTAATAAAGGAGGATCTTTTGTTATTATGTGGTTAACAGTATTTTGTTGTACTGGTTGATTTGGATTAGACAATTTTGTGGTAGATGGAAATTCTTTCAAAAGATTTATGATATATCGTATTTGTAGAAATAGAAATTTGAATTGAATGGAGATTAGCATGCTTTAAATGGCCTACTGATCGCAATTTGTGTGTGTGTGTCTAAGGCATGTATTCCTGAGGTCTGGCACTAATTAAAAATAATGGATGAAATATGCTCCAAGAATAGGTGAACTTACATCAGCAATCAGAAAAGTCCACATGAAATCTCTTCTTAAATTAAAATATAAGGCTTATGTTTTCTGCCCATATACATCAACTGTGGATGAATTTGCGCAAAAAGGGTTTGTTGAGAAGCATTTTTTTTATAGACAGCGGGAATTAGACATGTTGGAGCCGGTGTCAACCAGAAAATAGAGGTTTGTCGTCCAGTCTCGAATGAACAGGCGGTGTGATTCTTTGGGCAAAGAATAAGTCATTATAATTCTTTGCTGGCTTTACTTCCCTGCCATGTGCATGGTTTAACGCATTTATTTCCGAACCACCTGTGAAACCAGCAAATCGAGAAATCATTCTTATTCGAAATACTTCTCTCATGGGAATTTTTGTTCCGGTAGTATGGATAGCAACCACAAGAGATTGAAAGGGGATCCATTCTTTCATTTAATTTTTCTATTTCACGAAACAGTTGATATTCTAATGACTGTTCATTTTTGTTAGAAATGGCAAAAGATTCAATAGAAGATGGCAAGATTTTGAGAATTCTGTCCACAATATTGGTGGCTTTGTTTAATGTGAGGTCAGAAACAGTAGCTAAAATCGTTTGAACTGAAGACGGCAAACGCTGAAGAAATAACTCCGCCATCAGTTTATCATCCACATTCAAAGATTCTGCTTGTCATTTCATGTTACGCGGTAATTCAGAAGGGTTTCGAGAACATATAATTCTTCCCACAAAAGAAGTTTCTGAATCTCCTGCTGAGACAATTCCCCTGAATGATTTATGAGATTGTTTATTATTTGTACGTAGGGATCTGTTGCATCTGGAATCATGAGGATATCGCGAACTAAAGATGTGGTATCGGGAAGGAGATGAGCTACTATGTAATTGTACTTAGTTAAAGCCCCATGTTGTATGTCATGGCTAAATTTTGAGAATAGTTTGATAAGTTGTGGATAACTTACATGACATCCCAATGTTGTCAGTAATCCAGGAATATGGTATTACTTGTGTGTGTGTACGGCAAGCGATGTGGGCATTTCAAAATGTGCCGCCATTAACGAAATGTAAACAAACCTGGAAAACAAGTGGAGTTGAGAAATGGCTTTTGCTGATGGCAGATGTGCATTAAAGATCCGGTCGCCACTTGGGATGTCACGGTTCATCTGGCCACTTGGGAGTTTTCTTAATAGTTTATATCGCTTGTTGTGGAAGTAATGCAATATGCTAATTGTATTAATGTATAAATACTAATCGCTACTGTTGTATAGTCAGTAGCAGTTGGGTGTTTCTCAGCAAGTAGCTGACTCCATACTGTACTCAAATGTTTTTTGAGCAAGGTGCTCAGTTAGTGTATTCAATTATTTAAAACTGTCATTGTAAATTCTCATCTTTTATTGCATCGTGTCTTCAATAAATATGTTGTCTAAGAAATTCTCGTCTTTAATGAAAAAGTCCTCCGCATGTGTTATTTAACTTTTAGATCCACTGTTCATAGCTCTACTGGTTAGTTAGTTTTTCACACTTTAAAGTTAGAAGTGTAGAACTTAAGATATTAGAACACCTCAGTTATGGGTTTTGTGGTTGTTGGGGCGAGAATGCACTTTCAGGCATAACGAACCACAAAGCGGAATCATATCTATTATACAGTGGTATGTGTGCAGCACCTATTTTCAACATTATGCAAGGTGTTTAGAACAAAATTATTAAATAACCAATGAAATATATATATATAATATATATATATATATATATATATGTTCAACAATAAAGTGCAATAATCAGTAATATTATAGTTAATCAGAATTTAGCATTTTTAATTATAGCACATGATATTTTTAACTTGTATCATAAGAAATTTATTTCATCAGAAATTATTATTATATGCAATTAATTAATTTTAACTTTAAAAATGAAAGAATAAAATAAAATATGAAATTGATAAAACAATTCAAGTTAAATTAAAAACACAGAAAAATGAAACATAAAAAAAAAATTATGTGTGAAATATTTGCAGCTGAAGATGCTTGCCACACCCAAAATCGAAACCAAAGAAGTAGATACGGGGATCCTAGAACAAAGGAATTTAGTCTTTATTTTATAACAGCTAAATGACAAGGTTTTCTTCATGACCATCGATAAAGGAAAAAAACAATTCACAAGTTTAAATTTTTGCATGAAGATAAGGTGTCACCATTATGGTGCAAGAAGCATTTCTCATTCTGTATTGATTCTGATGCTCGTCACTGATCGGCTTAGTGTGTTTACATCTTGGGATCGTCTGCCAGGCCAGATTCTTAAAGCTGTTCTAAGGGGTTGCTATATTGTATTCAGAACCCATGGTTGGGTTTACCACAATATACATGAATTTGAAATATTGCACTTCAAAAATTTCTTTTTAAGCTTAACTCATACAACAAAGTATTTGAATTTTTCATCAATTGAATTATGACAATATGTTTTAGAAAAATATTGCAGAAAGAACAAGCCAGAAGTTTTGGATTAGAATGTTTCACAATTGAACTCTGGCTATAGGAGGACCAAAATGGTGGAATAAGGAATGGTTCGAAATTTTCTAACCTGACTTGGCATTCCTATTAGAGTTTTACAAACAACATCTCTTGCTGCACCTAGAATTAGTTACTAATTTCTCAAAAATTGTACTTGTCTGGAAAGCAAAAGATGGCCTCACACGAATGAGTTTGAGCATTAACTGTTAGAAATTACTGTCAAAAGAATATTACAATGGAATGCACAGTGCGCCATCTCTGGACTAAGATGAAACAATAAGCATTGGGAAAATTAAAGCATATCACTTTTTAAATTTGTTCTGTTTTACTACTAAATAAAATTCTAAACATTTTATTGTTGTAATGCCTCAATATTTTTCTTATTTTAGTTGGAACTTGCTTTATATGTTAATGCTCGTCATTAATACATCTTGATTTTTTTCAGACCTGATGAAGAAAAGGAACGCATTGGACCATCTAAGCCCCAAGAGGCTACTCCTGTCTCTTCTGCATCTACTTCATCAGCTCCGCCTTTGAAGTTGATCTCTCTGCCACCTACCAACACCACTGCAGCGACAACATCAGTCCCACCTCCTCCCCCTTCCACCACAGTGACTGCCTCTACAAAACCACCTCCAGCACCCCCTTCCACCACTACTCCTGTCATTCAGCAGCCCCATCCTCCTCTTCCCCCAATGCCTCCCATGCCTATGCCACCAACCATTTTGCCTCCTAGGGCCATGCCTATGTCTGCACAGGGGCTCATTATAACACCCATTCCTCCACCAGGGCCACCCCCACCTCATCTTATGGGTAAGTGTTCTTATTTAAAGCTTGCAAACTTTATATTCTTTGTTTTGATATATGAAACATTTAATAAACCCTCCCTAATATGAAAGTTAGGGCTTTCACAAAACTGTAGGTACTTTTAAATCAGAGTTTATAAAACATAACTTCTAAAGTAATATTAAATAGTAAAAATTTAATTTTTTTTGCAGAAGTTTTTTTGCAAGTTACATTGTTATTTTTAATGCTATTGTGTTATCTTATTGAACATAGATATATCTCTCATTAATGCTATTAAAATTGTTAGGTATTAGTTATGTAGTATAATTTATACATTGCTATGTATACCCCCTCCCCCATTATCAGATTTCCAAAACTGCCTCATTATTTGTTTTTTTTTTTTTTTTTTTTGTATTTTAGCAATGCCCCGCCCTCCAATGCCACCTGTAATGGCTCCACCTGGAACACCCTTTGGTCCACCTTTGATTGCCCCTCCACCTCCTCAGGCCATGGCTCCACCATCAGAGGAGGAGCCTCCACAAAAGAAGCAGAAGACAGAGGATGCTTTAATATCAGAAGAAGAGTTCCTTAAGAAAAATAAGGTCTGTCTTATTGCTTATTCTTGCATAATGTTAACATTTAAGTCTGTATCTGTTACTTTAATAAATGCTGCAAAAAGAGAATTTTTTATAATTGTAATTACACTATCCAAAAAAACGATATTGAATTTATTAAAAATGGTCTTTATTTTAATAAAATAATTTGGAAGCAATTAAATTGGAGATAGATAAAAAATATGTACCTGGTTTGTTTATTTTTGTGATTATTTACCTTTTTTCTATTAAAGCTTCTTTAGAAATGTTTAGACAATTGGCAAGGATTTTCGGTATTTATTAAAGTGACAGGCATATTTCATCTCTGAACTGCTGCTAAGCTTTTTCAAAGATGATTATTAATTTTTTCCTTCTAAAAATCAATGAAATATATTGCAACTGAGATTAACCAACATGCAACAATTATTTACACTGATTTAAATGTTTTCTACTGCTCAAGTGGTCATGGTTTCAAACTCATGGCCAGCATTATTTCTATTGAGTCCTTGTGCCATTTGTAACCAATTGTGTGTAGTGGCTAATTTATTTAAATCTGGCAAGGCTTAAAATCTCCTTATGTTAATGTGGTTGGGAAGATTGGGTTACCAGCTCTGGTGTCTGTCACTTGACTAAGACTTAAAATTGTGAAGTCTGTCATCATTAGCCCCTGTGTAATGCTACTTTAATTAAGCAATCAGTGTTTATACAAATTAACTTTTGGTATGGGTAAGAAATTAAAGAAACAATCGCTTATTTGTGTATAAATGTTTTCAAATGCAAAGTTTTATAGCTTTTGAACTCTTAAGTATGCATTAATTCTTATTCTTAGTGATTTTTCTCATGTTCTATTTTTTTCCTTAATGTGTTTTTTAACTGTTTATATCTTTAATTTTGTTTGGTGAAATTTTGTGGTTCTTTGTTGTTATTTTTCTGTCATGCACTCTGTAACTGGAATTTTCTGTAGTGGGATATGTGCAGGTTGTGGTGAAAAAAGGTATTTGCCCCAAAATGTTACAGTATACCAAAAAGAAGAAAAAGCTCTGAATTTAAAATGTAAACTGCTGTTTGTAAAAAAATGCAACACCATGAAGGAATAATCAGATTTAAATAAAATTTTCAAAGCAAAAAAAACAAGATTAAGGCTGTTTTCGGCAAAAGTGCGAGACCCTGTACTAAACGCAAAGCACAATTTCAGACAGAAAAATACCTCAAGTTTCATGGAAATTTGGAACATTATAACTCATACATCTGTTAACAGTATGTTTTCAAAATTTTCAATGAATACTCCTTTTTTTTAATACGTTCAGGGATAGCTCATTTAACATTACGGTATAGGAGAAAAACTCAACACATTTCATACCAGAAAAAATGATCAACTCTGTTAAAAATGAGATGTATGATAAAAAATGCTACTCTTTAAAGGATAGTGAAGCCAGAATATCATATTAATTCTTCATTTCTTTGATATCTGAAAAAATATTCCAAATTTGGGTCCTATTCTTTAACATTAACCAAAGACAGCCTTAAGTGTCTGAAATCAGTATTTTGTGTAGCCACCACATTCTACTATACGACGTGGCATGGAGTCAAACAGATTTTTGGTGTCTGCTTGTGGAAGAGAATTCCATATTGCTTGTATGCGCAGCAAAAGTTCATCTTTTAAAGCCGAGGACGAGGGTCACGAATGAGACGCCGACCAACCAAATCCCACACGGGCTCAATAGGTGACATATCTGGTGAATAAGCAGGTCACGAAAGAAATTGCATATGTTGGGCTGAACAGAAGTCTCAAACAGTCTTTGCAACATGTGTGTGCATTATCTGTCTGAAAGATAGCTCCAGGGATGCCTTAAAGGAATGGAACGACTTTGGACTGTTACACTTAACCAACGTACCTGTTGCTATTGAGATTACCCTCAGTTCGTAGCAAATTGGATCGTCCATGATATGAAATTGCATTCCAAACCATGACTCCGGGTGTTAGGCCACTATGTTGTTCAATAATGCACTCTGGAAGGCAGCGTTCACCAGCATAGCATCTATCTTAAATCTGGCTATCATGGTCCCACAAATTGAAGCGTGATTCATCTGAAAAGACAACTTGGTGCCAATCAATTTGCCAGGCTTTGTGCTCATGAGCCCATTGCAGACGCACTCACCAATGGATACCGTGAGGGGGATCCTGTATAAAGGCACCTTTGTATGCAAGTACACCAGTAGCAATAGTGTTAGCACTACCTGTAGCTCCTGTTCTAGTGTGCTGCCAACTGTCTGTACAACGTTGTACGTTCATTCATCGGCATGCAGAGCAGGTGTCTATTGTTGCGCACTGACGTCACCTTTGTTTGCCACAACTACGTGGCAGCAGAGTTGCACAGTGTTATTTATAACCTGAATGATGAAGAAATTATTTATTAACCAACAACAGTTCAACGATCCAATTCATAATTCATAAAAACAAGTTCCGAACATATCAAAACATCCGATACATAGATAAAAAATTATACTTCTGAGCAAGCAATCCATGTCGTCATTGATTTAAACCCGCTAGCAAGTTTGAGAGAGTGAGTATCAATGTCTTGCCAACGAGATCGAGACATTAAAGAGGGATATCAAACGAGATAATCTAAAATGTAACATCTTGCTTTTATATCCCTTGTTCCGGATGTCACCGCCTTCCGGGCGACTTCCGATCACTCGATCAAACATCACGTAAACACATGACCGCCACTCAATCAGTAAATTCAACCATTCGACGACGATTAGTCTTAAAAGGGATTATTTACCTTTTTTTTTTTTGGTTAACAAATGCCCCTCCTCTCATCACCACAAAAAATGTCTGATTTCAGCTTCCATGCTTGACTCAACCAGAAAAAATTCAAAAATAACGTAAGATTAATACAGCATATTACAACACAGGATTATTTGAACAATTAGAAAAATAATTATTATACCACCCATTTCATAATATGCATTCCTATACATGCATTCAAAAAGTTCATCTCTAAATATAAATATATAAACAGTGAGAATTGTGTGATCTGGATCACATAAGTTATTGATACCAAAAACTATGCAATTATTCCATACAAAAATATGAATAATGCATTATTTACACATAAGAATTATCATACATCAATAAATACATTTATATATAGTATAATTCCTTCATTCACACTTCCTTACTTTCATGCATGGCACCAAGTCTTCACACATTCATTTATCCTAAATACTTTCATTGCTATAAAAACGGGATAATGATATAACTATATACACTAATGGTCATTCAACAAAATTAATTTTTAAGAAACTTTATAATTTTTAATGGTGGCATAAAAGTAAACATCAATATTTACATGCAAAATTGAAATATACACTTGAACCATGAACAATTGTTCAAGAAAAACTCCGAAAACTGATTTCTCAAAAAATTCACAAAAGTTCAAAACATTTAAACAACATGTCAATACACAAAAACATTTTCAACAAAACTTTTTAATTCATTCTGTGCTAAGGGTCTCGTAAATATATCTGCTAAATTTGCTTTACTTTTAACATATTTCACCTCAAATAAACCCTTATCAAACAAATCTCTTACATAATGATATCTCACCTATATGCTTTGTGCGGTAGTTTTCAATTGGCGATTTGAGAAAATCTATAGCTGCTTTTGATTATCAGCCAATAAAACTGGTTTATTTGCATGTTTAACTAGGTCCCTACTTCCACATTCATTCATTATATTATCTAACCAAGTTATTTCCTTTATGCATTCCACCATGCTCATACATTTGGCTTCCATTCTTGACAAACTTACCGATTTCTCTTTAAATGTTCGCCGTGTAATTGGAGCGTTTCTTAAACAAATAAATTGTCCACCTATTGAAATTCTGTCGTCTCTATTTGCTGCAAAGTCTGCATCCGAAAAACCCACTATATCAATACACCTACAATCTAATCTTAATTTATAATGTTAAGTTTTGTTAACATACCCAAATAGTTTCATCAAACCATACCAATGTTCAAGACCTGGATCATTTTGAAACTGTGAAAAAGTGTTAACTGCATTGTATATGTTGGGCCTCGTTTGACCTGCAAGAAATGACAAGCAACCAAGAACATTTCGATATGGGATTACCTTCATTTCTATTTCGTCATCACTAGACTGGGGACATTGACGTTTGCTATATTGGGTTCCTTTACTTATCGGTAATGAGGAAATTGGGATATTTAAATGTTTGTACTTCCTGTATATCTCTTCAATATATGATATTTGATGGATTAGTATGCAGTCATCCTTTTCCTCAAATTCAACTCCTAACAGCCTTTTAGTCTTACCCATAATTTTTAAATTAAAAACTTTCCCCTTAATTTAATTAAAACATCTTCAATGTCCCTTTCTTTCTGTCCAAAAGCAACAATATCATTGATGTATACTGGGAGAACAATAGAATTTCCATAAAAGTAAGTACAATTACACCAGTTTAATTTCTGTTAACTAATTTCATTTAAAACATTTTTTAATTTAAAATACCATGCTCTACTGCTCTGATGAAGTCCGTATAATGCTCATTTTAACCTACATACTAGGCTATCTTTTCCCTTTTCTATATACCCTTGGGGTTGTTTCATATACACCTTCTCATTTAATGATATGTAGAGATAGGCTCCAGTGACACCACACTGAATGTGTTTCCACTTTAGCCACACTACCAACAGAGAAAAGAATAATAACACACACACACCTTGAGCTACTAACCTAGCTTTATATCGGATTACTTTTCCTTTTTCAAATTATATAACCACCTACAACCTAATAATTGCTTATCAAGGGGTAATTTCGTTAATTTCCATACATTTTTTAATTTAAGATTATCAAACTCCTCATCCATTGCCCTTCTCCATGATTCCTGTTAAGGTGATTTTTCCATCTGTTTAAAAGTTCTAG
Organism: Trichonephila clavipes; assembly: GCA_019973935.1. Classification (NCBI taxonomy): domain Eukaryota; kingdom Metazoa; phylum Arthropoda; class Arachnida; order Araneae; family Nephilidae; genus Trichonephila; species Trichonephila clavipes. Next base: position 366,816 of record BMAU01020585.1, read on the forward strand.
GGATTAAAATGTCTAATCATGCATTATTTTTAACTTTTACACTCTGGACACCTGACACACTAGGTTGTGGGTTAATTATTCCTTCGAATGTATCCTTCCCCTTAAAATTAAAAATACTTACATCAAATTCTAGTTTTCTATCCATGCAATATTTTTTAATTTCATTGCAGGATCTTAACCTTTGAAATTTTCCCAATTCATAATAGTATATGTCATTTCTAGGACCATCAGGTCGTGGAACCACTACGCGTTTCCATGTATTTTTTACAGGAACCATGGAACTCTCGGTTCTACTTGACTCCTCATCCTCAGTTTCTGAATCTGAATTTTGTGGTAAGAAGACTGGGATATTATTTATTGTTTTATCATCATCATCACAGTTCTCAACCACTTCGTAATTGGAAAACTTCAAACCTGGGACGCTAGCACTGCTCCACTGTTACTCTGCTGAGGTTTCTGGAAACGAACATTGGAGGTTTCGATAACCCTTGAATCCTCGGGTATCCATACCCTGTATCCTCTAGTTCCTAGAGGGAATCCAACCAATATACCTTTTTTAGCTTTCAAGTCCAGTTTTCCCCTTAAAAGTCTAGGTGTTCCCATGTACAAGATAGAACCAAAGGGTCTTAGATGTCTAATTGAAGGTTTAATACCTATATAAAGTTCAATTGGAGTAAGAGTTTGACTGTTCCAAACATGTACAAAATATAACACAGCTTAAGACTAAAAACTCTTATCTAGTCCACTTTTTGATAGCACTGTCCTAGCTCCGTCAATTTTCATTCTGTTAAGACATTCCAAAGCGCCATTTTGCTGTAGCGTATAAATGTTAGTTCTCTCGTGTTTTATGCCTCTTTCTACAAAAAAATCAGTTAAAATACTAACGATAATTCTCCACCAATATCTGAGCGAATAGCTTTAACTTTTAAAACTCGGTTGTCTTTCGGCCCTTATAATAAATTTGACTAGAATATCATAAGTATCCAATTTATGACACGTAGGAAAAATAAACATTCTACGGGAATAATCATCAAGTTCTGATAAGTAATATTTCTCTCCCCTCTTACCAATTACATTAGCTGGTCCCCAAACATTGCAATACAATAAGTTTAAAGCCGCTTTAGATCTTGTGCATTCTATGGACTGAAAAGAAACCCTTTTGTATTTATTTTACCTGCATGGTACACACTCAAAATTAAGTGGCTTTTTAAGCTTTGGTAAACCTCTCACAGCATCCAAACGACTAGTTTTTAGGATATAATCAACATTTGCATAATCAAATCTTTCATGGCAGGTCATTAAGTAATTTGGTTTTCCTTCAATTTTAATGGCATTTTCAACACTAGATGCATGTTTGGGTAATGCATAATACAATCCTTGCTCAAGATTAGCCTTAAAAATAAGTTTATTTCTTGCATAAAGCCGAACATTAAATTTTTCCTTAATCTACTAGAAAAAAAAAGTGTTTTTAAGTAAGCATTCATGACCATTAAACAAATTTTTTTCATCACCCTTTGCTTCTATGGGAAATTCGACACCATTTACAGCCAAAACCATATTTTCATTAACAATATCTACAAAATTAATAAAAAAGTCTCAGTTATTTGTGAAATGATTACTAGCTGCTGTATCCAGAATCCAGGTGTCATTACTAGCTTTACAGCTCAAATTAGCCTCAGCAAAGAAAAAAGGGGATAATTTACTCTTACCTTCATTTTGATGTGTTACAAAATTTGTTGAACCATGGTATCTGCTTAGGTCATTTCGGTCCTTAAATGAACAGTTTCTGTCTCTCCTACCTTGAAGAGTATTACAATGAAACTTGACACAGAAGACCCAATAAGGTGAAGGTACATGTGGACGTAATTTTAGACTTCTGTATATCTTCCATTAGTTGCACTAGATGATGCAGTAGTACTTCCATTGTGACATTCCCTCCTAAAATGTCCAAATTTACCACAAGAGTGACACTTTATCTTCGACTTCTGCACACTAAACGTCTCGTGTTGACTCAAATCATCTCAGGAATCATTTCTGGTATCTTCTGCTCCAACAAAAATATCTTTATATTGAAATGTTTCATCAGTCCAACAGAGAATGTTTTGGACTATAGAATCGAATTTTGAAGGCAGACTTTTAAGTAACTGATATGTTTCCTCCATGGGCCTCTAATTGGTCGCATATTCTTTTTATTCTTGAAGAGAATATGTTTAGTTTTTCATTAGGCTGGATTCTGCACTGTGTGAAAAAATTCTCTAAAAAGCTTCAAGTGATATGATCTGTTATCCCTCAACAATTTCCAGGCTTCTGCAGGATCTGTTACGTTTTCAATAATACTGCGATACTCTGTGCTGATATTCAGATATTGGATTGATAACGCCAATCGTTGATGGCATTAAAGTCTTTTAATTCTCGGTGATTTTCTTTAATCTTTGGAGCACTTTCTTTCCCAGCAACAATTTCAAAACAGTTCTTTTCATGTAGCAAAAACCGAACATCCGTTGACCATGTGGAGTAGTTAGACAAGTTCAAAGGTTTTATTTGATAGTTCGTAACAGTCATTGATATAGTGACAAAAAATTATTCTTATTAGAAAAAAAAATTTAAAAAAACAGGTGGCAAAATTTTTAGCCCCTTCTCGGTAATAGTCGATAATCTTCGTCGGCAAAAAAAAAAACTAGCTTCAGGTTTATAGCATGTCCGCCCATAACCACTTGTTTGCCACAACTACGGGGCAGCAGAGTTGCACAGTGTTATTTATAACCTGAATGATGACTATATATTCTTCAGAAATTATTTATTAACCAACAACAATTCAACGATCCAATTCATAAAACAAGTTCCAAACATGATATCAAAACATCCGAGATATAGATCAAAAATTATACTTCTGAGCAGACAATCCATGTCCTTATTGATTTAAACCTGCTAGCAAGATTGAGAGTGTGAGTATCAATGTCTCGCGAACGAGATCGAGACATTGAAGAGGGATTTAAAATGTAACATCTTGCTTTTATATCGGTTGTTCTGGAAGTCACCGCCTTCCCGGCAACTTCCGATCACGCGATCAAACATCACGGAAACATGTGACCGCCACTCAATCAACGCCATCCACTGTTAGTTTTTCGAGTTGTTCGGTGCTCATCGGTCCACTGCTTCCAAACTCGCATCACTGTGAAATTGTTCCGCTGCGCACAAACTCTTATTTTGCGATAGGAAAATCCTCCTTCTCGAAGGCCAATAATCTTGACCCATTCAAACTCCGTAAGCTGGAATTTCTCCTTATTTTGTTGGAGGCATACTTATGACTCACTAAACGTTCGTCACTAACAAATAATCATTAACTATTTTAAACGTCATGCAACACAGCCCTCAATTTATGCACTTTCAGCATCATTTCAAAGGGCGCTGCGCATGCGGACTCGCTCTTCAGCTTTACTATTTAACATAACATCCTATAATTGATATTTGCTGCAAAGTTCATTTAATTCTGATGATTCCTTCATGGTGTTGCATTTTTTACAAACAGCAATGTATTTAAAAAATTAGCAAAAATAGTTATTTTAAAGAAAATTTTTCAATTTCATGAGTTGTAACAAATTGTAAGACATTAAAAAATGGTTGTTTCTTTTACTGTTGACAGGATCCAGTGACATTTCGAGTTCAGTTACCCGCAATTGCTGAAAAGCGTGAATGGAAGCTCAATGGTCAGGTGTTGGCTTTCACACTTCCCCTCACAGATATGGTAAGTCTAGAAACAACATTTTTTCTACATTTTTTTGTGTATGAAAAGGTTATAGGCAAATTCCAAATACAGTGAAAATCATTTAATATGAAACTGAGGAAACTGAAATATTTTTTCGTTTTAAAGGATATTGCCAAAAAAAACATTTCACAAAATTAAGTTTCTTAGAGACATTTTATTTACATAGATATGTATATATGCATGCATTTAATAAAAATCAAGGAAACAAAAACATTCACTAGAGCTTAATGAAATTTACTAAAAAATTGTCTATTTTTTTTGAAAAACAAAACATTTTTAACACAGTTTTAGTAAAAACTGATATTGTCCTTTGCATTCACATCAAATTATTTATGTAAGGAGCTGCGTTATTCATTTCATGTTCATCGTCGGAAAAAATCCAAAAAAACAGGTGGTGAAATCTTCAGCCCCTCCTTCTCGGCAATTGTCAATAATCTCCGACGGCAAAAAAAAGCTATCTTCAGGTTATAGCATGTCCACCCATAACCAATTGTTTGCCACCAACTACGTGGCAGCAGAGTTGCACAGTGTTATTTATAACCTGGATGATGACTATATATTCCCTCAGAAATTATTTATTAACCAATAACAATTCAACGATCCAATTCATAATTCATAAAAACAAGTTCCGAACATGATATCAAAACATCTGACACATTATAGATCAAGGAAATTTAAAACCACATTAAGAATTCTATAGTGTAATAAAATAATTTCTATGTTCCTATTTTTAAATAGCATTACTACTAATGATCTCCTTTGATAGCAAACAAATAGAGAAAAAGATCTCTCAATTTTAGATGCAAATCTGATTCTTCATGGTATGAAAGTTTCTGGTAAGATCTTGTTGATGAATCAAAATCAGAAACAAAAAATTTGTTTTGCATGGGTTGAGTTCATTGTGAAGACACCAAATGTTTCATCCTCTGATTTGATGAATCCTTTTTGGAGTGAAAGGCACAAACACATGCTTGCCACTGGGGAGGATGGCAGTTTCTTTTGCAAGGCCTGGAAAGTGTTTTGCTGTTAAGTCTAAATACATGAAAATACCTAAATATGAACCATTGTTGGTCTGTGGAGTACATAAGCATGTTTTATATATTTTGTATTTACATACTTAATTTACTGAAATTAATTCTTGTTAAAATGCATTTTACTTTCAATATTTACTTACCATTTATTGGTTTTTAATATACATTTTTTTAAATTTTAGTTTGAAAAATTAAAAAAACAGAGATATACATTATATTTCTTGCACATAATAACTCATTTTTAGGTTTGGAGAATTTTTATAGGAATATTAGGAAATGAACACTAAATGACCTTGGAGAAGTATTTGCAGTCTATGTACTCTGCATACAGGTGCCAAAAATGTCATTGGATTCTTCGAGAATAAAACAATCAGAATATATTGTAATGTCACTGTCAATACTCTCAGTCTGTTTCAGAATCAGTATCTGAAATGTTTTGCATTATTTCTGCTATTTCAAGCTCAGCTTTTTGAGGCTTTGATGTTGTAATAGTAAAAACAGAAAAATTATGTATGCACAAAAACTGGACTGCAAACCTAAATACTCAATGTTGTAGCAAGAATAAAAATCCCTTACTTATTATAAACGAATACCACCTCTATTCCTCTTTTGAAGAATCTTTATAAAGCATGTTATTCAGAAGCATTCCTTTCCCCTTATGTTTATCGAATCAAATTCCCTGTGCTCGTGAGTAAAATTTCTCTCATTTTGAGTAGGTCAAATCCCATGGAGATAAAAGCTATCTTATGCCAAAGGTTTAATAATTTATGTTTCGAAACTGCCATTTTGTGCTCTGGCATGCCAATGTGTCAGACAGGATAGTGTGTTTCTTACTGGAATGTATGCTCGATTGTCAATGGGACAGTGTTAATTTTAATAAAATGTTGAATAATATTTTATGTAACTTGTGTACCATTTTTGTTCAATTTTTCAGAACATTAATTCGTATTGTGTGAAAACCCCCTGGGTTCCACCCTGGACACTAAGATTAACTTGAGGCAAAGAATGACCAGATGCCATTTGTATCAGAATAAATTATACTTATTCACTTAGTTCAAAATATCAGAACTTCTATTGACAAATTTTAGACTATATGTCTACATCAAAAAGGGATTTACCTTTAATATTTAATTAAATTACGAAATATGAAGTTAATCAATAACTACGCTCAATATCAAAAGGGTTTACCGGAATAGGAGGTCTGAGAAATACAACTTGAATTATTAGCTTTCATTAAGCTTGAACTAATTTTATTAAACTAACACTTATGGTAAACAGTACGAAGCTAGAATATATCACCTGGTTGTACTTGTGAACTCTTCAAGTAGAGTAACCTCCTAAGGCTTCTTCGCTGAATGCTAACAGCAATGCTCTAATAAAGGGTGTTTTTTTAGAGGTTTTTTAGAACTTTAAATTGCAATAAAACAACGATGTATTATTGGATTGACATGAATTTTTTTTATTCGAAAGATAATCTTGTGGCATTACATTTTAAATATGATTTCTGGCATAGGACTGCCACGGCTGGCTCGGATGTAGTCCAATCTGGACGTCCGATTTTCGATGACTTTTTCCAACATTTGTGGCCGTATATCGGCAATAACACGGCGAATGTTGTCTTTCAAATGGCCAAGTGTTTGTGGCTTATCCGCATAGACCAATGACTTTACATATCCCCACAGAAAATAGTCTAGCGGTGTTAAATCACAAGATCTTGGAGGCCAATTCACAGGTCCAAAACGTGAAATTAGGCGGTCACCAAACGTGTCTTTCAATAAATCGATTGTAGCACAGCTGTGTGACATGTTGCGCCGTCTTGTTGGAACCACAGCTCCTAGACATCATGATTGCTCAATTCAGGAATGAAAAAGTTAGTAATCATGGCTCTATACCGATCACCATTGACTGTAACTTTGTGGCCTTCATCGTTTTTGAAGAAGTACGGACCAATGATTCCACCAGCCCATAAAGCGCACCCAACAGTCAGTTTTTCTGGATGTAACGGTGTTTCTACATACACTTGAGGATTAGCTTCCCTCCAAATGCGGCAGTTTTGTTTGCTGACGTAGCCATTCAACCAGAAGTGCGCTTCATCGCTAAACAAAATTTGCTTATGAAAATCGGGAACAAGGGCAATCTCGTTTTGGGCCCATTCGACGAATCTACGCCTTGCTTTGATGATCGTTTTGATGAATTGCCAAACCAAACTGAGAATAAATCACTTGACAGCTGTTAAATCGGTCGCCATCTTGGAAAGTAATGCCATCTTAAACTTCTATACCTGGAAAAAAAACACTCTTTATCTTAATCCAAAAGTTATATAAAATTCCTGTAAGTGTAGTTTTGGGGGAAATGAGAATATTCAGTCTAATCTCTATATAACAAAGTCGTTAAATCTCGAAAAAAAATTTGTTTTACAGAAAATTTGTCTTATAGAGGCTCATCTTTCAATTTTCTTTAGAAACAATATAAAACAAATTTTAAACTCTTAAACATTGTATATTGTTTTAAGTTATTATTCACACCTATTTGTAAATTAATATGTATTTATTTTATATATTTTACTTATTAAAAAAAAGGAAAACTAGAAGGAAAGTTTCTTGGCACTTTATCCACTTCCTGAAAAATTAAATATTTATCTTTGATGCGCACAAGCAAGTATGTTTTGACGTTTTCGAGCCACAAGAAACTGTTGCCAGTACGACTGGTCAATGAACATTACTCCGGGACACGAGACAACTCCGCTAAGGATGTAAGGGGATATTGAAGAAGTTTTCTACTGAACTGGACAATGAGGGATAAAGGTTGCGCTTTGTAGATGAAACACCCAGAATTCTACTGCTTTCGCAGATTTAGGCACCCAATAAAACCAGTTCAAGATTTTTGACCACCATAAAATGTGTTAAAAGAGGGAATAACTTGAAATGTTCAGAAATACTTCAAAAATAGGGGGAATTGAACCACTAGAGAAAAAGTTCATTATATAGAAAATGCACTTCGCTATATAGAAAAATTCGCAATATAGAGGTTCATAATATGGAGGCTCGACTGTATATGCATAATGAGTAACAAGTAATCAAAATATTTTTTAATTCAATAAAAAAATTTAATATTCATAATTTTTTTTACAATTTTTAATCCTTATAGTAATTCTGAATCCTAATGATAAGCAAAGTTATTATTACTTTTAATTTATTCTAGATTAATTCACAGAGCCAAATTTCAGAATTCAAAAATGAAATTAGTTACGAAATAGTAAAACTACAATGCCCCTCTGTTGACATCTCAATCATCTGATATTGTATTTTCTTTCATTTTATAAATTTTATTACAAGGTCAATTTTTTTAAAAAAAGATACAATAAATCTTTTTCATATTCTTAACTCATTGTGTGTACAAATATAAAATATGTTCTCCCCTCCCCCCTTCTAATTTTGATTTTACTTAGGTATCTTCAATTAAAGCTAAGATTCATGAATCTATTGGAATGCCACCAGGGAAGCAGAAATTGCAATTAGATGTAAGTTATATTATTGTTGTTTCTGACTGCTAAAATTTTGATCTTCCTATATATTTCTTGTTGTTGAATTAAAAAGCTAAATTTAGGTATTTATCATGAAATATAATTTAAATAAAGAAAAAAATTACATGTATTTTTTATTTTTGTCACTTATCACATAGTTTTAGTGTAATTGGTATTAGAAATTCTTTGCCATAGTAGCAGAGTGTTGATAGTTTCAAACTTGAAGTCGACATTCCTGCTGTGGCTATTCCTGAATACCCTCCATGTTGATCCACCGATTGAGGCTCTATGTCCTTGTGTGGTATTTGGAGCATTGGATACAAGCTAAGATGTTGTTGACAGCTTAAAATTAAGAGCTTCATTTGCCAATAGTGATGCTGTGTTAATAAATTATCAGTCAATGGTCTAAATCTAATTATTTTGTAGAAATTGAAGTTTAACACTTTAATTTATATATTTTTGTATTTTTTTCGCCCAGGGTATGTTCATCAAGGATTCCAATTCTTTGGCATTCTATAACATTATTCCCAATTCTGTTGTTTCTCTTCAAGTTAAAGAGAGGGGAGGACGTAAGAAGTGAGACTGCAAGTCTTGTTTTTTGGACAGTTATAGGTTTCAAAGCAGAATTAGTGTTCTTTTTTAGTTATTCATTTTCTTTGCAGAAACTTTTTATTTTAATTTTGAATCTTTGTTTTCTTCAATATTTTATTGATTTTTTTGTAATGTATCCCATTTTGGAATTGGCTGAATAAAATTATTTTTCTTTGCTTTTACATTGTGTGTTATAATGGTGGGTAATCTCTGTGATTAGTATATATGAATTGCAGAATACCTTTTCCTCTAAATGTTCGATTGAACTACTTTTAAGAATTATTGAAAATGGATATGCATAATTAACTTTAAAAATATGTTATCCATTTAAAATAGTGAGTAAAAAAATTTTATGAAATAAAAATTATATTTAAAAGGAATTTGTTTTATTGTATCAAATTAAAATCAACATTTTATTTAAATTGAATGATTGATCACTTGAGTTTTTATTTAGAATGAATGAACTTTCCACTAAATTCAAATGATTTTTCATCTCGGGGTCCAATATTAAAGCCCAAGTATTTTGTGTGCTTATTCAATACTAGAAGTTGTTGATTCCTAATAATATTAGGTAAATAACTAAACAATTTCTTAGAAATTCTTAGATTCATTTGTGGCTTTCTGTAAGTTTCATATTTCATTAAGGGTAAAATTAATATGGTTCCAGTTTCTTTGTCTGAATCCCAAAGTATAGTATATGACCTCTTTGATGCCAGACATAAACGAGGCAAAAAGGATGGGGTAAAGCCCAAGAAATTATTAAACCTTCAGAAATAATATATTCAAAGTTCTATCAAAAGTCAGGAAAATCTGCCATTGTATGATTTAGAAACCGTTAAAACCACGCTTCTTCAGAAGAAGCTTTGGTAAAAACTTTTTGAAATCATTTTGTCCATAACTTTACAAATCAGGGAAAAGCAAGATCTTTAGAGGTACTGGAGGCTGTAGCAAATTTATTGAGGCTCTCTGCCTAAGAAAACCTTTTTTTTTTAACTGCACATGGAAATTTAAAAAAAAAATGACAAAAGCTGCTTAATTTCCATATCCATAATTATGAGATCCAAAAGATCGGAGCATCCAATGGCACATAAATTTAATTTGATTTCTTTGCCTAGACTTGCTGGCTTAGTGGAATGGCAGTCACCTGGGCTGTCCCCAGTTTGAGTATTATCTGCAAGTTTACATAACTTATTTCACCCAGGTTCACATCTCCATGGTGTGGCAGCATGCTGTGCTTGGAAAAGGGAAATTTTTCCATATACTGTAGATATATTTATTTCATCTTGAGAAGTTCTAGTGATATTTAAGACCCTATTATAAGTTTCACTTGTATGTAATGGAATCTTTGGAACTTAATTTTCACCCACTTTAAAAGGTCAGATTAATTTTAAAAATTTTTTCCTAAACCCTAAGTAAATTTTTTCTTACTTTTAAATGCAGTTCTGGGCTAAGGTAAAGCCGAAGCAATGCTCACCGACAGTTCTCAATGATTGGAGGTGAAGTTTCCCTGCAGGAAACAGGTACTCTAAAAACTTTCCACATATATATTACTTGTCCAGGACCGATGACAATGCAATAATCTAAAAATTTTGTTTCATTGTCCTGATTAGAATCATCTGGACTAACAATTTCCCATTTTCAAATATCTGACGACTGTTTCCAGACCCCATTCCCAGTTTCGGGGACTAATTCCAGATTTGACGACTAAAAGATGGTTACAATATAGTTCAATCAATTATAAAAGGGTATTTTTTAGTTTTTTTAAACTAATTTATTCTATAAAAACATTTTGACAGAATGAAGATACAATTGAACAAAATTCAGTAAATATTTCACCATTTTGAATACAAGCAAATATCTCATTTAGTAATTAAATGATAGTCAAGAAAAAAATTTATTTCATCATGAAGATAAAGCGATAAAACAAATCATTGAAATTATTTCAATCATCCATAACTTATTAAAAATTATCAATTTTTTTCATATCATTTGTGTGTGTGTGTTTTCTTCTACTCAAGGTGAGAAGCTGAGACATAAAATTTCCTTATAAACTTCTTTGAAACTGTTCCCTTTAAAATAAGGATTCATTTGAAAATATCAAAATGCCTGGAAATATATTTGGCTAATGACGTCAAGTTGCTAGCTCTTAGATCACTGATGGTGAACTTATGATCCATGATTGCTAAGCGATCACTTGTTTGTTTATGGGGGTTTATTTAAAACTTCTAATATGTGTGGATTATTTATATTCTATTCGTATTTTTTCATTTACACAAAAGCAATTTAAATGCTGTCTAAAACCTTCAGTTTGATCATTACAGTTCCAAAGTTACGCAAATGTATATGAAAGTATGTAGTGTTTGAAATAAAACAAAACTGTTTACAAAGTATCAAATAAAGTGTATAATTTTACTCACATTTTGTTAGTTGAAAAAAAATCGACCAACCAAAGCAAACAACCATATTTAAAGCACTTTCTTCGGATGGATAAAATGCACTTTTGTAAGGTTATGGTCAGTAGTTATGTTTGTAGAAAGAGCCTTCCACATCATTCATTTTTACCCGTTAAGCCAATTAAATTTTAAAGTTGTTTGGTTTTAAAAATACTAAGTTAAAAATTTTTAAACATAACTAGTGCAAATGGGCATTAGTTACATAGCAGCTAGTACTAAAAAATGTGACCCACGTCTCAAAAAGATTCGCATATCCCAGTCCTAGAAGCCAGTAAAGAGGAAAATCATTATTAAAGATAAAGTAATTGAGAAGAAAGGTGGTGATATTCGTGTTAAAAAAAATCAACTGCTGGAATAACCATTAATTTGTTGGTCTTCCAAGTATACTCCAAACATCTTAAATCGAATCCAACCTTTAACTGGCAAAGCTAGTATAATTTGTAAAAATTACTTTAAATTGATGTGGCCTCTTTTCTGAAAAAAGCAACTAAATTTGATGCACTATCTCAGGCACCACAGTCCCTAATACGAAAATTTTTTAAAACTTGTGTGATTTACATGTGTTGGGAGCGGCAAAATAGAATTCAAACTTTAATTGGTAAAACTAGTACAATTTCTACCAAATACTTCAGGTACCTCTAGTAATGACTGTAAGTTGGCTTTCCTGCAAGGCATGGTCGGTTTTTTAAAGGTCTTCCATTTTAAAAAAAAAAGTTACAGGAATTTCGCGAAACGGAGACCAGATTCCTGGTAAAATTTCCAGTGAAATGGGTCACTTTGGTAAGCTTCTAGGGTTAAAAAAAAGTGGTTGGCTTGGTCACCGAATCACTTGAAAAAAGGAAGGAATTTCAAAGAAACGGTTGGGCATAACTTTTGAACTAATTGGAATTTCGACAAGCGCTATACATATTCGTGATCAGCGTTGAATTCTACGCCAGAAAAACTAAGTTTGGTAAGAATTGGAGGATGAAAAAAATTACCCAAACGCACGGAAATGAGGAATGCATTGCAATCAAGCACATTTGAAAGAGCAACGTTTAAAAAGTGATCCCACCTCAAATTTTTTTATTTTGTTTTTCTTATACTTTTCATTTAAATTCATTACCAAAGTGCAATAACTGGAGCTCTAATATTCGCAGAGTAAAGCTTTAAGTGTATTCGGGTTTGGGAGCGGCAGTAGATAATAATAGCCGATTCTATGGACGCAGGTAGTACAGAGTAGAGTCCCCCCCTCTCCTATTGCTGAGTTGTTTTTCTCCTGCTGTTGAGTTGGTTTTTCTCATGCTTTTGAGTTTAGTTTCCCTCCTGTTGCTGAGTTGAGTTGTTTTTCTCCTACTGTAGCATGCATGCGGAGCAGACAGTAGAATCGGCTATTTGAGAGTAGATAATAGCCGAGAGATTGATTCTACTGTCGCTGGAGGTGCAGAGTTGAGATGTTTTTCTCTTGTTTATCACCTGTTACTGAGTTGAGTTGTTTTCTACTGCTAGATTAAGTTTTTTAAAAAATTGAAGTATGGGAATGTTAAACGTGCTCATGGTGCCACCTATTGATTAAAATATACACTAATTATATATTTTAAAAGGATTGAAGTAAATAACGCGCTCAAAAAAATTATAATAAATCCAGATTCAAACTCACAGCCTCAGATAAAAATGTCTCCATTGGACAATAGTTTTTCAGTTACGCTAACCATTTTCCTATGAAGGCATACAGACCTGAAGAAAACTTATGTTTATAATCTCATGAATTTAATTTTGCAGGGGAAGCAGATGGCGACGTGTTTTAAAATCATTTTCTTAATTAAAATGAAATAAATATTTAATTTATATTATTTTAATAATTTTTAAATTTTAATTCAGTATAATGATTACACAAACACAGTAAAGATACAAAGTAAATTGTTTACTCAGAAATCAACATCTTGTATTGCGTTTTACATTACAATCAATTATTTACCTTACAGGAGAACAACAACTTGTAAAATTTGTTTCAGTATAATGATTACACATGTACAGTAAAGATACAAAGTAAGTTGTTTATTTACAAAAACAGCATTCTGTATTCCTTTTTACATTACAATCAATTATTTACACACACATAAAGAAAAAAAATGACATTATTGTGAATTTATCACATTATTAGATTTTCTGTCCTACAGCTCATTGAATAGGCCTAAATTCATCAATGACCATGGGCAAGAGTAGTAATGCCATCACCATTAATAAACCTTTTGTCATCTTTATATGACAGAGCAAGTTTGTTTTGCTTTATTGAATGAAATTTGGATCTAATTAAGTTCATGTCAACATATTTTATTTTTTCATTAAAAAGACAGGCTTTCTGATCTTCAAATGTTATTTTATTTTTTTATAGTTTGTTTTTTAATTCCTTTAACCGCTTTTCAATCTTATTGTTTGTTTTGTAGGCGTTTCGTGCTTTGGGGTACGTCCTCCCTCCCCGTTTTTTGTGGGAGTTGTCGTGATTTGTATAATCCTCATCATGGTCTATCTTTTTCTCCCATCCTTCTGGGAATAGGCGGCGCCCGCGATCATCTAATTTTAGTTAGTAGCATACATTTTCGATTTTATTCCTATATATTCTGTCATAATATTTCCCTTACTTTCGTCCTTCATTTTCCCGATGACTTTTTTTGTTAACAAGAGGTAAATTATAAATGATGTTTTCATCATAATCTGAAGTATCATATAAGTTAATATCATCTTTCATGTCACTATAAAAATCATCAGTTTTTATTTCATATATAAAAGAATCGATGTCTGTATACATAAGCTTTACTTTTGAGTCATAACGGTGCTTCATGTACTCATAGTGAAAAGAATACATTAGAACTTTTGATATGTCTAAAATTACCATTCCTACCTGTATTGGTTTCAAAAATTTGATTTGGGTTTTTTTTATATGGACGGCCATTAAGTTTTCAGAAAATATTGTGCGTCGATTAAAATTTGATTTCGCTATTAACTTTCGAGCCTGCTCTTCTGTTGAACATAAACGTATATATCTACTCTTCTTACATTTTCCATCGTTTTCCCGAAAATGCTATTATTCACATTAGTTTGTAATAATCCTTTTGAAAGTCATTTACAGATTTAGTTTTTATTTTAGTATTATAATCTTATGTAATTTTTAAGCCAAGAAGATTGAAAAAATTTTAAAACGCTATGAATTTTTTTCAAGACTAACCCTAATTTTAAATATAGCTTTAAGGAGATTGAAAAAATTTTAAAACGCGATGAATTTTTTTCAAGACTAACCCTAATTTTAAATATAGCTTTAACTTAGAATAATGGCGAACATATATATTTTGTTTTTGGTTCCAAAGTAGTTAAAAGTCTAGGCTCTTTACAATTGGGAGGGGGCATATTTTCAGGGGAAAGTCTGAATGTTTGTCATGCAAATCGGAAGGATATTCAAGATCTACTTAAAAGATGTAAACTACATCGGATTCATCTGATAAATTTAAAATATCCTGTTCAGTGTTAAATTGTTATCACTCCAAACAAAATCTTTTATCTTTTTTCTCTACAAATTATTTGCGTCAAGATACATTAAATATTTTATCTCATCATCTGGCTTAAAATTACACATATATCTGTTGGCTATAGCATAACGATTGCAACACTGACTTATACCTCATCTTACACCCTCTTCTATTAAAAGAATCATGTCATAATCTGTGAACAGTTCGATAGCTACTTTAGTATGTAATAACATAGCATCCCGTGATAAAGCTGGGGTTGTAAAATACCAACAGGGGTCAAGTTTATAAGTTTGCAAGCATATTTTTCGAAAGTTTTCAAAGAGATCGGTTAACAATAGGACATCTGTTTTTACATATAGATCACAGTATTCACCAAGATTATTAAAATGAAATTCTTTAAACACTTTACATGCATGGTTATAATCCTCTACACTTATAGCCTCTTCATTCAGTTTATTGTAAAATTTGTTAATAGGCGGTAAACAAGAATCTTTACACTTTTCAAAGCTGTCGAAATAATCATACGGAAAAACTCCTTTTCTTAAAAGTAAATCTATTTTTTCTGAATCAAAATGTTTCATATATTTAAATTCATCTTTTTTCAGTGTTTTTATCAAATTTTCCAAACTAGAAGACATAAATTTGAAAGAATCTAAAAACTTAGCTGAAAATCATTTGAAATATTTTTACTGAAGGAAATATATTTTTCTTCCGTGTTCGGAATTAAATTAATTTGTTTTTGATCATATCCTAACTCCTTAATAAAAGTATGGGCGTCATACCCAGAAAGAGTAAGAGGTACTAACGGTTTTGGTTTTTTATAAATATTATCAATTTCTATTGCATCTTTTTCTAACTTTTCAATAAAAATTTTTGGGGCATTAATTCTTCTTTATACTACTGGATCCTTATAATGCCCTCCTTGATAACTGATAAAATAACAAAAACCTATTGGGACATGTTTTTCATAAATATCAGTAAAGGAAAAAATTTGGATTAGGACAGCAAGTATCAGTTTTCCTAGTTACACCTTCGAAATCCGCATGTGGCCGCGGTAGCCGAGTGGTATAGGCATCGGATCGTGGCTGGCTTTGTCACGAGTTTGAGCCCAGTACCACTAAAGGCCCGCCGTGTAGGGCAGCGATGCACGTTAAATCTGTCGAGAGCTGAAACGTCCTCCCGTTGGTGTGGTGTGGTGTGGTAGTTAGGAGAGGGGGGTGCCAGCTCAGGTGTCGTCCACGTCACTTGACCATGGTTCAAAATTACGTGGTCCGTCGCCAAAAGCCCTCGTGTAGCTGAACAGTGCGACGTTAATATTAACTCACTCATTCGGCACCTCAATGAACCAACCTCTGAATGGAGAATAACGGTTTGTGTGAACTTCGAGTCTTAAGATTTCGTCTAACCCGAGTCTTTACGCTCGAGATCCTCACTTTCTTTTACTATTTTCTCAGAAAAATGTCATAAAGTCTGGCGAGATTAGTTTCCTGTAATACTTCATTATTCGGCGTTTTGAATTCTACGTTCTTTATCTTTTTTCCAGCATCTGTCTCTTTCGATTAAATGCAATGAACCCATTGACTCACTTTCAAGGTTTTGTAAGTTTTGAGTTCATTGCGGAAAATAAAGAGATTGTCTCTTCTTTTCTTAAGAGTAGAAACTCTTGTATCCCCAGTGAACTATCGTTATTGGGAAGATCAAAAGTTTTATATGCTTTTTGAAAAGCACTCTCTGTCTCTCTTTTGGTGGTAAGAAGATTTCTTCAGGAACAACATCGGAATTTTCAGGAACAGTCGTAGAGTTTTCAGGGGCAGCAGCAGAATTTTTAGCAGATGTGGACAATTGTGTTTTCTTTTTCTTACTTGAAACAGTCAAATCCACTCTCTTTTCTTTTTCCCGCTTCTTTCTCCAACTTTCTTTCGCAGTTCCTGTTGTTCAAATGGTGCAATAAGTTGTCTTTCCGGGTAAATGGTGTGCCACAAAACTCACATACAATTTTATCTGTTGAATGCACAGAGTCATAATTTGTCTTTTTAAATCACTTTGTCGAACGAATTTTTTTTTTACAGTACATAGATTGAAATATATCATTCTTTTCGTGTACTTGTAATGTATGACGTTTTAGGTTAGCGTTTGCAGTGAAATATTTTCCTCAAATATTACAAGTAAACGCAATAAAGCCGTAGAAATTTTAGAACGTTGCTACACACACACCACTAAATCAGCAAACAAATTTTGTGTTCTGAAACTCTGTGACGATCAGGCGTAGTACATAGATTCGGTAGAGTGAATTGGAATGGATATCTCCCACCAACCCCTTTTAAACTCCAGGGGCGGGTCCACTACACACTCCTCGTCACTTCTCATTGGCCGTCCCAGCAGAAATCTGCACACGGTCCGCTCACTCATTAACATCCCTATTGACGCGAATTTAACAATAGCTATCTGATCCTTTTTGCATTCACTGGTGACACAAGGTCCACCCAAACACCTGCCCCCCTTACTGCCCGCCGTTTTTGAGGCTCCAATGTGTCGAGTCAGACGAATTCTATCAAAGTATAAGCAGTGGGACTTCGTCCACCCCATTAAGACTACAGACCCACTGACATCGAGGACCAAAATCCAAACGATGACCCCCAAAGCCACGTGCTATGTCCCAACCTCACCTGCTCTAATCCATCAAACTAGACATGTATAGAGGTTAATCATGGATTCCCTCAAATTAGTTCATCCATTTACTTTAATCTTGGCTGGGCCATCTGGTAGCGGTAAAAATCAGTTCGTTAAAAAATTAATCGAAAATAAAATGATTAAATCTTTTCCTAAAATATTAGTTTGGTGTTATGGAGTTTACCAAACGTTGCATGAAGAAATACCTAACATCTCCTTTCATGAAGGTATTCCATCGAATTTGCACCAGTATTCGGATGCGTTAATTGTTACAGACGATCTTATGGGCGAGGTAGGAAATGATCCCCAATTAACAGAATTATTTGTAAAATTTTCGCATCACAGAAATTTGAGTATAATTTTTGTGGTACAGGATATTTTTCATAAAGGGAAAAAAATTAGAGAAATTTCCTTAAACGCTCATTATCTTATATTATTTAAGAATCGAAGAGATCAATTCCAAATTACACATTTAGGCCGCCAATTATATCCTCGTAAAGTGAAATTTTTTCAAGAATGTTACACAGATGCCACATCAAAACCGTACGGAAACTTACTTATTGATTTAAAACCTGAAACTGATGAATCCTTGCGTGTGCGCACATGTATGTTTCCTGGAGATGTTTTTATGTATATCAACCTCGATAGCCCTTTACTTTGAAACAAAGAAATAGATTCAAATTGTTTAATGAATATTCATTAGTTCACAAGATGCCAGTGTGTTCTGAACAAACTTTAGGGCTCTTAAAACTAATTTCTAAAACAAAAAACTCAAAATCTATTTTGAAAAAGTGTTCAAAGAATGGGAGAAGAAAGTTGTGCGAGTGTGTAATGTTTTATGTGGTAACATAAGCGATTTTTTCAAATTTTAGTCAATAAAAATAATCAGTCCCTATAAAGAAAGCTATCTAACAAAAAACACCTCTTTACGAGAAAAAGAAAATTTTAATTCAAAAAGGAGAAGGATTCCTATCTATTTTATTACCTGCGACTATTTCCGTCATCAGTTCTTTAATTCAAAATTGAATTTAGCAAAAAATTTGTACTGGTACCCGAAGAAAGAGTTCAAGTAACGGAACACTTATCGGAACTTGATCAACGCATGAAAAACATTCTCCATAATAAAAATTTAACGGAAGAAGAAAAAATAATTCGCTATTTACAAGTTTTACAAAAATATACGCACTTTTCTAATGAAAATCGAAAAGAGTCTGAATCAATTCCAAATGAAACATCTCTATCAGAAAATCAAGAAACGGAATCATTAAAAGAAAATCTAAAAGAGTCAGTAGTAAAGACGGAAAAAGAAGTGTTAGAGGATGAAATTTTTAGAATTGTTCCAGCTAGAGGTATAAAGAAAAAGCAAAAAATATTTTCCAGTTTTTAAAGCATCAAGAATCTTTCAGTTGGAATTCTGTTGGTGAAATTATTTACAAAAACACTGTTACTCCAGGAAGTAATATTGCATTCTTCGTGAATGATTTTCTACGGAATCGAAAAGTGGCACCTGAAGGAAGATATGTATTTTTAAGAGCTTTGAATGATGCAAATTTACCGAAACGTCTAGATGTAAATAAAAAATTGTATCAGAATAACAAAATTATCAAGAAACCAATAATGTATGCTCGCTGAAATGCATGGTTGAAACTTTGAAATAAATGATACTCACTTGATTTTAAAAAAGAATTGTCTCTTTATGATTAGAGCAGTTTTCTTTTGCGGAGGAAAGCATACTTATTTGATAAAATTTAAAAGTTTCAAATAGATAATTAAATAAAATTATATTAATTTTTTGATGGAAAAATTTATTATAGAAAAAAATATATTAATTTTTTGAGGGAAAAAGAAATTTAACATAGAAAAAATATTAATTTTTTTGAGAAGAAAAAAAATTATCATATAAAAAAATATAATAATTTTTGTTGTAGGGGGAAAATATAATAGAAAAAAATAAAATAAAAGACACACACATATTTAGTTTCATTCCATTTTTTATTTTCTAAATACAAATCTTACACCATATCGCTTCTTTACAAATTGATACATTTGAAAATCATTTATATACAATTGATTTAAAACATAATGCATAACGCCTTGGCTGCGTTTGAATAAAAAGTAAATACAGTATTGTCCACAAACATTGGATGTTGGTGATTGAAACACTTTGAATTCCATAATACATCTAAATAGGTAGTAGTACTAATGTTATAGAATACAGGACGTTGCCCAAAAGAGTCATAAAATTCAAATTCTCTTTTATCATCCACAAATAATGCTAACCAGTGGGTTCCGGGTTGTAATGAGTCATCAGAATGTAGAATAGCACACATGTTTTTTTGCAGAGGAGGGAGCGTATCTCTAGAATAAACACCTTGAAAATGGAGGGACGTAGTCTTCTCTTGAGTTAAAACTGTAAACATTTGCATTCCATCCATTCTTTGATTTCCGAAATCATACAAGATATATCTCTATTTGTTTATTTCAATTAAATTTTCAAACTCGGCGAAAACGATAAAACATACGGTTTGTTCTAAAGAGTTGCTGAATTTTAATTCTAATCGTGAATTGCTATGTTTTATCAGACTTAAATGTTCTCCTGAAGAACATAAATCCGGTGAGAGGTTAAATCCAAATAATGTACTTGAATCTTTATATTCTTTTCTAGAAATAAATATACCTCTGTGTTGAACAATACGATCCGTCCCAACAAATAGAGTTTGATAGGCACGTATGTATTGGTATTTACAAAAACCGAGTTCTAATGGATTGTGAGACACTGGTTGTCCCTCCACATACACTCCAATAAAATTTAAATTAAAATGTTTAAACTCATAAGGAGATTTTGAAAATGCTCCGTGAAAAGCTTCATTATCTACACATCCTACAAAAAGTTTTTTCGGCATTTGGCTTGAAAATATGTTATCTTGAATAGAAGACATGCTTCCTTTAGGAATCGAGTACACACACTTTGCACAGAACTCGGTTAATGGGATATTTTGCGCTTGTTTTTTCCAATGATTTCGCATGACCAAGAATAACTCCATGATTCACACGAACTTTTCGTATGAATAAAGAAATATGATCCAAAACAACTTTAAATCCTTCAGATCCTTGCAAACAAAACTCGGGCTTGCTTCGTATTAATTTTATTTTCAAATCCACTAAATTGAGTAAAAGACGATCTTGATGAAATAAATCCGAATGTATGCAACTAATCATGTCTACAGTTGCACTTTCTTTAAAAAATTAGGTTCTTCTCTTGAGACCATCATCAGAATCCTTGTAAAATAGTTTAGCCGTTAATTGGAAAGTTTTGTTATCGTATCCATGGTTCAGGAGAGGTTCAATATAAGATCGATAGGGATATGTATTACTGGAATTGAAAACCACGCGATCATTTAAAGATTATATCTACTTGAGAAAATAAGGAATGTAGAAATAAATTCACAGGTCCTATACTATCATCTTTAGTAATAAGTGTATTATCCACTTTTACTATTTTCGCTTTTACGTATAATTGTGTTTGACTGAGATCTATGTAATCATCTGCACTTCCAGAAATGTGAAATTCTACAGGTGTGTTATCGAAAACACATTAGAAAGAGGATGAAATTGTTTCCACTGCCCATCTTGAATAACTGTTTGAGTTCCTGGTAAGATGAAAAGTTCCAATTCAGATTTAACACATTCAGGATAATCTTTAAGAATAAATCCATTTTTACGAGTCGAAAATGTCACGTACACTCACTTTACGTGCTTTGGATGAAATATATTTTTTCTGTTTCTTACGCTTTCTTTTATACTGTCCTTTCCCTACCATAGACTGAACTCTATCATTAGCTTTCTGAGCTAATTTCTTCCCACTTTCTCTGATTCTTGTTTTTACAGCTTCTTTAAAATTTTCTTCTGACAATACATCAGAGGCAACACGACTCCCTGTCATTAATACTTCTTTTCCAATAGTTTTACCCCCTTTTACTAAAAAAGGCAAAGCTGCTATAAACAATCGAAGAAATATTCCTCCGATTCCATATCCCTTTTGAAAATTAATGCCCTTGTAATGAGTCAGACCTGAGCCGATTTGACCTGCATCATGGTCTTCAAATCTTTTAGTACAGCAAACGTATGGTACACTCATCTTGATCTTTTACCTTCAAATGAGGGTATGGGAAATGCATTGCTTTATTTATAGTATTTGCCTCATGCAAAAATGAAGCACAATGATCACCTTACGTCTTTCAAAGGGAACAAAATCACCAGAATTGAGTCTCAGCTCAGCTTGAATAGTTTGAAATAAGTATATCACCAAAGGTAAGTATTGAGGTCTATCATAATATTGACTAATCGATTCCCCGTCTTGACCTTTATAGTTCGAACGATTCACAATAAAGAAGCCTGTGTATTCCCCACAATTTGGGGTGAAATTAGATTGGAGTAAATGTAAAAAACTGAAAAATTAGACCATGCATCAGCAACGAATTCGCTTTTCATGTTACCCGTTATGATTGCATTGCGTTTGAATCCTAACAATTCGCCTAAATTCTCTAAGTGAAGGTTGATACCTTGAACTGCATTAATTTTCACCTGTTTCGTTGCTTTATTGTGAACCGATTAGGATTTTTGGGTAAAGCAAGCTGTATAGCTGATATAATATGAAACATTGTTTCATAACAATCTACGTCAATTGTTTGCTTAACAGTTGAAGAGATATTGCCGTCACCAACTTTATATCGAAAGTAATTGTTAGTTTCATTTACGTTAAGCCAAGAATGAGGGTAGATGATTTCAGACAATCTCGCTTCCCACTCACCATTTAAATAAACAGGAGAGGGTAGTTGAGTTTTGAAATGAGATATTTTGTTTTCTGGAAAGAAATGCATAGAACTATCAGAAGGTAATGTTACGTAGAAAGACATTTTGAAAATGAGTCGGTAATTAAAAAAGTTTAACTATTTATATTTTTTGAATATCAATCACCCAATAATTAAACTTTTCAGGATAGCCTAAAAATTTAACAAAATATTCAGTGATTCCTCGTCTTTTTCTTTGTTTGATAACATTATCTACAGGATAGAAACCACAGTCAACAACTTTTTGTAATTCTGCTTCGTAATAAGTACCTTTAATCTCTTCACCCTGTAAATCTTTTAATCTATAAACGATCGGAATTCTTTGCACGATTTCCTAAACTATGAAAGGTTCTCTTCACCAGTTTTGTTCGTATCCTTTTTCAAAGTGAAGTTTTTGTTTATTAATGCGTACAACATCACCAATTTTAAATCTAGGGGCTTTAGGTTTCTCATTTCTTAGATCACCGTATAAATTTTTTAATACTTGCTTCCGGTTATGCCTACTTACAGAGAAACAGGTTCCATTTTAAGTGAACGGTGATACGAGTGATTATATAACTGTGTATTAATTTATCAATGACGTCGGTGTAATTTTTAGTGTTAAGTTCAGTGAAATATTTCCACATTTTTGTTTTTAATGTCTGATTAAACCTTTCAGCAATACTAGCTTTAGTTTCGTTATTTGTAAAAAAAAAAATTTACATTCAGATTTTTTAAATCATTTTAAACTATTTTATTTAAAAACTCCTTACCGGCATCTGTTTGCAACCCTTTAGGCTTCCTTTCTTTAAAAATAATTTCTAGCCCAGACTTTACAATTTTTAAAAATTTATCTTTCAGAGGAACTGACCAAAAAATTTTGAAAATAAATCAATGCAAGTTAACAAATACTTATAACCCTTATTAAATTCTGCTAAACATTGCATATCGACTAAATCCGCTTGAAACTAACAATCAATATCAATTACAAACACTCAATTCCGCTGAAAATTATGTTGCACAGATTTATGAAGAGTGTAAGCATCTTTCTGAGATAACCAATGTGTTTTACATTTTTTTTACTATATTTCCCTTTTACAGAGCGATGTAATGCTTCCACACACCCGAAGCTATTTGGAACTTGAGGAATTTCGTAAAACGCTGCTAAATCTTGATACATTGTTACCGATGAAAAGAACTTGATTGAATGACTATTACAAATAATAGTTAGGTAATTTATACTTTTTGGGAAAGGCAAAAAGTTTATGCATAAAAACATGACCATAAATTTTCTCACTTTTTATTTCAATAGTCTGATTCGGTGACCAAGCTATCACTTTTTTTTTCACCCTAGAAACTTACAAAGTAACCCAATTCACTCGAAATTTTACCAGGAATCTAAATCTGGTCTCCGTTTTTCGAAATTTCTGTAACTTTTTTTTAAATTGAAAGATCATCTTTAAAAAAAAACGATTCTTTGAGGCTGGGCAGCCAACTTACCGACCGATTTTAAAAAGCTGGATGTCATTCGAACGGGGAGTCTTTCCCAAACCAGATGACCATTAAAACTTTGCTCTGTGATTATTAGAACTCGAAATATTGCACTGTGATAATGCATTTCCATGAAAAGTATAAGAAAAACACAGGAAAATCAAAGTAGAAAAATTTTAACTGCCGTGGGATCCCTTTTTAAACGCTCTTCTTTCAAATGGGCTTAATTGTAACGCATTTCTGATTTCCGAGCTTTTGGGTCATTTTTGTTTCTTCCTCCAATTCTTATCAAACTTAGTTCTGCTTGCGTAAAATTTAACGCTGATCACACGAATATGTATGGCGCTTGTCGAAATTCCAGATGGTTCAAAAGTTATTCACAAGTGTTTCTTTGAAATTCGTCCCTAGTTTTTCAATAATCGTGTATTTGGGTCATTTTTTTAATTCGTCAATTCTTATTAAACTTAGTTTTTCTTCCGTAGATTTCAACGCTGATCACGAATATGTATGGCGTTTGTCGAAATTCCAATTGGTTCAAAAGTTATGCCCAATAGTTTCCTTGAAATTCGTACCTTTTTTCAATATTCGTACATGTGGGTCATTTTTTTCATACTCCAATTCTTACCAAACTTATTTTTTCTTGCGTAGAATTCAACGCTGATCACGAATATGTATGGCGTTTGTCGAAATTCCAATTGGTTCAAAAGTTATGCCCAACCGTTTCTTTGAAATTCGTCCCTTTTTATTTCAATAGTCTGATCCGGTGGTCAAGCCATCATTTTTTTTTCACCCTAGAAACTTACGAAAGTGGCCCATTTCACTCGAAATTTTACAAGGAATGTGGTCTCGGTTTTACGAAATTCCTGTAACTTTTTTTTAAATGGAAAGATCATCTTTAAAAAAACCGATTCTTTGAGGCTGGACAGCCAACTTACCGACCGATTTTAAAAAACTGGATGTCATTCGGACGGGGAGTCGCTGCCAAACCAGATGACCATTAAAACTTTACTCTGTGATTATAAGAACTCGATTTATTGCACTTTGATAATGCATTTCAAAGAAAAGTATAAAAAAAACCCCGAAAAAATAAAGTAGAATAATTATAACTGCCTGGGATCCCTTTTTTAACGTTCTTCTTTCAAATGTGCTTAATTGTAACGCGTTTTTGATTTCCGCGCGTTTCGGTCATTTTTTTTTATCTTCCTCCAATTCTTACCAAACTTAGTTTTTCTTGCGTAAAATTCAACGCTGATGACGAATATGTATGGCGCTTGTCAAAATTCCAGATGGTTCAAAAGTTATTCATAAGTGTTCCTTTGAAATTCGTCCTTTTTTTTTCAAAAATAATGTAATAAGGTCATTTTTTTAATCCATCAATTCTTACCGAACTTAGTTTTTCTGGCGTAGAATTCAACGATGATCACGAATATGTATGTCGTTTGTGGAAATTCCAATCGGTTCAAAACTTATTCCCAATCGTTTCCTTGAAATTCGTCCTATTTTTCAATATTCGTGCATTTTGGTCATTTTTCCATCCTCCAATTCATACCAAACTTAGTTTTTCCTGTGTAGATTTGAACGCTGATCACGAATATGTATGGCGTTTGTCGAAATTCCATTTAGTTCAAAAGTTAGGCATAATCGTTTACTTAAAATCGTCCTTTTTTTCAATATTCGTACATTTTATTCACTTTTGTCGTCCTCCAATTCTTACCAAACTTAGTTTTCCTTGCGTAGAATTCATCGCTGATCACTAATATGTATGGCGTTTGTCGAAATTCCAATTAGTTCAAAAGTTATGCCCGGCCGTTTCTTTGAAATTCGTCCCTTTTTATTTCAATAGTCTTATTCGATGACCAAAAAAGCCATCACTTTTTTTTTACCCTAGAAACTTACGAAAGTGACCCACACATTTCACTCGAAACTTTACCAGGAATCTAAATCTTGTCTCCGTTTTGCGAAATTCCTCTCTTTTTTTTAATTGAAAGACCATCTTACAAAAAACCGACCCTTTGAGGCTGGACAGACAACTTACCGACCGATTTTAAAAAACTGGATGTCATTCGGACGGGGTGTCGCTCCCAAACCAGATGACCATTAAAACTTTACTCTGCGATTATTAGAAGTCGAACTGTTGCACTGTGATAATGCATTTCCATGAAAAGTATAAGAAAAACACCGAAAAAACAAATTAGAAAAATTTTAACTGCCGTGGGATCCCTTTTTAAACGCTCTTCTTTCAAATGGGCTTCATTGTAACGAATTTCTGATTTCCGAGCGTTTGGGTCATTTTTTTATCTTCCTCCAATTCTTACCAAACTTAGTTTTTCTTGCGCTAAGTTCAACGCTGATGACGAATAGGTATAGCGCTTGTCGAAATTCCAGATGGTTCAAAAGTTATTCACAAGTGTTTCTTTGAAATTCGTCCCTTGTTTTTCAATAATCGTGTATTTGGGTCATTTTTTTAATTCGTCAATTCTTATTAAACTTAGTTTTTCTACCGTAGAATTCAACGCTGATCAAGAATATGTATGGCGTTTGTCGAAATTCCAATTGGTTAAAAAGTTATGCCCAATCGTTTCCTTGAAATTCGTACTTTTTACCAATATTCGTGCGTTTGGGTCCTTTTTTTCATTCTCATATTCTTACCAATCTCCGTTTTTCTTGCGTAGAATTCAACGCTGATCACGAATATGTATGGCGTTTGTCTAAATTCCAATTCGTTGAAAAGTTATGCCCAACCTTTTCTTTGAAATTCGTCCCTTTTTTTTCAATAGTCTGATTCGGTGACCAAGCCAATCACTTTTTTTTCTCCCTAGAGACTTACCAAAGTGACCCATTTCACTCGAAATTTTACCAGGAATTTAAATCTGGTCTCTGTTTAGCAAAATTTCTGTAACTTTTTTTTTAAATTGAAAGATCATCTTTAAAAAAAACCGACGTTTTGAAGCTGGACAACCAACTTACCGACCGATTTTAAAAAACTGGGTGTCTTTCGAACGGGGAGTCACTCCCAAAAACGATTATTTTTAAAACTTTACTCTGCGATTATTATAACTCGAATTATTGCACTGTGATTATGCATTTCCAGGAAAAGTATAAGAAAAACACCCAAAAAACAAAGTAAAAAATTTTTTTAACTGCTGTAGGATCCCTTTTTAAACGTCCTTCTTTCAAGTGCGCTTAATTGTAATGAATTTCTGATTTCCGAGCGTTTGGGTCATTTTTTGTCATCCTCCAATTCTTTTCATGCGTAGTTTTTCTTGTGCAGAATTCAACGCTGATTATGAATATGTATGGCGCTTGTCGAAATTACATTTGGTTCAATTGTTATTCACAAGTGTTTCTTTGAAATTCGTCCCTTTTTTTCAATAGTCTGATTCGGTGACCAAGCCAAACACTTTTTTTTTCTCCCTAGAGACTTACCAAAGTGACCCATTTCACTCTAAATTTTACCAGTAGTACAAATCTGGTCTCCGTTTAGCGAAATTTCTGTAACTTTTTTTTAAATTGAAAGATCATCTTTAAAAAAACCGACGATTTGAGGCTAACAGCCAACGTACCGATCGATTTTAGAAACCTGGTTGTCTTTCGAACGGGGAGTCGCTCCCAAACCCGATTATTATTAAAACTTTACTCTGCGATTATTAGAATGCGAATTATTGCACTTTGATAATGCATTTCTATAAAAAGTCTAAGAAACTAATGTTGCTAAGGAAATTTTAAGACTTTTTACAGCTTCGTTTTCAACTGCTAATGTAAGTAAAAAGTGCACAAAACCTAATATTTAAAACTTACATCTTTTTAATAATTATAAGTTCCAAGATTACCACACAAAAAAAAAAACATCTCTAAATTCCAGTCAGTTTTTAGTATCATTATTCATCCCTACACCAAAAGCAAATCTTTAACTCCTCAGCTGTTCTTTAAAGCAGTCTCCAAAAACGAAAGAGAGAAAAAGAGAAAAAAAACCCTACTCTTTTGCACAAAATAGTGTTTGTCGCTCTGCGTTATTGCATAACAGCACTGGAAAAGTTTTGCTTTTTCCAAATATGTTTTATTCATTTTGTGTGCTTCTTTAAACAGCGAGAATAAAACTCCAGAGCAACTTTTAGGATTGTTTGCTCGCATATTTGTGTTTATTTACGTAGGACGCTCAATTCAAAAAAGAATTTTATTTTCTTTCTGAATAATTTTTCGTTTCATCATTTCGCAGCATACGTTGGCGATAAATATTTTGAAAACGAAAACAGCTTTCAATAGTTGTTGCTATTGAAAATGTAGGGAAAGAGGAGTTTAAGAAATATATTATCGCTTTTTTTGTACATTCATTTTAGTTATTGTTATCTCTCTAGGGTTGTTTTTTTAATAACAAGGGTAAGGAATTATGGTTAAAAATAGTTTTATAATATGGTACTAGGTAGTACTTACACAACTAGGTCCTTTTTTATTGCCAGATTTGATTTCGAAAGAAAATATAAAATGACTTTGTTGGTTGATCCTCCGGATTTTAAAATTTATTGCCCACACTGTTTTTAAAATCAAATAAAAAAACTTTTTTTAAAAAAGAAAAGTCCTAATGGCTTATGAATTTAGACATGTTTAAAATATATACAGCCGAACCTCTGTATAACGAACCTCTATATTACGAATTTTTCTATATAGCGAACTTTTTCCTGGAACCTTAAACGTTTCACGATTTTCTTCGTAAAATAACCTCTCTATAGCGAAGTGCATTTTCTATATAATGAACTTTTTCTTCTGTGGTTTGATTTTTTTCTCCCTATTTTTAAAGTATTTCAGAACATTTCAAGTTATTCCCTCTTTAAGACATTTTATGGTGGTCATAAATCTTGAACTGGTTTTATTAGATCCTAACTTGTCGAGAACAACAGAGTTCTGGACGTTTCCTCCAAGAAGTGCAACCCTAACCTTCCTCTTTTACACTCAGTAGAGTTGTCCCGTGTCATAGTTATAAAATAATACATGCTGAATATTACTAATATTATTTGTATGCTTTAAATTGTAAATTTTCCTTAAAATTCATTTATTTTAATCTAAAATTATTTTCTTAATATTGGAAATACAGTGATACATTCAACATTATTTTTTCTTGTTTTTCTTGCTGTTTTTTATGGGTAAGATATATAACATAAACATATATTTTAATTTTAAAAAAGGTGTGAATAATTACTTTTTTTAATATATAGTGTTTATGAATTTAAAATTTGTTTTATGTTGTTTATAAAGTATATTAAAAGGTGAACCTCTATACAACGAATTTTCCATAAAACAAACTTTTTCCCGAGATTTAGCGACTTAGTTATATAGAGGTCCCCCCGACGGTATTAATTATTTTTTTCTAAAGGATTTTTTAGTTACTAGAAAGAGTTGCACACGTTAAATTCTAATTGTAAAATACAAATTTATATTAATTTAAATGTGTTTCTATAGTTACGTAGATCGGGGTTCGGAGATTTTCTGCTACCAGTTCAAAGAGTAGGGCCCAGTGGCAGAGCGGTAAGATATCGCGCTTCCACACCACAGGTTCGAGATTCTATCCTCGGGCTGGGCAAGGTCAAGTCAGCCTTTCATCCCTCCTGCAGTTTGTCGATAAATGAGTACCATGCTTGCTTGGGGACTTAAACACTGGGGGTTTCGCTTCAGGCTAATTACCTAATCGGGACATCTGCTCATGCACCTCAGCTCCGAATGATCACGTATACTGGGATGGGCACAGTAGTCCCTGGCCCTAATGGGCTGTTGCGCCACTGAGTTTGAGTTAAAATAGAACAGTTCCTTATGAGTGATAAAAACTTATTGTCGAAAAACAATTCTTATAGGATACAGCCGTAAATTTCGCACGATAAATCCCAAAAGTTTTTCACATCTTCTACAGCGCTCACGCACAATTATCAGTGTCTACAGCCGTACAAGTCCTTCCTTACTCAGTGGCTTGAAAGCCCAGGATGGGCCTTGGCCTTCTCAAGAAGCCTTTTTCCGGGCCAGCCTTCTTCCTGCTAGTGTGTTCTTCAATTCTTAGTTCTCAAAACTAGGAGATCTTTTTCTAGACCATCAGTCCATTTAAGATTTGGCTTGCCCTTTCTTCGTGAGCCAATTGGTTGGACATTGAAGACTGTTTTTATTGGCGTGGTCTTCTTTCATTCTGACTACACGACCTGCTTATTTAATTCGTCGTATTTTGATGAAGTTAACAATCTCAGATTTTTTATATGATGGATAAAGCCCGAGATTTGATCTTCTTCGCCCCGTTCCATTTCCTCCAAAAATAAAGCTTGAAATTTTCCTTTCGTGTAGATACTTATGTCCTCATCTGTTCGAGACCTGGACCAAGTTTCGCATGCATAAGTTAATGCTGATTTTAAAAGACTTTTATACAGTAGAACAGGGGTGGGCAGACTTTTCCAGGGTACGAGCTACTTCTAATTTTTTCAGGGGGTTGCGGTCCACGAGTGTCAGTGGAGGATACAAGGAGGGGGTGTCCACGGGTCCAGACCCATCCTTGATTTTTTCCTCGATTGATTTTAATCCCATGTATATAGTATGTGAAACGTAATTAATTCTTATGAAAAATTTTTAATTAATGCTGATTATTTATTCGGCAATTTATTTTTAATTCTTTTTTGTTTCTGACAGGCTACAAAATCAAAAAAAAAGTGTTTGGTTGCATATTGCGGTATATGATACTAAAATTGTAAGCATTCAACCCTCTTTCCCCTTGAAAAATTCTTGTATGCGGCGATGCGCAGAGTCATACGAGGTGAGGTAGGATAAGACCTACAATATTTATTTTATAACTTAAATGTAATAAATACGGAATATGTACTTATTACAGAACTAAAATTTTAAAAAAAGCACACACTTTTGAAAACCGCGTTTAAAGCAAAACGCAAGATACAAACACAATAATAATAGCCCCAAGTATATGAAATGCGTTTGTTATGAAAGAATTCAAAATACATACAAAAATAAAGCATTTTTATCTCAAGTTAGGTGTTGTTATAGTCAGCAGAAGACGTCTGTGTATTTCAACCAATCGAATATTTCCCTTTATAATTACTAACAGCTAAATCTTCAGAGGGTCACCCCAAAATGTCTTTGCGGTCCACTGGTCGATCGCGATCGATTTAATGCTCACCCCGGCAGTAGAATCATTGTTTTTCTTTTTATTCAATTCCATTTCATATATTTTCGTATTTCATTAAGACATCTATTAGCCATAGTAATTCTCTTTTGGATTTCAGTAGCAGAATCATTTTTATTGCTAATTTCCGAACCTAAATGAGTGAAACTGTCAACAACTTCAAAATTATACTCTTGAATTTTAAAGTGTGAATTGTTAAGATATGATTAAGGGCACAGCCGTACAAGTATGTTTATTCGCAGGCAACTGCTCGATTATTTCAACGGCCAAAGTAATACTGACAGCTGCTGCTATTCTTTGCCCTTAAGCTCTTTATCGAAAAACCCTCTCATATCATAAATCGTAATATTGATAGATTCCATTGAAACGCCATCATAATCTAAGGGTCGACGTTGCTTGCGAATATTAGAATTTTTATCATAAAATAAATACAACAAAAAGTAATGTTAACGTATTAAACATCCAGATATAAATTATTCTCACTATTTTAGGTATTAGTTACACGAAATGCGTAACAATAGTGTTTAAGATGGGTAAATAATTTGATTTTTCAGAGAGATAGAGTTACAATTTTACACGTCCTCTGTCTATGGGGAAGCAATTTATAATTATTTTCGTTTTAAGTGTCATTAGTAAAAAAAAATATGTAGATCGTTGCAAGGTAAAATGTAGAGAATAATCTCTTGCAAACTCTTAAACTACAATTAAAGTGAATACTTAACGTTTTGTTAAGTCACATCACGTAAAAGAAGGGCTAAAAAACCCGACAGAAATGCAATTACATTTCTGAAATCCAAATTGACGGAGTAATTAATTCTTAAGTATTAGTTTGTTTTTAAGGTATTACAAATAAAAGCAAAAAAGAGACCCTATTTTTAACCGTTGCCTTCCAAAATTCGAAAATACTAATTAATCGCTGATTATTTACAGCCGAAACTCGACTTCAATTAAACAAGTAAACAAAATAAAACAAATCTCTTATATCATGCAGTTCTGAAACAAAAAGAATTTTCGAAGGCCGAAAATCGTAATAAAAAGATTATAACTTTTGATTTATCTCTTAAATAAGATATTTTAGAGCGAAATTTCTAAAACACGCCATTATAAGAGAAGCTGCGCTAATTAATATCATTTTAAGTTGAGGAGTCAAAAAAAAAAGACTGATAAAGATTTCGATTACATTTAGTAACTTATTTTCCTATTAAATAACAATAAAAGAAAGAAAAGTTAACGTTGTTTTCCATTTTATTTCTGGAAATTATCCGAGCTGAACCGATTTTGTAACAACAACTAAGAACATAAAGGGAAAGCAAAGAACGTGATTAAACAATTTTTCTTTATATTTTGCTTTTCATTTATATCATATATTTTAAATTATTTTTTTAAAATGAAAATGAGTCATTTTAAGCATTGCAATTTTTTCTGAAAAGAAACAAATTATATGGTTTCAAGTGAGGAATGATAAAATATTCAACCAATATTTTTATTGTTTGTTTCGTTTTCTGTTCCATTGATGTATGCTTACCTCCAATTTATGGGAATGAAATAATTATCAAATTAACGCAGTCATTTTGGCGAAATTATTACGTAAAAAAATTATGATTATATCTTTGCATTTTAAATGTATTATTTCTCTGTCTAAATCGAAATGACAAATGTTTGCGGAAGCTTTTAACATTAAAAAAATATACCATAAACTTAACAAGTTATTCTTCTGCATTTTGATGGCATGCCAGTAAGCCGACT
Source organism: Trichonephila clavipes (assembly GCA_019973935.1). Lineage (NCBI taxonomy): Eukaryota > Metazoa > Arthropoda > Arachnida > Araneae > Nephilidae > Trichonephila > Trichonephila clavipes. The sequence goes on from BMAU01020585.1 coordinate 399,584, forward strand.
TATTTCATTAATGGATTTTCAGTATTGCAGTAACTATGATTCTAAGAAAATCTATCTTTTTCTTTCAAAATTCTCGGATAATTTTTGATAAACGGAAGATTTAAAATTTATTTATTTTTCTTTTTTATTCTAAGGTTATGTTGCTCGTGGTAAAAAATTGAGAGATTTAGTTCAACCTTTCCCAAATGTTCACGAAAATAGATGTAAAGAAACTCAAAATGGCAAATGTAAAGCTACATTTACTATTTGTGAGCATAATTAATTGTTGTCAAGAATGCAATGTCAGAATGAAAAGTTTTAATTGAGGGTTTCATAAGATTAATGATACTTTGTAAAATTTTAAAAATGAACAAAATTACTATGAGAAAAATGACGAGTTTTCACCTGCAAACTACTTAGTTCAATCATTTGGATCCTTTTCTCTGAAAACAAAAATCTTTTCTTAATTTAAATATAAATAACAGATGATTTTTTCAGATTTTTCCTACACCAAATTAAAACTCAAAAATAGTGAAAGCACACTTCTTTAGCTAGATGAAGGAGCTGGAAAGCCTTTTGAATTTTATTTTTTCAATTTGACTTGGAAAAATAAAAGTTGAAAATTATTCTAAAGCTACTTTTAGAAAAATTGGTTGTTTTCAAGGGAATTTTACCAAGTTTTTACTAAAACAGGTAACACTGTATAAAATTTTTTAATACAATTATCATAATTTTCTCTATACAACTCTATATAACATACTCTTACTCTATACATTTACTCTATACAACATACATATTACGGTGATCTTCAAAATGAACCAAAATCGAAGAGAAATATTGAAATACAAAAGAAATTGCAAAAAATTGTACATAATAATAAGAATATTTTGACATTTTTAAAGTTTTTTCTTTATAAAAATTACCCTAAATGAAAAAATATTAAATCTACAACAAAATTTATGGTTCACTTTATGAAAAATCGTATAATAAACATTCTCACAAAATTTCAAAACGTTATCTGGTTTGGTTTTTAAGATATCATGTATCTGGTAAAGAGTTTCTTTCAAAAACATATTTTTGAGAAAAACTCATTTAAAGTTTTATCTTACTGCCCTTTTGCATAGAGTGATGTCTTTTAAAATCACTATAACTTTATTTCTATTTCACGTAAAGGAAAAAGAAAAACTGTTTTGGAAAGAAAATGTTCAAACTATAAAATTTTGAAATAAAAAAATGCCTTATGTAGACGAAAAAGGACATTTTCAAAGAAGGCAGTCTTTGTTAGAAACAGTCACAGATTCGTGCACCCACAGTAGCACGACACAAACTGAGAAGTGGTTGTCTATTTCTGCTCAAACATGTATTAAAGTATCTGAATCAAGTTCATTGATAACATTTGTGATGCGCTGTTTCAGCTTCACTGGATCAACAGGAAGAGGAGGGACGGAGACCTTATCCTTTACATACCCCCACATGAAGAAATCACGAAGTCAGGACTTCTGGATGCCATTGGGTATGTGGCATGCTGTAGTCCACGACTCGTCGAATCCACCGGTGAGGGTGATGTACATCGAAATAATCTTGAAGGTTGGACAACCATTGTGTTAGTGCACCATCCAATTGGAGAATAAAGTTGTCAATGTCGTCCCCAATCCACCCAAAAAAGTTAATATATTCCAAAGTGAATCTCGTGACATTTTGCTAAATTCAAGAACACATAAGGCTTTTTCCACAACAAACGAAGACATTGCCTCATTAGTCACATGACATACATGCGTCACTTCCCTCAAGGGTGAGACACAGACTTTAAGATGGATGTGACCTTATGGTTCACTGATGTATTTGATTGTTACTGTTTTAAAAAACATCTGGAAAACGTCTATTTTTTTATGAATCGCCCTGTATTTCTGATTTTTGTGATGGGATTGATTGTCACACTACCATGCTGAAAGAGAGTTATTGATGATGCAATCTTCCATTTGGATTCGCGGTCTGAGGCTCCAGTTGATGTAAGTAATATTAATATACAAATAAATATCGATACTTTTCCGTTTCGCCGGCGCAAGCGATAAATTCACCAAAAATGATACAACCGATGTCAAACGGAATATTCCCTCCAGTAACTTTTTACCACTCCATTTTTTAAACAAGCCATGGTCTTTTCTGATTAGTACCTTCTTTTTTATAATATACCAAAAATTGATGAAATACCAATGAAAATTAACATTAATATTTTTTATGCGCATATTGTGTGTTGTTAACAATAACACCAACTTGACGAGATTTACCTCGGGGAAACGGAAAAGTACATAAATATCTTATCATTTGGGTTTTAATTCCAAATGTTATGTCGAAGGAATTTTGAAATATTCTAAGCCTCAAACATAAACCATAAGGAATTAAAAATAAAATAAAATAAGAAAAACTTTTTTATCTTTAAGTTTTCCTTCAAAATGTATTTTGAGAACTAATCCATCTTTTTGAGTACTATTTTTAACCGCAAGAGAATGCAAGAATCTTTGCTATTTATTCCACGACACGAAATATGCGCAAAACATGTTTTTTCCCTCCCATTCTTATTCTCCAAAACATTTTCTGAAGGTGAACTCTTTTGGCTATAAAAATATTTATTGCTCCACCTCGATATCAAAAAGAACAAACATTCGAGAAAATAATAAAGTTTTTGTTCGAATGGAGAGACATATGTAAATAAGTACGAACAAAAATGCACGCAAGTATGTGTGGGAACAAAATACGTGGGGATTGAGTTTTACTTTTGAATTTCGTAATTTAGAAATAATGAATAAAATACATAGAATGAAAATTTAAGAACTTTAATGTTGTCGGCAACGCGATAGGAAAAATAAGTTATACTATCTTTCAGAAAGTAGTATTTAACGTCTTTTTAGATATTGCTCTTTTCAATCTTCAGAAATTGCTTAGTTTAATGGATCAGACACACATGTATAAGAAATCTGATGTGAAGTGATGCGAAAGAATAATCAGTTTTCTATCGGCTGAAAAAATGTACTTCTTTTCATCTTACTAACTCAGCGTTTCTCAAACTGTGGGGTTTGCCCATCTAGGGGGGCGTGATCACCTTACATTGGAGGCGGGAGTCTATCGAAAACAAAAGATTATTATTAAGCCAAACCAAATGCATTCTGGCATAACAAGAAATCAAATGCACATTTACGCTGATATAATACACTTGTGAATGTATCAATACTGCACCCAATGGATTTATTAATTAGTTTTTAACAGTACTTAGTGAAGGACAAGCTCAATTATGACCGGGGACCCTAGGGGCAGGTCACAAACAGAATTTAATACTTGATCATTTGTACGGTTTGTAATTTAGGTCGTATATTCTAACTTTATCGTCGAAATATATTATTACTGAATTCAATGCATTGTGTTAATGTATGGAAGGGGGGGGGGTGCGATGAAAATTATGATTGAAAATAGGGTCACAAATATAGAAAGTTTGAGAAGGAAGCATTGTACTAACTTATTTCCAGATTAGATTTTTGAAATGATTCTTGAAAAGGATTTTTGAATGAATTATATGAAAATTGTACGATACTGTAGTGACTCAAAATCATTCTTTGAAGTTTTAATCACTTGTTGTAAACCAGGGGAGGGCATAAAGTCGATCACGATCGACCGGTGGTGCGCCAAGACATTTTGAGGGTGACCCAATTTACTAAAAGAAACATATACTAAATACTATATGTGCATAGTAAAAGAAACATATTTAAGGAACACCGATACCAACTAGACTGGAGAATCTGCTTTTCACAATCGATGAGGCTGTGTTTACTAAGCAAATGATTCGATATACGCGCACTTTCATTGGAAGCGCACGACACGTTCCCATGAGTTTTCTTAACACGCCGATAGTAGCTGAGAATGAACGTTGATAATCAACTCTTCCCGAACAGCAAAGGATTGGTTACTGAGACAACACACGTCGGTTACAGATTCATTGGTCAATCGAATCTGTACGGAACCTTTCCACTAATCTTCTTAGGCATCTTTTTGGGAATATAAATTCGCGTATATTTCCAATCAACTCCAAGAAGATAAACGGGATATGCAAAGTAGATAAGGTATTTAAGTCGAGCGTTGTAAGCTAGCAGTCTTGAGGATGAGAATGGCTATTGAGCCAGCAACAGTAACCTCAATCTTAGAGGATTCCAGGATATTAAGATAGTGAAGACGTGCTGCTATTATACTGAAGAACGAGAAACCTTATATAACCAGCGGTAAATATAATTTACGTACGCTTAAAATAAGCGTTAGTTTAGTCAAATTAGTTAAAGTTAATGAAAGTTAATAATTCGAGTACGTGTGTATTTCTCGGACCTCCTATTTCGGTAGACCTTACTTGATCGTGAGCGTAATTATTGATTAGTTGCATAATTCGTAATTTAATTTAATAATAAAGGTATTTATTTGACGTAACATGTTATTATAGAGTTTTTTTGAAATTTGAAATAATAAATAATAATTATTATTATACAAAATGGTTTTTGGTCGTTCTTTGCCTCAAATTAATCTTGGTGTCCAGGGTTAGAGCTAGGGGGGGGTCTCCAGAAACGTATGTTCGCTATTCACTGCATTGAATACGTCCACGCTCCAAGGTCTATTATAACGTTTAATTGTTCACACATTTAACTAGACAACTTTGTGTTACTTGAGTTTTAATAGTAATCAGGGACGTAGCAACCTCCGTATCAATGATACGGGGCCCCCAAGTTACAGGGGCCCCAAGATGTGTAATTACAGTCCCACTAACAGGGCTTCTATATCTAAAAAAGGGACCCTTCAGAGCTAGCTACGCCAGTGATAGTAATCTATCATATTTTAAAAGAAAGGTAGAATGTAGTGTTAAGAAAAAAAACTGTAATACAGAATGCAGTTTTTCTTTACAATGGTGAATGCGAATGGTTTGTGCCATTCAAGTGTGGTACTTCCAAAAAAAAAGGAAACATTGAAAGGCATTTTACCAACATCACTGGGTGGAAAGAGAGAAAATTAGAGTAGCCCGTATCCTCGAAAAGTTTGCCCATCCATGTTGTAAACCTTTGCAAACTAATGTTTTAATAATCACCCAGCCACGCATTGCTGTGGCTTTTTTAATACGTTGATTTACTATTATTCTCAGCTATTTAATGCTGTCGAATTTATTTTGTGTTTACAATTTTGGAGAGTTGAATTTAAGCATAAAACAACATAAGTTTTTAATTCTGCATTTTATTCATCTCTTATTTGAGTAGAGTGAAATGTATGCACTATTTACGAAGTTGTTAGTAACAACACACAATATGAAGATTTAATTTTTTGTAAATGAGGTCAATAGCGTTGATTTTTAATATTATTGTTATCGTTCTAAATTATAACAGTAAATAACTTTTATATAATTAATCACTAATCGGTGCAAAATAATTTTTGATAACTTGTCTTTTGCCTACGCAAATAGATTTGGTGGTTTCCCTACACGTAAGCATGCACCATATTTGTGCCTATGCGATAAACTTATGTTTTCTATGTCCAAGACCCAAGTTGACATTGTTTGGCTTTGAAATTTGTTTATGGTCATCGCGAAAGCCTAACGAATTGGGAATTGAAGCCTTTTGAATGGTATTGCAGATTCTGACGGTATCAGTGGAATGCATGACAAAAGGACGATTTCTCCTTTAAACTTTACAATCAAAATGGTTGCTTAAGAAAAGATTCCCAGTAATTCTTTTGATGACCAAACGTGTACCGTTACATAATCTAGGTGTATTTAAGTTACGCAGCAGAATAAACAATGAACTAATCTTTAACCGAAGACTGTGAGGTGTCATTTCTAATACATCAAGGATATTAAAAAAATATTACAGGTTTGTTTTCATCAACAACAAAGTCGATTGATTTAAAAGGCATTAGATGATCTGGCAACAACCTTGTACCTGGAAGTCTGTTTCGCCAACATCAAAATTTTTTTTCTACCCAAGTAACAGTATTACGGAGCCAGTCATTATACCTAGATGATTTTACAGTACATCCGGGAAAACACCCAATCAGCTCCGTTTTTGTCTGAACGACAGTACAGAAATTGCCTGGCAATTTGATACATTGTGTATTTTGATCCAGTTTAATTTCAATGTTTCCAATATCCAGCAGTTGGTTAGAAAATATTTGCGCCGATGGATCATCTTGCAATTGAATTCACGTGTTTATGATCAATCGAAGTGTTTTAACGTTTCGACATAAATACCATTGTTTTAAACTTACGTTATTCTCGTTATTACGTTATGTTATTCTCGCAAGTCATTCGACTTGCAATTTATGTAGGAAATCACCACAGACAGTAATAGGACAGAACCACCGAATATTTTCTCGTTGCCATTTTAATCATACAAAGTTCTATGTACATCCTCGTGTGAGTGATTATGGGCCGCTGCAGATTATAATTGAACTCCTTTGAAATATCGTAGCCATTCCACTCTTTTTTTTTTTTAAAATATTATACATTGTGTGTCAGGTTTCTCATGAATGTCTAATGGCAGCTGTAATACTGAATGTGCATTGATCCACCATTTAAAAAGTGACGGCAATGCCTGAGGATGCAATTGCCAATGCAATGTTCTGTTGGTCGTATTTGCGTAAGGCTGCGCCTGAAAGTTTAGTAGCTATAGGGAATAAAAATACGGAGGTGGGATTCGAACGCAAAGCGATTTGACCTCATCCCGGCAATAACCAGAAAAATTAAGAAAGTTTCTGAAATCCGAATCCAGATTCTCGTTCCCCATCCCGAGTTGCATCTAGTGCCCCTCTAGTGAAGGGACAGGCAGTGTTATTGTTCGGCATTATCCGGCAAAGTTACTGGAGTTTCTAAAGTCCGACTTCAGATTCTTGTTCCCCTCCCAGAAAAACATAGGGCTTTGCACGCTCCAAGAATTTTAAGGCAAGTGCTGTCATGGTTCGCTTAAAATACTGTCGTCTAGCATTATTTAACATGGGAATTCTCGGATTAAATATTCGGATCAGCCGTCTCGAAATACGTCAGGGACCCACTTTTTGCGTCCCTACGTTTGCAAGTTAGACTGATACCCGTGTCCGCGCATATTACGGTCGTCCGGCATTAATCGATAAAAAAAGTTAACGGAACACCTAAAATCCGATATCAGATTCTCCGCTCCGAAACACACATGGACTGAATCTCGGTGCCCTAGCGCTTGCAAATTTAGCCGCTTGAGGGAATGAAAATTCGTAAGCGGGACTCGAACGCGAGGTCATTCTATTTAATTTCGACATTATCCTACAAATTTATGAGAGTTTTTGAAACCTTATTTCAGATTCTCGTTTTCCACCCCTAGACACAACCGGAGACTACTTTTGGCTTCCCGGAGCCGGCACGTTCAGTCGCTGGAAAGGTCATTAGGGTCATCCGGCATTACCCGATAAAGTTACGGGAATTTTTAATCTCCTATTTCAGATTCTCGTTCATCATTCCGAAAATTATTAGAAAAGTACATTTCCCCCTTCAAGACTTTTGAGGAAAGCTCCTGTCATGGTCCGCGTAATAGACAGTCGTCCAGAATTATCCGGCAAATTTGCGAAAAAATCTCATATCGGATATCGGATTCAAATTTACCGTCTCAAAATACGCCAGGGATCAAGTTTTCGCGCTTCAAGGCTTCTAAGGTAAACCCCTGCCAGGGGTTGTCTAAAAACGTTATTCCTGCATTATCCGGAAAAGTTGCGACAATTTCTTATATCGGATATCAGGTTGCCTGTTTCCAAATACGCCAGGACCAAGTTTTCACGCTCCATGGCTTTGAAGGTAAAGTCCTGCCAGGAAGTGTCTAAAATACGGTCATCCGGTATTGTCCAGTAAAGTTAAGGATATTTTTGAGATTCAATTCGAAATTCAGATTCCACGCCCCGAAATACACCAGGCAATGACTTTTCATGAACATTGGTTCACAAAATCTGCTTCCGCAAACACTCACACATTTCGACATTTTGTGAATTTTCCCGTTTCCTAGATCCTACGTATTTCCAGCAATAAAAAATAATGACGTCAAAAATTAAGATAAAAACTATCCTATATTTTAAGTTGGACGAAATGACATACAGTATGCAAAATTATGTCAGGATCGGTTGAGTAGTTTCGGAGTCTATCGTGGACAAACGCTGTGACACGTAATTTTTATATATAAAGATATAATTAACGTATCTAAAATGGGAGTAAAAATGGGCAAGAAGGGCATTTTTTTACCAATTCACCACGAGAACGTTTTTTAATTAAATGCTAAATGGTTCTCGTTCAAAGTACGCATGTAATAGGCGTGTTTGCCGAGTAATGTTCAATAACTCGTGCCCGGCGTTGTGGAGTTATAGGTTCGAACCATGATGAGACTGAAGACTCTTCGAGTAGAGGGAATCTGTTGATACTTGAAATTTTCATGTCGGCTTAGTGTGGAGGTGTCATCCTTGTCACTTGAACGAAATTTAAAATTACAGTGTTATTCATCATTAGCCCTCGCGGTAATTCGAAATTCGTTTTTTGCATTCTTTCTTTAAAAATGATAAAAAAAACCTCTGCTACACATTTAATGTACACAGGTGAAAGCAGTTGAAGGGACAAATGTTTCATGTTTCTTACTTTTTTTTTGTATTTAAAAAATATTAAAAAAGCAATTAAAACCAAACCTGGCCAAAATATCTTTCGATTTAAGACCAATATACGGGAAAACAAAAATGGGCAAAACCTACGCCACAAATAGGAAAACTGGTCACTTGTCCAGTACCACAGCTGATCGACACCCTGTCAGTCACAGAAATACATGTCTAATAGAGTGGTATGGTCATCTCTCTCTCTCTCTCTCTCTCTCTCTAACACTTACACAATTCTCGCATTGGTGTTTTATACTGTTTACTTATCAACCCCTGTGGCAACTACACCCATTCTTGAACCAAAGCGCTCTTGAACTCATCGATGGTCATAGAGTTGGTCTTCGAGCTGCAATTGAGCATCCAAGAACGTCCTATACCTGTTCTATGGGATTAAGGTCAGGGGACATCGCAGGCCATTCCAATCGTTGAATATCCTCCGATTAGAGGTGTTCGTCCACCTAGCTTTAATTGTGATCATTACTTTAGTTTATCCAAGTAACATATTTTTTTAGGATAGAGTATCATACAATTTAGTTTAAACAGTCCTTACAGAATGCTAGTTTTATGTTGGTCAACTTATAAAGCACTTCATATTGCTGTAAAAGTTACCATGCAGGATTGTTAAATCATTTTACAGCTACTGTTTTTATATAAGTGTCTGCATTTTCTATTGTTAGATCGTAATAAAAATGCAGCAATATGTGTTCGAATGAAATCAATATTTCCAATAAAATTCACAAATAGTAAAACGCACAACAAAGAAAAATTGAAGAATATTATTTTTAAATTCTATATACAATTTTTTTCTTATATTTTGTTTATAAAGACTAAGTATTGCGAAAAAAAAATGTGAAACTTCTCAAATTAACTAAAATATGCTCGAACATTTTTTTCAAAATTTTTCTTATAAAAATGTAAAATACAGATAAACGTTTGATTATAAAAAACTACTAAAAGTAATTTACTGTAAAATGCCTCTTCGCAACTGTGTAATACTTGTCATTATTCGAAATTCAAATCAATCATTTTAAAAGAAACGAGGATCTTTTTCACCATCATTTAATATGAAATTTTAATTACATTAGATGGTATGAATCGGTTGTTAAACAAAACATTTTCTTATTAACAGTTATGGCAATAGTAATAAAAATGCATACTCACACAATGAATAATTTTCTTAAATTATTTTCATACGAGTCAAGTCACATGGAAAATGGTATTTTATAAATACTAAGATTTAAGTAGATTATTATAAGTAAGATATATTTTAAATTTAAACTAGTTTCGATGTTAATATTGATTTCTTGGAAGGCAGAATGTAATAATTTAAAGCAATAATGTTAAATATTTTAAGAACTTTTAAGTTATTTTTCACTATAATATGAAGCTTGATAAAAATGAAAAGTTGTGTTGGTTAAAGTTTTTTTATTTTTTGTCTGGAGTATCAGATAAGTGGTTCCACTGTCAGTACAAATCATCCGTCTTTTTTGTTTCTTACTAATGGTATTTGTTCATTCTGAATATCGAAGAAACGATACAAAAAGTCGGGGATTAATGCTGTCATCTAGCTTCATACCAAATCGGAGATTATTACATGACGTCACAAAAGCGTGTGATTTACGATCCGAAAATGTCTCCTACAAGAATATTTTATTTTTTCAAAGCAGATGCAAACACTTAATGCACTAAAAATATACCAAACCAAATCACTCGCCATTTTGGGTTTTTATTTTACCCGAAAAATTTTATCCTGAGTTACAATGTAAAAAAAAGGAAAAGAAAAGACGTTCAACTTTAGCTTTAATAGCTTCTATTTCTTTAATGAAAAAGGCACGTGTGCTTATGACCACACGATAAAAGTGATAGCTTCAAATTCTGTAATGTTATTTCAGGGATTAGTTTGGTGAATAAAAAACAAGAGGGGACATTAGTATTATCCTTTAAAATTATTTATTCATGTGTTTGTACTCAAAGTAATATTTTTGTGCGAAATATACAATCATATTTGTGAATTAGTTGTATTCTAAGAAGAAAACAATAGGTTTATAGTAGCTCACACAAATAGGTTATAAATACTTTCGATTCAAAATTTTATTTAAATATCTATAAAGAAACTCCGTCAAGTGTGTTGTTCCGTACTTTTTCGTGCTTTCATTTGGATCATTTGACATAATTAAATGGAATTTAGATTTTTTAAAAAGTCTACTTATATAAGGTTTCAATTTGTCTCTTGAAATATATCTACTTTAAAATTCCCACTTAAAATCATAGGTAACTTGTTCAGAAGACCCGATCCGGGCTTTATGAATTTTGGTTTTGATGTAATGATTTTCAATTATATCTATGAATTAATTTAAGCAAAGTGATAGTAAGGCAGATAGTTCATTGGGCAGACAGGAATCTACACTGGTGTACAAAAATTAAGGACGAGACGGTTTTTTCAATATAACTTTGTACAAAAGCTTTCCAAATCAACACATTTAATACCGTAAGATCCCCAATACGTAAGGACATGTGTAATGTAAGCAACACTTACTAAAAGAGAAATTAGAGGGATAAAAGGAAGCTTGTTTGAAAAAGTAGCATGGAGCGCAATGCGACTGAAGGCCGAAACATCCCTGTAATGGGTGTCCAGCAAGAAACATCCGGTCTTTAGTAGCGGATATGGTCTCCCCTGACTGCTAGGCAGGTTTCACAGCGTCTGCCCATTCTGAGAATGAGAGTGTCAATGAGTTGTTGAGGCATTGCTGCCCATTCGTCTTGCAGAGCCAATCGAAGCTCCCGAATCGTTACTGGTGGTAAGGTACGAGCTGCCAAGCGTCTGCCTAGAAAATCCCATACATGCTCGATGGGATTGAGATCTGGAGATTGTGCCGGCCAATCCCCACACGTTCAATATCCTCACTCTCTAAGAGCTGTTCGGCAGCTACTGTGCGATGACATGGTGCATTGTCGTCCATGAAAAGGAACTGCAGACCCATAGCGCCTCTAAAAAGACGCACATATGGAAGAAGAATCTCGTTACAATAACGGGTCCCGTTGACTGAACCTGCGTCGAAGATGTGAAGGTCTGTACGACTTCCAAGCATGATGCCTCCTCAAACGAGAACACCGCGACCTCCATACCTGTCCCTTTCAATGAAGGATGATTGTGGCTTCCCGGCTCTCTCCAGATGAGTACGCGATGAGAATCGCTACTCAAACTGAATCTGCTCTCATCTGTAAATAGTACTCGTCCCCATTCATTGTCTCTCCAATTCCGGTGTTCCCGGCACCACAGAGAACGCCTTCTCCGATGGGCAGGCGTTAAAGGTACACACCGTACAGGGCGTCGTGCAAACAGACCACCACCGTGCAGTCTTCTGGCCACGGTAAAACGCGATATCGGTCGTCCAGTCGCCTGTGTCGTGTGTCTAGCGATTTCTCCCGCTGTCTTCTGCCTGTTTCTTCTGGCCTGTAAGACAATGTACCGGTCATCTGCGGGTGTGGTTCTTCGTGGACGACCACTACTGAACCCCTGGATAGCTGTTCCTGTAGTTTGAAATTGTCTCCAAAGTCGTGAAACGATGCTGTGAGCAATTCCGAACTCTGCAGCCACACTTGTCACACTGCGGCCTTCTTCCAACTTCCCAATGATTCGACCTCGGGTAAAAGCATCCAGATGTCGTCTAACAGATTGATTATTCGCCATTTCTCGCTGAGGCAGCAACTCGGTGTGATTTTAACTGCTATACGGCGTGCAATCTCTTTGCCAGAAATACTGATCTTACACCGACAACATGCTTTATACTACTCAGACACTCCCCCATTACGTCTACCTGCATATCTGCGTATGTGCTACCGTACATCACCTTACTTAATCTCCTGATTGGTCTTTCTGTCCGCTCTGCCTCTTCGTTCAGCTGATATGTTAATTTTTCGACTTCGTCCTTAATTTTTGCACACCAGTGTAGGTCAACGCATTTAAAAAGGGATTTAATCAGAAGATTTACATATTATAATCTATAGCTTATATTAGCTCTTTTGTCATTGCATGGAAGTTTTGCATAATATATCCAGTACTGCTTCAAGGTAAGTCTTCTTAATTATATTTTGTTTTCTTGTATTTAAATTATTTAATGTAACTTTTTCTTAATATATACCTGTATACTTAGTTCTCTTATTTTAAATTTTTAGTTGTTTTAATTTTCTTTTTAAACTCAAAGTATATTTGAGTAATGTGATTAATAGAACTATTTGTTTATTGCTATTCTGATTCGCTTACAAAAATAGATTTTTATTCTTAAATTCACTGCAATATTGCTAATGATAATTATACTACAGCCGGACCTCTATACAACAAAGTCGCTAAATCCCGGAAAAAATTCGTTGTATGGAAAATTCGTAATACAGAGGTTCATCCTTTAATATACTTTATAAACCACATAAAACAAGTTTTAAATTCTTACACACTATATATTGAAAAAAGTAATTATTCACACCTTTTTTTTTAAAAAATTAATATATGTTTATTTTGCATATCTTACCCATCAAAAAAGAAAGAAAAAACTACAAGGTTGTGAAGATCCCCTTGGATCTCACTTTGAGAACGAGAATGATTTAGAGTCAAAGAAGAACCAGTAGCCATTTTAATGAATAACTTTCTTTATTTGGTTATCTTTCCCAAATAGAATTAAAGACTTTTAATAACAAATAATTCAAATTAGCTATATGACGTTTAAAAGGGACTTTCCTTTATATTAACTTAAATATTTAATGATCCAATTAATTAACAATTAGAATATCGATCACGCAGAGATTACCGCGATAAGAGATCCCAGAATTATATTCGATGATATTCCTATTGAACATTTAACTTTAATCTCACTCCTAATATAAAGCTTTAATGAAACTTTAATTATAAATCAATATTTATCACACTGCAGCTCAGCTCTTCCTGAGATTTATCCACCTAGAAATCTTCAATAATAAATCTCTAATTTCACTATTATACCTTTCTGCTTCAATCTCTCTCTCATACTGCTTTTTACTTTACTATTCCGTTTAACTTAAATACTTTATCTAATCTGCATAACAAGGAATCCTGTCCTCTTTTTGGAGCTGATTGGAAATAGGTAGGGGAATTAAATTTCCCTAAAAAAGACGACTCAGAAGGTTAGTGATAAAGTTCCGTATAGGTTTGTCACAAGGTAAACAAGAAAAAAGAATGTGTAATGACCCACTGTATTTACAATATTAAGAAAATAATATAAAACTAAATTTTAAGGAAATTTTATTATTTAAAGCATACAAGTAATATTAAACATACATTATTTTTTAATCAGAACAGTCCACGGGGACACGGGACAACTCCGCTGAGGGTGAAAGAGGATATCGAAGATGTTTCTAATGAACTGGGCAATGGGGTTAAAGGTTGCACTTCTTCACATCTCTATTTCTCTCGGTGAGTTAGGATCTAATAAAACCAGTTCAAGATTTATGACCACCCTAAAATGTGTTAAAGATAGAATAACTTGAAATTTTTTCAAAAAAATACTTTAAAAAAAAGATGAAAAATTGAATCACAAAAAGTACTTCTTTATATAAAAAGTGCACTTCGCTTTAGAGAGATTATTTTACGAAGAAAATCGTGAAATGTTCAAGGTTCGCTATATAGCAAAATTTACAATACAGAGGTTCGACTGTATTTACATAGCTGCATAAGAATTTGTTCTTTTTCTACATTTTGTTTAATTTTAGTGTAGGATTTTTCTCTCCCTAAGCCTATTTTTTAAAAATATTACATGTTTCATTTTCATGCTTCAACTAGGATTTGAAAGAATCTCGCATTTATTTTCGTAGAAAGAGGTAGTGGGGGTGCCCCTCTTAGATCGAAACTAGGAACTTTACTTTTGAGGTGTATTGGTGGGGGACAAACTGCTGCGTTTCATGTCGTTTCGGAGTGGCGGAAGGAAGGGGGAAACGTCCCTTCTTCTTTTCTTTTTAGGGGTGTGTATGTCGAGGACGATCTGGTACGAGTACGATTTCCGACTAAAGACGAAAAAAGCTGAATGAGTGTGACAAACCAGAGTGGACGTTCACTCAAGTTCACTCTCCAGCAAAACGTGCCTGCAGAAGTTATCACTTTGAAAATAAAAATGACCTCTTATGGAAAAAAAAATTTCTAGAAAGTAACAAAATTAGTATTTCATATCTCCCCTCCCCCCTCGTTGCAAAATTGCCAGTTGGTGCTTATTTTACCTTGTCGGATTTTCTGGAAGTAATTCATAGTCAGTTGGCGATAGTAGTAGTTAAATGGAAGCCTAATATCAGGGAAACAAACTAAAATGTGCCAATTGGGCATTGAAAATGAGTGATGTAATGTGTGATTCCATTAACACTCAGTTGCCAGGTCTATGTTTTCTGAATCCCGGGTTAGGTTGACCGTGTTATGCGATTAATATAAGTTCCAATATTGATATTAATATTCTTTGTGATTTTCAGTTTGTCACGAAAGAGAAGTGTAGTACAGGCGTCCCTCATACAACACTGTTTCAATTTTACACGGTAGTTATTATAACATGGATTAAATATCACACGGCACCCGCACGTTGCTTCCGAAAATATTTTTAATGTTGCATCGGTCGTTAATTTAAATTTAACTGATCTGGAAGAAGGAACAGCTTTAGCTAAGAAAATTATAAACTTTTTGTTGCAAACTATCCTTCAGTAGTAAGTAGCTGAAAATTTATAAGATGTTTGCAAAGTTCTTAAGCTCCTTTGTGGTGACCCCCCTGGGTCTCACCTTGAACACCAAGATTAATTTGAGGCAAAGAACCAATAAGAGCCATTTTGAATAATAATAATATTTATTTATTATTATAATTTTCTCAAAAAAATCTCTGATAACATATAATAGTATTATGTTACGTCACTTAAAGGGATTTGCCTTTATATTAAATTAAATTACTAAGAATGCAATTAATTAATAACTAAGCTCAAGCTCAAGTAAGGTTTACCGAAATAGGAGATCCGAGAAATACACGTACTCAAATTCTTAACTTTCATTAACTTTAACTAAGTTGCTTAAACTGACGCTTATTTTAAGCGTACGTAAATTATATTTACCGCTGGCTTATATCAGCTTTCTGGTACGTCTAGCAGCACGACGTCGTGACGAATCTAATCTCCTTGAATACGTTTAAAGTTACTGGCTCAATAGCCTTCCATCAACTTTCTTGCTATCTCGCAACGCTCGACTTAAATACCTTATCTAATTTAAATATCCCGTACATGTTTTTGGAGTTGATTGGAAATAAACGCGAATTTATTTTCCCCAAAAAGACGCCTAAGAAGATTAGTGGAAAGGTTCCGTACAGATTCGTCACACCTTATAGAGAAATTCTGAAAGAATTGAAAGGTCGAAACAGATAGGTAATTGCAACTGTCACATGTTTTTAATAATGATGGAGAAATAATTAGTGAAGAGAGAGGAGTTTCAACTATATATATATAACTTTGTGTGAGAAAAAATAGGTTCGCTGTAATTTGTTGAGGAGAGTAATGATGTGTGTGTATGAAAATTAAGTATTTAATCCTATTAAGCCGTTTCTATTTATTTTATAATAATTATAAATTTTGAACATGTTTTTTTTGTTGTATTTTGAATTTTTGTGTTTCATCTTTTTGTGTGTGCTTAAGAAATTGAATTTAACTTGCTTTTTCATTTATATGTTTTATAGGAACAAAAAAAATTCAGTTGTCATAAAACCTAATATTTAAAGATTTGTTTTCTATATAACCACGATACACATTGCCTTGATTTATATTGTTTCAAAGTTTCATATAACATGGATCCGTACAGCACGGTACATAGTGCCCTGATTTATATAATGTACGTACATTATTAGTTTAATAAATAAAATAACAATTCACACACAAATAAATAAAAAAGTTAACACGATTTCGATATAACGCGGGACGAATTAACCATGTTATGTACGAGTGCTTCCTTAACACGGTGACACTTAAAATATTTAAAGGAAGTTGAGTTTGTCGTATTATTAATAATTCACAAATGATGCTTGTTCTTTTACTACTTTTCTAACCTTTACCTGTTGCATGCCAAATCTTATTTAGTGCGTGTTATTCCCTTTTAACCCTATTCAAAATACCTTCGAAATAGGTGTTGATTGCTTCGAGGACATTACTCACAATTGCTCTCGGAACCCTTTTAACAAATATCCTCTTCAGCTCTTATCCTTACTTCTGACATTATTTTCAATAATATTAAAAGTTATTTAATGGAGGAAAAATCATTATCTCTTAAAATTTAGCCCATACCAAATGGATCCATTTGCAGCTGTTGTCAATAATCGGGATATCTTGAAAACAATCTCATACAAAAATGCTGCGCGCTTTCTCATTGGACATACTTTTTTTTACAGACACCAAAGAATATCCTCCCGAATGTCCATCATACAGTTACTTGCGCTGTTCATCACAAATTAATTTACTGTACAGTATTTGATCTCTCATGTCAGGTTCTTTTTAATTCATCCATTTTAATCTTGTCTGATCTGGTAATAGAACATCCAGAACAGAATGTATCTACTTTTGCTTTAAAAATTGAATTTTCTTACCTTATGCAAGATTTTTTTTCTTATAATTTTTTATACTGTCTTTGACCAGCATTAAAGGCCATATTTTCCAATTAAATTAACATTTTTAAGAAATTTTTTGACACATCATCGTTTTTTTTTGTTGTGTAACTGTCGCGTGAACATACTTATTTTTCAAAAAATAAGTAATGCAATTTTACTATTTAAAGCCAATTCTACTTCGTAAGAAAAATGTACTAGCACCCTTTGTTACACCCAATTGTAACTTCAACAGAAATAACGCAGAAAAAAATTTTAATAAAAAAAATACAAATGTAATAAATTAATTAATATTTGAAAAAATGTATTAACATCAAGTGCCCTCCACTACAAATTTAAAAAATGCATTTGAACTTAAATGGATGAATAAAAAGTATTTAATTAAAGACTAAAAATTAGAGAACAAGAATATATATACTATATATATATATATATATATATATATATATATATATATATACTCCTGGACAAAAAAATAGCGCACCATGAAATAATTGTGGGATCGTAACGAAACTTGCCACTTGCCATGATGGTACCTGCCGGGGAGATATGCAAATGATTAGAAATGCAGCCTGATTGCGCATTACCTGTAGCCAATAGAGGACGTTTAACGTCGTTCTCTGTAAAGTATAAAACAGGTAACCAAAGCTTGTTTGAATGTGCTGAATCGTTTACAAAGCAAGAGCTGAGGTAGACAGGCCATTACGCCGTTTTCGAAGAAAATATGAGCAGCTGTCGCAGTTTGAGAGGGGGGGAGTGGAATCATCGGTATTATGGAATCTGGGTGGTCAGCTAGCGCAGTGTTTATCAAACTTTCAATACTGGCGACCCAATTTTCAATCATAATTTCTGTCTCGCCCCCCTGTACAACAATAATGTATTTACTGCAAAAAAATGCACTTTGAGAGAGAGACGCTAAAGTTACAATACGATCTTAATTATAAACCGTACAAATTAATACGATAAGTATATTAAATTTTGTGTATATGTAACATTTAAGTAATATATATATTTTAAGAAAATTACTTAAAAGTATATATTACTTACTTATTATTATGTTATTTTTCTTTCTCTAATTTTTAAATTGGAACAGATCGCAAAAAGATATATTTTATTAAAGATTTATTTCCTTCAGCATTCATTTCTCAAAGTACAAATGTCATTAGAAAAATAGTCTAGTCAATGTTGCTCTCTATCATATCCATCACATCTGGCATTATAGGGTACGTTTGTGTGAGTCTGGGCAACCTATCGGACGTCTGCGCAAAACAAGTAAAAATGCTTTTCCTCGTACAATTCCAGTCAGTTTTGGTCGACTCGATACTCCTATAGCTACCGAATCTAGCTTGAATGTACATTTTTTAATTTGCACGTTAATTGTAATTCACGGTAATTAAGTATTTACGGCAGTAGATTAAAACAAAATCATACATACATTTTTAAATCGTAAGCAAACATTCGATGATAATAAAGAATCAACAAGTACACAGACGAACGAGCATGGTTCCGAAAATTAAATCAAGGCGATATTCCCAAAAATACTTAAATTTTGGATTTACCACTACTGAAATAAATGATGGGAAAAAAAGCCCCTGCTCGATATGTGTTAAAACTTACAAATCTGTAGAACAACATGTGAAAGTTGTTTTTAAAACATGTAAAATCATTTAGCTATGTTGGCAAAGAATTTTAAAAAGTATTTTCTGGATGAGGACAGCTTGGTAGCAATTTACGAGTGAATGAGGGATCTATTTCAAGATACTCCAGAAGGGCTCTCAACTTCCGAAGAAGAAATCTACATAGATTTCCCATCCAGTGAAAAATTAAAAGGCAATTTTGTAATAAATCGCTCTTTGAAATTTGGGTAGAAGTGGATGAGGAATTATCTGTACTGAAAACAAAAGCACTTCGTATACTATTACCATTTTCAACATCCTTCCTTTGTTAAACCGGATTTTCTGCGGTGGATGCTTTGAAGACAAAACATAGATCTCATCTAAATATAGAAAAATAACTCTTTAAGTGTCAATTTCTGATATTAAACCTTCCTTTGAAGAACTTTCCTCTACAAGACAAGCACGTGGAAGTCCCTAATAATTATTAAACTTGTTCTTAATTTAGTAATAAGATTGGTTGATTGAATATTAACGTCGCACTGTTCAGCTGCACAAGGGCTTTTGACGCCGGACCACGTAATTTTGAACCATGGCCAAGTGACGTGGACGACACCTGAGCTGGCACCCTTCTCTCCTAACTACCACACCACACCAACGGGAGTACGTTACATTTCTCGACAGATTTAACGTGCATCGCTGCCCTACACGGCGGGTCTTTAGTGGTAGTTTAGTGGTAGCCTGAGCTCGAACTCGTGACAAGGCAAGCCACGATCCGATACCTATACCACTCGGCTACCGTGGCCAAATTTAGTAATAAGGAATTATTTATAAAATACGTTCTTCAGTACTGATACATTAAACGTATACTGGCTGAAACACCGAATCTTCGCACGAGTTCATTTTTTAAAAAAATAAAACATTATTCTCGATATAATAGCTGAACTGTAAGGAGAGTAAAACTGCGTGCACGACATTGTATACAAAAATGTAAAATGATTTTTTTTTAGATAAATGCTATAATTGTAAATAACTGTTTAAAAGAACTGTAATTTTAAACCTCACAGAATTAGCGTTTAGAATTAATGTTAAATAATGAAAAAGAATATAAAATTCCTATGAAGAATAATTGTGTTACTTTTTAACATTTAAATCGAGAAGACTTCAAAATGTTTTAACCCGGGAGCAGGCGCGTACTCGATACTAACGCTAATGGTAGTGCGGGGGACTCAGTCACCCCACTCATTTGTTTATAATTATTTTTACTGTACATGATACAAATCGGAATTCTAGTGAATATTTTAATTTATAGAAATTATACTTACCTTCTTTCAAGGACTATTCAATTCTTTGATGATTTGAAAAAAAATCCAATAATACTGAACTAAAATGATTCAAAATTACAAGACCATAATAAAGGACGCAAATCAGACACTTTTCCCTAATATTACAGAAATGTTAAATCAATCAATTCTTTTCCAAATATCGTAAAACTATTATTTACAATTTCCCTAAACGAAAAGCAAACGCATAAAAGATGGGACGGCAACAATATTGAATAACCATACCATAAGATTGAAGGTCAATCAAATGATTAGCAAACGTACCATGCAGCCTGGCTGAAAAGTGAATCATGTCTTTCTTTTCTTTTTCTACAACTAATGTACAGTATTTCAATAATAACTGCAGGGATGAATTGTTTATCTTCTTAGAATTTTTCTCAGGGTCTGGGTTTCGTTTTTCTTTTAACGAGTAATATTTTATGTTAAAACGTAATAAAAAATCTCTCATTGAGGAAATACAGCAAATAAAACAAATGTTTTTTTCTTTAATTCGGTTTTAGGATCAAAGATAGCTATTTGATGACGGGAAAAAGTCAGATAATAAACATAAATTATGTCAGTGTTGTTGTGTGTATTTTTTTTTATTATGGAAGAAAGCATTTTGTTTTACTTCTCTTTCCGGTTATTTTTTTAAAAAAAATCTTTAAATTTTCGATATGCTCGTGCCCCCCAGGGGGGCGCGCCCCACACTTTGAGAAACACTGATCTAGCAAATAGCTCGTCAATTAGGCGGCTCTGATTGTGTTGTAAGGAGGTGTTGGGACGTGTGGATCCGAGAAATGTACTTTACAGAAAGACCAGGCACAGGACGCTCTCGACAGACCAGTCGTCGAGAAGACCGCCACATCGTAAAAAATGCACGCGTACAGCAAACTACTTCATCGGTCGCTGTCCAGGCACAGGAAGCACCTTCATTAGGGACCACTGTGTCTTCTCGAACCATACGAAGGCGCCTAGCTGAAGGACATTTGGGATCGCGGCGCCCATTACGTGTGCTGCCCTTGACGCCCACTCATCAACGCCTTAATTTGGAGTGGTGGCATGCACGAAAAACTGGACTGCAGCGGAAGGGAACCAGATCGTGTTCAGCAACGAATCCAGATTCAATCTGAGCAATGATGACAGTCGTGTTCGTGTTTGCTGAACGCCTCAATCCTGCCTTTGCTTTACAGCGACACATCGCTCTCACAACTGCTGTGATGGTATGGGGTACCATTGCCTACAATATATGGTCAGCCCTAGTATTAATCCGTTGCACCATGACAGCCTAGCGGTATGTCCATGACATCCTGCAACCACATGTGTTGCCACTCATGCAACGGCTCCCAGGAGCCATTTTTCAACAAGACAATGCTCAGCCTCACATGGCAAGGGTGTCACAAGACTGTCTCCACACTGTTACTACCCTTCCTTGGCCTGCCCGATCCCCAGATTTGTCTCCAATCGAGTATATCTGGGATCATTTGGAACGGTGAGTTGGACATCCCGCAAGTTTGAACGAGATAGAGGCAAGGTTACAGCAAATATGAAACGATATATCTCAAGACATCATACAGAACTTATATGCTTAAATGCCCGATCGCATCGCATCGTGCATTCGCACTAGAGAGAGTTCAACAGGGTATTAAATCCTCCGTTCTTTTGCCTTTTACTATGAATTAAAAGATTCTCTTTCTTTGATTTTCTAATCATATCTAAGTAGTCATTCCGTATGTAAAATTTCGTTTCATTTTGATGACTTTCTTGGTGCGCTAACTATTTGTCTTTAAGTATAGATAGGGGAGACCGGGGTAAGAAGACGAATGTCTTAATTTTTCCGTTTTCTGGTAGGTAGCAGGATCAACCGAACACTATTGGCTCTCCTATTGGCCGTTCGTTAAAAAATAGTATAGAGAAGCTGAAATTGCCATTTTTGTGTTAGTTGTGAAGCATTGATTGTTTACAGCTGCCCTGATATAACTTTTAAGGTATCCGAACACGTTGAAAATGACCAAATTCGGACAAGACCGATATTTTTGTTTTCTATTTTATTTAATACATCTATATTTTTGCTTTACAAAACACACTTTGTTTTGATTCTATGCTTCTTAGAGGTCAAGTTACAATAAATTTTATTAAGTTAGAAAAATCGGAAGTGGGTTTTTGATCTACCAGAAGTGGGCATTTAAATTGTTCGAAATCTATCATGGCGAGTCTGATCACACAAAATATTACAAATGTATTTCTATAAAACTTTTTGCACCTGATATGTATGCTATTTTCTAGAGAATGTGCTAAAATATTTCTTATAGTATGAATATATTATTTGAGTTAGGGCATGTTATTTAAATAATGGTCTCATAAAGGCGTTATTTTTCTTATAACGTTTACTCAATCATCTCTAAAAGTTTCAAATTTTAATAAAACATTAAAATTTCAGTACATTCTCTAGATAAATGCCTCTAGATTGTTTTGGTAATTCTTTTACTAATATAAGTGTATTACATTTTTCTCTAATTGCTTTGAAGTTTTACAAAAATATTGCTAAAATTTCACATATAATTGCGATTTTTATGAAATTCCGGCAATTTATTTTAAATATTGTTGATTAAATATTAGTATTTATTGGTATTGAATCCTATATAAAAGAGCCTTTATATGTTTAAATATGTTATGTTGTCAAAAATTACTCTGAACGTGTTCGGATACCTTAAGCATGTGTAAATAAGCTCTGCTAGAGATACAGGCAACATATATAATTTATCTTCAATATTTATGAGTAACTTAGTTTAAATACTACATATTACCACGAATAAAATGTCAATTAATCGACTTCCTTCATGGAAATGGAAACGAATATTTTTAAACAGGCTGTCCGGGGCAAGATGATGAGCTCGTCATCTTGCTCCGTGTTTCGGAATTTATTAAACTAACTATGTTGTCTATTCTATTAAATCCTGTAACACCAATTTGTCTGTGTTTTTGTCCACTCGACCTTACGCTTCTCTCTGTTCTAGAGATAAGGGGTGCATCGAATCGGGGAATTGTCGTTCGAAAGGGGGCAACCAGAGGAAGGCATCTTTACCATCCGCTAACACAGTGTTTCTCAAAGTGTGGGGCGCGCGATGACCCTACAAGGGGGGCGCGAGCGTATCGAAAATTTAAAGATTTTTTAAAAAAATAACTGGAAAGAGAAGTAAAACAAAATGCTTTCTTCCATAATAAAAAAAAATACACACAACAACACTGACATAATTTATGTTTATTATCTGGCTTTTTTCCGTCATCAAATAGCTATCTTTGATCCCAAAACCAAATAAAAAAAAAAAAACATTGTTTTATTTGCTGTATTTCCTCAATGAGAAATTTTTTATTACGTTTTAATATAAAATATTACTCGTTAAAAGAAAAAACGAAACCCAGACCCTGAGAAAAATTCTAAGATAAACAATATTCACCACTGTAATTATTATTGAAATACTGTACATTAGTTGTAGAAAAAGAAAAGGAAGTCATGATTCACTTTTCAGCCAGGCTGCATAGTACGTTTGCTAATCATTTGATTGGCCTTCAATCTTATGGCATGGTTATTATCAATATTAGTTCCCTCCCATATTTTATGCGTTTGCTTTTCGCTTAGGGAAATTGTAAATAATTGAGTTTTGTGATATTTGGAAAAGAATTGATTGGTTTAACATTTCTGTAGGATAATTGAAAAGTGTCTGATTTGCGTCCTTTATTATGGTCTTGTACTTTTGAATCATTTTAGTTCAGTTTTATTGGATTTTTTCTCAAAACATCAAAGAATTGAATAGTCCTTAAAAGAAGGTAAGTATATTTTCTATAAATTAAAATATTCACTAGAATTCCGATTTGTATCGTGTACAGTAAAAATAATTCTAAACAAATGATTGGGGTGACTGAGTCCCCACTACCATTAATGTTAGTATCGAGTACGCGCCTGCTCCCGGGTTAAAACATTTTGAAGTCTTCTCGCTTTAAATTTTAAAAAGTAACACAATTATTCTTCATCGGAATTTTATATTCTTTTTCATTATTTAACATTAATTCTAAACGCTAATTCTGTGAGGTTTAAAATTACAGTTCTTTTAAACAGTTATTTACAATTATAGCATTTCTCTAAAAAAAATCATTTTACATTTTTGTATACATTGTCGTGCACGCAGTTTTACTCTCCTTACAGTTCAGCTATTATATCAAGCATAATGTTTTATTTTTTTAAAAAATGAACTCGTGCGAAGAGTCGGTGTTTCAGCCAGTATACGTTTGATGTATCAGTACTGAAGAAGGTATTTTATAAATAATTTCTTATTACTGAATTTGGCCGCGGTAGCCGAGTGGTATAGGTATCGGATCGTGGCTTGCCTTGTCACGAGTTCGAGCCCAGTACCACTAAAGGCATGTCGTGTAGAGGGGTTGATGAGCGTTAATCTTTATCGAAGCTCAAAATTCTATCGTTGTGGTGTGGAAATTCGTAGAAGGGGATTGCAGCTCAAGGTGACGTCGTCATTTGACCGAGGGGACACTTTCCGTCACCCTCGTGTTGCTTTCTAGTGCTACTTTAATAAACGCTCTCAATCACACTCCCTCGCGCGACGTCCTTATTCCATACAAATTAAAGTTTCTAATTGATTTCGGAATTAGGAAATATTAATTATATTTAATAGCTGTGTAATTGAATACTAGATTCTTTAATGATAAATTTAAAATCAAACTGTAATTTTATCCTGTCTTTTAAATGAGTCAATTTCTATGCTTCTAAGTTTGTTCAGTGTAAAATCTAAAAGCCTAACATTGACAGGTTCCATTTCTACGAAAAATGTAAAATTGTGCACTGACATTACTTTTGAACACTATTTATTATACAAATGAATATTATGGAGAAACTCACATCTTGGAAAGTATGAGATGAAAGCCAGGAATTTTGAAACTATTTCTCGGTCAATCTGTGAATGTAAAAGCCTTTCTGTGATCCAACATGTCCACTGAGAACGGTCCTTACTTTCCGCTGACCCAAACGAGGAAGGTGGTGGAGACAGGAACGAATGATGGATGACCAGTTAAGAACAAACACCATCTGGACAACAACAGCACCCTGTCTTGTCTGGAGCAGAGGCCTCTTTCTCTTAATATTTGTAATTTTTGTTTTCCTTTTTTTCTATATATCTTCTGAGATTTTTATTCTATAGAAAATAACTGCTGCTTTTTTTCCTCCTTCGCTTTTGTTGCTGCCTGTAATGCAGATGCTGGTATCGACAAGCCTCTTCTCAACGCGTTGATTACTTACTCGATCGAAAAGGAAAGGAATAATTAATCATGGAATGTATTGCAAAACAATATTTATACCATTTGCTTGTATAATGTATTGAAATATAAACTCTGTTAACCTGTTGGGAAACTATTAATATTTATATATCTCTATATAAAGGATAAATTCGACATCACGATAGCTCCTGAACTATTAGACTTCTTAAGGAAGTTCCTGTCATGGAATAGAGGGGGCTGGGGTGTCCCAGTGGTTAAGGTATCGTATCATGGTAGGCATGTCATGAGTTTGGGCCTAGTACCATTAAAGACCCGCCGTGAATGGGAGAGATACACGTTAAATCTGTCGAGAGCTGAAACGTCTTCCCGTTGGTGTGGTAGTTAGGAGAGGGGATGCCAGCTCAGGTGTCGTCCTCGTCACTTGATTATTGTTCAAAATTACGAGGTCCGTCGCCAAAAGCCCTTGTGTAGCTGAACAGTGTGACGTTAATATTCACTCACTCATGGAATAGAGATCCACCACAAAATAGCTTTTATGAAATTTCTTAACAGCGTTGCAAGGGGCATGCAATATTTTCGTTTTTGAACTATTACACCTACAGATAACATTTGGTAGGCACGTTCCTTTCATGGAGTAGAGATTCGATACAAAGGAGGTTTTGTGAAAATCGGTCCCCCAAAGGAGTTACGGAGTGTGATAGATAACAAAAGTTCCTGCTTTTAGACCCACATACTAAGTCGCTATGAAAAGATTTTACGGAAATTGACTATGGAGGAGGAGTTTGAAACTTATTGATAAAAAAAATTCCCACCTTCGAACCACTAGATATACAGTAATGAAATTTGATATGCATGTTTATTTTGTTGAATTGAGACCTGCCTAAAACTGCTCTAATTGATAAAAAAAATTCCGCTTCCGAACTAATAGAATCAGACTTGAAATTTGGCAAACGTGTTTATTTTGATGAGAAGAGATCCCCTAAAAATGGGTTTTATAAAAATCCACTTTAGGAGAAGGGGTTACGGGAGCGTAAAAGATAATTCTATTTCAATTTTTGAAATTATTGTTTAGAGAGAGAAGTCATGTATATATTTTTAAATCAAATTTTGAAAGCTGTAAGAATAGTTTTTAAATACAACTGAAAGCTTAAAGCTAGGACTTAGAGAGAGATACAATAATTTATCTATATACTTATATAAAGGAGAAAAGCGACTCATTCACTCACTGACTAATCTCGATATCTCCGGAACTATTAAACCTACATACTTGAAATTTGGTAGGTAGGTTCCCTTCATGGAGTAGACGTCAGCTAAGAACGAACTTTGCAAAGTTCGAACCCCAAGGGGCGTTACGGGGGTTTAAGGGGCGTTATAGATAATTATTTCCATTACCAAACTATTAGATGTACAGTCGTGAAACTTGGTACACGGATTTCTTTCGTAAAGTAGAGATTCCCTACATAATGATTTTTACAAAAATCGACCTCCAAGGGGCGTTATACATAATTATTTCCATTTTTAAACTATTAGACGTACAGTCTTGAAATTTGGAAAGCGGATTCCTTTCATAGAGTACAGATCCCCTATAGAATGGGTTTTGTGAAAATCCACTCCCAAGTGGCGTTGTAGAGAATTAAGTGGCGTTATAGGCAATTTACTCCTTTTTTAAACTGTTAGACGTAAAATCTCGAAATTTAGTGAGCTGATTCCATTCATTGAGTAGAGATCCGCTGTAAGATTGGTTTTGTGAAAATCGTTTTCTAAGTGGCGTTGCGGGAGCTGAAGGGGCGTTATACATAATTATCTCCATTTTTAAACTATTAGACGTACAGTCTTGAAATTTGGTAAGCGGATTCCTTTCATAGAGTACAGATCCACTGCAAAATGGGTTTTGTAAAAATCGACTCCCAAGTGGCGTTGTAGAGTATTAGGTGGCGTTATAGGCAATTAACTCCTTTTTTAAACTGTTAGACGTAAAATCTCGAAATTTAGTAAGCTGATTCCATTCATTAAGTAGAGATCCGCTATAAGATGGGTTTTGGGGAAATCGTTTCCTAAGTGGCGTTGCGGGGGCTTAAGAGGCGTTATACATAATTATTTCCATTTCTAAACTATTAGACGTACAGTCTTGAAATTTGATAAGCGGATCCCTTTCATAAAGTATAGATACCCTACAGAATGGGTATTGTGAAAATCTACCCCAAGTGGCGTTGTGGAGAATTAAGGGGCGTTATAGGCAATTAACTCCTTTTTTAAACTATTAGACTTAAAATCTTGAATTGAGTTAGCAGATTCCATTCACTGAGTAGTGATCTGTCATAAGATTTTTATTATTCGACAAAAATTTATCATGAGCTATTTTTAAAGGCATATTTTCATCGAATTCAATGTCTGCACATTTATTTTTCAATGCACGACGATTCCTTTCGGCTGACTTAATATCGTCTTTCTTATGTCCATCAAATACCACGTAGTGTTATTATTATAATTATTTTTAAATATCTTACATAATGCTCACACATCATTTTAAAGGTTTCATTCAATTGACATCTGCAACGATGTAATAACATGCTTCCATCAATAACATAATGAACATTTTCAACACTCTTTAAATTAATTGAAACTTCCGGGAATAACTCGTAAAAAATTGACTTTTGGGTCTTCCACAGTTCACCCTCTTCAAATAGACAAAGCGGATAGGGTGCCAATTCATAATTCATCTAATTTTGAAGCTCTTCATCGGTCTCTTTTAAAACACAAATACGTTGAAACAGCAGCAATGGCTCGACAGTAATCACATCCTCACGAATTTTA
The DNA here is from genome assembly GCA_019973935.1 of Trichonephila clavipes. Taxonomy (NCBI): domain Eukaryota; kingdom Metazoa; phylum Arthropoda; class Arachnida; order Araneae; family Nephilidae; genus Trichonephila; species Trichonephila clavipes. The sequence goes on from BMAU01020585.1 coordinate 427,910, forward strand.
ATCTTGCTATTTTTCGCCAAAAGATGATTTAATTTATCTTTCCTTGATAATTTCAATTCGCGTAAATTTTGTCCTATTTTTTTAATTATCGTCAAATCCTGTTCAAAACATCGTAACAATTAATCTTGAATTGACCTTTAATCATCAATTCAACTATTATTTAATTGATCTTCTAATAATTAACTGCATATTTTCAACTACTTACTTTAACGAAGAAATCAAAATTCTTATGTAGAAGTTTGACAAGAAAAATCGTTTTCAATATAACTTCCGTCAGAAATATACGAAAATTTTCGTAAAATCACCAAATTTCCACTTTTAAATATACACAACGTGCACAAGACACGTGTCATTTATAACTGAACTAGCCCGAAAAATTCCGTTCAGGTGAATCTTGCAGCTGCCGCTGCCGTTCTCCCCTCCACGTTTTACTGCGTTCTCAAGGTCCCTACATCCCTTCACACACTCAGGTATGTTTGAAAGATGTTCATTTATGTAATCTATGTCTACTTAGGTGAAATTAGACGTATACATGAAACAAATATTATTTTAAATAGAATTATATATGCTCGAATATTAATTGTTTAGATGTTTTGGTTTAAATAACAAAAAGTTAAAGGCACAAAAAAATTTTGGGTAAATTTTGTAATTCATAGCATAAAAAACAAAATCCTACATCCACCCTATAAATTCATTCACTGTAACGAAAGTCTGAGGCCAAACTCCCCGGGCACTGCACTATAGGCAAAAGGCCGATGGAGACTTTGAAAATGCCAAGAAAGATGCATTGTAACTCTACTACGGCGTTATTTGTTTGACGTTCAATGGAAGCGTGCCTCTTCAACATGGACCTCGCTCACCACGAGCAAAGAGAAGATAATGATATAAGTACTTATTGATTCTCAAGGAACTATGCATTCAGAATTTATTCCCGAAGCTCGTACAGATAACAAGGAGCAGTATTTATGCATTATATGTCGTTTGAAGCAATCCATTTGTCGTTAACGGCCTCAGTTTTGGTATTAACTAGAATCTTTTGCATGACAACAGCGCATCGATCCCAATTAGTAAAATAGTTAGTTCCTCGCCAAAACTCGCACTGACGTGCTTCTATATTCCCCCTATTTACCAGACTCGTGTGACTTTTACCTGTTCTCATTAATGAAAACAACATTTACAGGCATGCCGTATTGTGTCATCAGATGAGGGGAAAGAAGCATCGCAGGAGGCCTTAAGGGCCAGCTGTGCTTCCAGAAGTTATGCGAACGTCGTCCAAGGGGTCTACTTTGAAGATGTATGTGCTTCGGTGCTATTCAGGGTAAAATGTTTTACACCTTATCCCTGAACTTTTCGATCCTACTGTGTAATAGAGAACATTTTCTGTGTGTTTAGTTTTCTGACAGTCTTGGCGGGCCCCAAAAGAACTCTTTGAGTGCCGCATTAGGCTCGCGAGTCGCTATTTGTTAGCCTCTGACTTACATGCATTAAACAGCACAATATATAAAATGTAGATCTCCGAAACAAATATTTTTCAAAATATTAGAAAAGGGCTAATTAATAAACTGATAAAACACGATATTAATTCATGTGTAAAATATTGCAATATTTTTATGTGCTAATAAAAATAATTCTTTTTACTGAAATTTAAGATTATATATTTTGTAATTCAGACTATAATAGAAAAATAAAAATGCCAACAATTAACATAAAATCCTACGGATATACACTTAAAAATTCGTTAATAGGCGGATACTAAGTGTATAGTTAATTATTTAATTATCTTTAAAGTATTAAGTTTCGTTTTATTTTAATATTACTTTTTTAAAAAAAGAAAAGAGCTTCACAGCGTGGTATTATAAAAACTCAATAAATTTGTTTCACTTTTTTACGAAGTTTCTCTGAGATTTAAGATAACAATAGAAAATCAATGCTGAAAGAAGTGAATAGTTAAAAACAGTTTTCCAAAATGTCACGTATTTTCGATTTAACGAAAAAAAAAGAAAATAAGTTTTCTTAAAAACCATTAATCATTATGTAGATTTCGATCGAAAACGTTGGTATCACGAAAATTCTATTTTTAATCGACATTCTAGTTTCCAAAACTTCTTGGAAATTCCATATGTGAAATATGCACAAATTAAGTACTTATAAGAAAACGTGATAGAATTTTCTATCTCTGGGAAAACTGTATTTCTCTTTAAAATGTTAGGATTGCAAAGAATAAATTTAAACTAACTTTATAAAACTGAGTTTCTTTTGAAGAAAATTAAACGACTTGGTCCTTTGAGAACCCATCGAGATATGTTAAACAGATTTAATATAACTTAAGGTAACCGACTACTCTAAAATCATGATTTTTTTTAAAAAATTGACAATTTTTTTATATGATTTTATTTTATAGGCCATTTATCCTCTTTATAAAAGTACCAAGGGTTTTATTTTTCGTTCCTTAGAACAAAGACTACAAGTGTTTTAGTAAAAGCAGATGCCATAACTTTTCATAAGATATCAAACTTTAAAATGCATTTTACTCGAAATGTGTTTTTTTCGAAAAGCTCAAACGAGGACAGCGATTGGTCAAAAAGTTTTTAATATAATTTCCTGAAATTTTTTGTGAACGTTCTGTATATAGTAGTAGAAGTTTTTTAACATTCAGATTTATTACTTACTGTTTTATAATAAAATTTAGTCCCTTATGTGATTATAATCACTGTGTTTTTAAGCAATTTCATATAATAGCTAAGATAGAGTTTTCAAAAATTTAAATATCTCGTATCGTGAAGTTGATTTTAAAAAGGAATAGCAAAGTGATACATCAAAAGTGAAAAAGGGAGAATTGGTTCATTTACTCTTTATACTGAGCGGGCCCTGTTTATGTAATTTTTTGTCGATTTTTATTCATTTTTTTCCCACTTTAGTAGTAATAATTTATTTCTCTCTTTCTAATTTTAGCCTTTTTTTCTTAAAATGCAATAAATAAATCTAAAAACCACAAAAAATGTCCATATCCTTATTTTTTTTTAAAAAAAAGTTGTTGCAAGTAGTCGTATACCTTAACTCATAAAATAAAATGAGCATAAGGAATTTTTTAAATACGTTTTCAATTGAGAATTCTAATTGCATTGGGAAACTGCACAGCATTAAAAAGTTTTTTTCCTTTATTGTGGAAAGTCAGCGTTTAGTGACGTCGCACCTATAAAGCAACCCAAGAACTTTTGTCGACAGACTTCGTAGTTTTCAGCCACGGTCGAAAGTTGGCACCCCACTTTCCTGACTTCAACATCACGCCGATGGAAGTACTATGAGCCTCGACCGATTTAAGGTACATCAGCATCTTTAGACAGCGGATTTTTAGAGGTACAAGGGCTCGAACTTATAACACGCCAACCACGAGTCCATCACTATAACCATTGGGCTATTACAGCTTTTTCATTTATAATAGAATTTCAGTTTTCTTTCTTTACATTGATTATTATCACACAACATGGATTTTCTGTATTAGTTATAGATGAGTGTTGGGTTCTATATTTACATTTCTAAAAATAACTTAACTAGTTTTTGCTAAAATCTCCAAAATCACCATGCATATAGACTAAAACTGATTGTAAGAAATCATCCCTTGTAAAAAAAATAATATTTATTTTGTTGTTATAAAAAAGATTATTTCTTAAGCAATGGAGGGAAATAAGGGATAGGTAGTTTAAACCATCCCCCCCACACAGGATTAAATCAAAAGATTAAACAGGATTTCTCATAAAACGTACTTATTTTTAACTATAAAGACCATATTTTAAAGAATACGCAAAAGTCTGCTTCTGTTTTGAGACAATTTACAAGAATCGCACAAATATAATATTCTTTCTCTGTACCAATACATTCAAGGGGAACCCAGAGAAAACATCTAAATCATTTAATCCAAATTTCCTCTCTTTGGATAAATTATCGTTACAGAAGATGCGTTCAGCACCTTTTTTTGCCGGTTCTTTAGTTGATGGCATGAAGGTTTTGTCGGGTCATATGGAATACTATACTTTTACATCGGGTATTATGGAAAACTAAGCACTCCATAATACCCGACATGCCATCTTGGAAAATAAAGCCTGAAACTGAAGGACAAATGTGATCAGCAGATAAACAACCACAGTATTACACACTTTACAAAAAACTTCAAAGTCCTATGTGTAGTAGTAAGTAAAAATGTTTGACAAAAACTTTTGGAAATCGTAAAAGACACTTTTCTCTGTAGCGGGTCGTAAGGCAACAACAAGCGGTTGACTCTCACTGCAAATACATCATAGTTCGCTTTTTCCCTCGCATTCGCAGCTACAAACAGAGCCGAAACCTCGGTATTGCATATTACCCAGCTTTCCATAATACGCGATACTCATCAACTATTCATAGCTCAATCTTCATATGAAATAATTTTTTCCTAAAATATGCTCTCTATGTGTTTTGTAATTATTTACTTTCATTTTCAAAATACAAGATAAAGGAAAAAAGAAACATGAAGAAAATTCTGATTTGATGTTGTTTCTTATTCCCCTTAATCGACACAAACATCTTGATCAAGGGTACTTTCAACCTTTTTTTCTGCTGGGCCGCATACATATGTCATCGGTTTCACGCAGACCGCATACATATGCTAGTTATTTCACGTGGGCTGCAACATGAGGATAAAGGGTGGAAGATCGGGGGGGATTTTAATTGTGGAAATTACATTTAAAATGTGGAAAGTTCATCGAAATAGTATAACTCCTGTTTTCCTTTTTTTTAATTATTATTTTTTATACTTTTTTATTTTTGTCTCTATGATTGATTGATTGATTGAATATTAACGTCTCGCTGTTCAGCTACACGAGGGCTTTATATTTTTATCTCTAACACTAAATTAGAAGCATTTAAGAAACACTCCTTCACAATTTCTGCATCCATAAATGGTTTCATACGATTACCAATCATATAAAAAAACCTCTCGAAAGAGATATTCTAGGAAAAGCACCATTGAATGATTCCTGTTTATTGGCATTTTTTAAATACAACACTTTCGTGAAAAATAAAACAATTACGGATCCATGTTTGTTTTTCACTACAAAATAGTCAACCTCCCAATCGTCTTGAAACGATATATTTTCATCGAATATTTTTCGCTTGCAAGATATGAAGGATAGTTAAAAATTAGTTCCATCCACAAAATTGTTGCTAATTCACTGTTGTCTGTTATCACTAACCGTAACCGTTCCAAATAGAAAAAGAATATCATTTTGAACCCGTATGAAACCGACAGCAAAAACAAAATTGATGTATTTAATTTCTTGACCATGAATTTCCCACCAAATTTTTAATACTGTGTTCTTAGTAAGTGAATTAATTTCTCAGAACAATGAGCCATGACCGGACCACTTAAAATGGCTCGGTGGGCCGCAGATTGAGTATCACTGATCTTGATCAAGTTCATGAATCCTTGCGTTTTTAAACATTGAAGAACTTTAGCAGGACTTGACAGCAGCTGGCTCTTATGACAACAAATGCATTGAAGTCTCATCATGGAGAGAGAGTGCTCCTAGGAAGAATGGACGAAGTACGTCTGGAGTGTATTTTCCTGGTAGGACCACCCAAGACGTGAAAGCCATTCCTCTATGCTCAGCTAAATGCATTGCAGGCACGAGGCAAAGTCAGACTTGAACATTTGGTGCCTCCCGGTCTTGGATCTCACGAAGCTACATCTTTTACCGTTCATCATTCGTTTGTTTTGAAATTCTCGTTTTCTTGAAAGTAAAAATACATAAAGTTTATACACAGGTGATGAGCATTTAAGCCATAGAGCCCATCAATGATTAACGTTTACGTATTGAATGTTAAAGCCAATGTTGGGTGACCCTTCCGCGCCGATGCCTGTTTGTATACATCGATGCAGGAAATGTTAAATATCTCGAACCTCATCTTCTGATACATTTTGTTAGGGAAATGATTCATTGTTACTCCAGCTGTACGACATTTTGAGGTAAATGGATCGTGAGGCTTAGCAAGTCTCTGAAAATGCAAGGTTTGTTAAACTTGCTGCCTAAGGAAGGATTACACAGACTTGCGATGGAAAAAAATACAAGGAAAATAATAGTTCACCTTTATGTATTTTTTGGTTTCGATTTCCTAAAATAACAACAAAAAATTTCTATTACGTCACGTTTTATTGAAAGATTATGCTGTTTTATTAAAATTTTTATGAATATTTACGAAAAAATTTTTCAGCAACCAATTTCTTCCCTTCATTTTACCGTAGTGAAACATACAGAATACCACTCTATGACACCCCTTTCCGTCACAATCTCGTGGAAACGGTAGCCAAGTGATCAAGGTAACGGACTCGTGACCGGTGTGATATTGCTGAATACCAGCCGTGTAGGGGAGCGATGCACAATAAATCTATTGAGAGCTCAAACATCCTCCCGTTGGTGTAGTGTGGTAGTTAGGAAAGGAGGCTACCAGCTCAGCTGTCGCCCTCGTCATTTGAATTCCAAATTATGAGGTCCTTCGCAAAAAGCCCTCGAGAAGCTGAACAATGCGACGTTAATATTTACTCACTCCGTCACAATATCTTTACGTATAGTTTCGCCACAAATTCAAAGCTCCCACACCGAATATAAGCTCTCACCTCATTAGTTCTATCAGGTTGAGCTTAATAATCTGACTAGAGGTCTTTCTAAAGACACAGTTGAATTCTTTGGAACCAGATTGAACAAAAAAAAAAACGTATTGACAAAAGGAACCTGTTTCTATTGTTACGAGAATCGAGAAAAAAATTGTTAAGTACACTTTGAGGGAGACGAGAACCTTGTCTGGTGTTAAGATGTTCTCGGATAGATGAGTAATTTAATATCACCTACGATAACATTAAAGTGTGTAGTTTATAGATTCATAGAAAAGGAAAGTTTTAAGGCTGTTTTTTCTCATCACGGAAGCCGGTATGCATTTATAACAGTTGGACATTTAAAAGAACATAATGAAAACCTGACTCTCGTCCTCAACAAAATAAATGTCGCTGGGAAATGACGAAGTTAGGAATTTCATCAAATCCTTAAGGAATAGGATCCATTGACGGGAGACGTTAAAATAACGTCTCTTCAAAGTCCTGATGAAAGGAAGGGATTTTATCCAATCCCTGAACTGTTTCAGTAAAATCATGAACAAGTCAGGATTTGCATTGGTAAAATGCTGTCCAGGGGTGAGACACACGGGGGTGTCAAATCCTTGTACTCCCTAACCATGTGAAGACCCCCCTGGGTCTCACCCTGGACACCAATATTAATTTGAGGCAAAGAATCACTAAGAACCATTCTGTATAATATTAACTTGTACTTATTACGTCAAGTCTAAAAAAAAAACTCTAATAACATATAATACTTCTATGTTACGTCAAATTAAAGGGATTTACCTTTTATATTAAATTAAATTACGAATTATGAAATTAATTATTAATTATGCTCAAGATCAAATGAGGTCTACCGAAATAGGAGGTCTGAGAAATACACGTACTCGAATTATTAGCTTTCATTAACTTTAACTAATTTTACTAAACTAACGCTTAATTTAAGTGTACATAAATTATATTTACCGCTGGCTTTATCAGCTTTCTAGTTCTTCCGTAGAATAGCAGCAATAAGTCTTCACTAACGTAATCTCCTGGAATCCTCTAAATTTGAGGTTACTATTACTGGCTCAATAGCCTTCATACATGCTAGCTTACAACGCTCGACTTAAATACCCTACCTACTTTGCATATCCCGTTCACCTTTTTGGAGCTGATTGGAAATATACGCGAATTTATAATCCCCCAAAAGACACCTAAGAATATTAGTGGAAAGGTTCCGTACAGATTCGTCACAATCCTACAGGTAGTACTATTGATATTCTAAATATCAACCTCATATCAAAAAAAAATTGCACCATAGGATTAACGTAGGGTATTATTTAGGGTAGGTAGTATTTTAATGTGTAAGAAACCGAGAGGAAGGATGTTACTCCTGAAAAAATACCATCCTAATTTTCTAATTATTTGTTAATTAGTTTCGAATAAATAATTTGCATTTCATTAACTATTGTTGTGTTCCTTACTTCTACGTTTAATAATGCACCCTATTTGTTAAATAAACACTTATAAACTCTTTGCAATATTATTTCATCATTTCACTGAAACCGATCAGAGATTTTTTCAAATCCCTTACTTTCATCAGGGAAATTACCTTGAAGAGACATTATTTTAACATTTCTCGTCAATTGATCACCTCCCATAGGGATTTGATGAAATTCCTAATTCTATCATTTTCCTGCGGCCATAGTCGGAAAATTGGCGGTGATTTGAAAGTTATGTTCGTGTTACTTGATGAACAAAGCAAATATAAAGAAATATCATGCTTTATTTGTGAGTTTGGCAACAGTGATAATTCTCAACACTGGTTGAAAACAGAATGGCAGAAAAGACAATCTTAAAGCAGACTAAGAATGTGATTCTGAACAGCTTAGTTGTGTTGATGAGTGTATTGTTCTGGATATATAAGATCATGAATACTGAAACAGTTTGCCAAGACTTCTCCAGAAGATGGCGATTGTTTCAAATATCTTTGCAAAGAGTGTACAGGTTTATTCGAAGCTAAGTTGAGAAAAAGGTAGTGTAAAGGCCTGAAAGACTAGCCCACTCGAGGAAGGTAGAACTTGCCTTTTGGTGAGAGGGGGCGACAAGAACGCTAAGTTCAGTTTGTGCCGAATGATAATATGAAGGAGTAGAAGAAGAGAGAAAAAGCTGGACGAAGAACTTCGTGAGAACGTCGGAATGTATAGTTTTAAGAATTTAAATGTTTCTTTAAAGTTTTTACTATGTATACTGTAAACATGTGAAAAAATAATAAACCAATTTTAGTTAAACTGCTTCTTATAGTGAAAATGACCCTACGCTCCCAGCATTGTTACCACCATGTTACAGTAGAATCTTTGTTAATCCCAATATAAGCAAGCTTATGCAGCATAAAGAATTTGAGATTTCCATGAAAACAAAGGAAACAGAAGCTTGGAGTGATCAAAAAATATATTTCCTTCACTCGCCAGTGAATTTTTCCTCCGAAAAGTTAGGCTAATTTAGCCAAGATTCACCAAGATATCACAGATATGGAGCACAAATATCAAAGAAAATGGGACAAAAACATGCGACTATTGTTGGGTGTTCATACCAGATTAAATACAAAAGAGGAACATCCAAAAGGAGTTTCAAAGGGGAAAAAAAGAGTACGCATTTAAATAGAAACTATGCTCCCCCCCCCTTTTTTGTGGAGTTTAAAATTTGTTTCAAACTTTCATGCACACAGGCATAATATTCTCCTTTCTTAGTCAATAGTTAATTTTATATGAATTATTACCTCAATAAAATTCCTCAATATGAATTATTACCTCTCAATAAAATCCTCCTCCTGAATTACCTGAATAAAAGCTTATTAAAATGGTACCCTGTTGATTTTTTTCTAGAAACTGTACCATAATTGGGTATTAAAAGTTTGAACTTGAAGGAAACTTGTTGTTTTTCTCTTATTCATAAGCAACTGGGGAGATCTGGCGATCGTGGTTTTCATCCATTTAATGAAAATTCAGTTTGCTTCACCAAGAATCAATATTTTTATAGATTTAAGTGAAAAAGACTACTGTTGCTAGATGATGCATGCTAAATTGTTAGCGAGATTTTCTTTTCTAATAACATTTTAGCAAAAATATCGATATAGAGTTTACAAGAAATCCTGCCGTGATATGGAAAATGGTGATCATTTTCAAAATCAGCACACCAGATTACTTAAAAATCACCCAAAACTTAATTTGTATTTTTAATAGATTTGTAGGCCTATGTTACGGACATAACAGGACAGTCCGCAACATATGGGGCGTTCTTAGTGGTGATGTGCAAAGTCAACAGATCCTCCCTGCATCTCAAGCATTTTCTTTCCTTTCGTTCAGTTCATCAACTATTTCGTATCCTGAATCATATTAGTGCATAAGCTTCGCTCACCACAGCTTTAAGGTGGCCCACCCTTGATCTAGAGGAAAGGTTTTCAACTCTATTGAAACCCTTAGATTTAGGAGTTTTGGGGAAACAATATCGTGCACTTTGAAGGATATATCTTTAAAAATACTTAAACATGTAATAGGCAATTTGTATATAGAAGAAAACTGTATTTCTTACTAAAGAGTTCAAGCTTGAAATTTATGTAAATATATTATTTCGTGCTCCAGATGCCACCTTCCCTTGCCTATTTTCTGACAGAGACATTTTTACGTATATAGTAAAATGCTATGTACAATGTATATAGTTTTATGTATATGCTTGCATTTTTGTGCTCAAAATGGCAAAGTTAGCTATAATGAAGTTGTCTGCAGTCACATTTCATATTCTGCATATAATTTGATTCCATATTAATTTTCATTACCACATACGTAAAAAGATTTTTCTCGTAAATATTTGTTCCGAAAGGTATTTAAATGTTCTGTCTGTGGGGCGTAGTAAGTTAAGCGCTGCCCCCTGCACCCGTTTGCGTGTTCGAACAAGTTCAAGTTGGTGGATTTTCATCATGCAAAAAATCAACATGCTTTATGACTATGCGGCCAGCTAAAGATTCGTATGCTCTCAGAGAAGTTAACCTCATAATACAGTTTCACATCGTCGGATCTCAAGTGCTCCTCTCGGGAAAAGGAAACGGGCATTCAAATGACATTGAGGCAATTGGTTTCCACTTATATTGTGTTATACTAAAAAGTGACACCAAGTCTTTGGGAATGTATTAGGTCTACAATGGTAATTACCAATCTATAGCCCTCTTTAAAAGGTAAACAAATCCATTTAAATGTTTATAACTGTACGTGAAGGAAGCCTTCTGATTTATTATAGTAATAGAAATAAATTTTTATTCATACATGCTTAATTTCCTTTCCTGCAAAATAATCTCTTATATTTCTTATTTGAAAAATTGTGATCCATTAAATATTTTAAACACTGTCCTTTAAATTCAATTTATTTTCATTCAATACAAAGCTCATTCAAAAAATTTCCCATCATCCTGTTGAAATACAAATTTAATATATATTATAAATGTGAAAGTTTGTGAGGATGTTTATGGGTCTTTCACGCAAAAACAACTGAATGGATTTTAATGAAAATTTACAGTAATACAGCTTATACATCAGAATAACACAAAGGCTATAATTTATAGCATAGGCTATAATTTATTAAAATTTGTAAAAAGTGTCCAAAATATAACGATATTTGTCATGTAAGTAGGAAAAAATTCTGGCATCTGCAAGCAAATCTGGCTTGCGCTGCAAAAATGCTCACCACAGCATATATCTATCTTTTGTTTGTGAAAAACTCTTTTTGTTTTGGCTACGCAAGGGCTCTCTCGCTTCTAATTAATTCCTGAAATCAGAATAATGCCTATTTTTTATTTCAGAATAAAACTAAGTTTTGAAGGGAGAGGTTGTTATAAATATCTGCTTATTTTAATGTTTTTTTTTATGATTTTATTATGCACATTTGGTAGTAAGAAGTTGATCTATTTTCAAAATAACTACTTTTATCGCTTCTGGTACTTAAAATAAATAAACTTTCTCTTTCACACTACATCATTTGGACAAACTTTCATAATTTTTTTGTGGTTAGTAGTTAATTATAACGCTGTAATTTTACTTGAATATGCAGATATTGCATTTTTAAGTATAAAACTAATTATGACTACTGCACTGTATTTTTTGCAGTGAGTGAGTGAATATTAAAGTCACACTGTTCAGCTACACGAGGACTTTTGGAGACGGACCTCGTAATTTTGAACAATGGTCAAGTGACGGGAACGACACTTGAGCTGGCACCCCCTTCTCCTAACTACCACAGCACACCAACTTAGAAGGAATATTCTACCAATACTTAGCTGTAATATTCTTTGAAATCCACTCTTCCAAGATATATGGCAGCACGGGTTCTATGATGAGTATTTTAGCGGGGAAGCCGAATAGTTTTGTAGCAGGTATTGCGTTTTCAGCTGACGGCGTTTTCAGCGGATTGCAAAGATTATTACTTTGTCCCGAAAAAATAGTTTGTCAAAATTTAAGTGTCTTATGTTTTTGTATGTTAGTGAAGACCTTGGAAAATGATTTGACTACTTATTTTAAGTGAACGGTGTGTATAATTAATTTTACAGTGGAATATCTTTAATTCATTTATTAGCTCTAACGCATTAAATTTTCCAAAGAGGAGTATTTTGTTTATGTATAACCTTAATTTGTAAATGTAGTGATCCAAAAAAAATATTGTAAATACAGTAAATCATAATGCGGTTGGATAAAGTATTAAAGTGCATTTCACCCCTACACGGCGGGTCTTACAAAGCTCTAATAAAGCTCGAGCTACGAAAGTAGCTGGGCATTTGCCAACTTGACTCTATCATTAACATTTCGCTATGTTTTTCATTGAATCGCCATTATAATTAAAGAAACGGCGTTGCTTGCTAATATTACAATTTTAAAATAAAATAAATATAACAGAAAGTAATATTAATGTATTACACTTTCAGATATAAATTATTTACACTACTTTAAGCGTTCATTACGCAAAACTTTTAACAATGTGTTACTTTTGCTGAGCAGAGATCAGCTTAGGGAGGTACTTTGAAAAATCGACCCTCAAGAGTGTTACGAGGAACTATAAATAAAAAAAAATCCTTTTTATCAGCTATTAGATCGACATACTTAAAATTTAACAAATGTGTTTTCTTTCTTTCTTTTTTGTTTAGCTGAGATATGCAAAAAGCTTTTTTTTAATTTGCAATTCACATAAAATTAACTCATTAAAAACTTCTCTTTCCTTCAATCTGTGTTGTTTAATTTTTCAGTTCACCCGTGCGAAGAACGGGTATACCAGCTAGTTACTATTAATTCTTAAAACCAATGCATTTATTTTTTTTCTGTAATCTTTATATTTTTCATTCAATGCTTTTAGAACAGCAATCTTGTCTGCTAAATAAGATAAACTTCTCAGCCATATTTCATCACATGATTATAGAGTATTATTATGACTTCATTCGTTTAAAATCAATCTGAATTCCAAATGTAAATGCAGTGTGTGTGTGTTCTATATTTTCTAGATATAATGCTGTTCAAAATAAAACATATAATCAGGAATTTGATTATTTTGCTTTTATAAAATTTATCTTTTTCGCAACATCATTTAAAACGTTTTTTAATTGAGTGGCTTCTTTATACATTTTACTTCCGTGATACATTATTCTAAATAAGAGGTTATGATTAAACTTAATTTTTTTCTATCTCTTTTCTTTTGCATGCTTATAAGAATCAAAAATAAGAAATTGGCTCTCACATATGCAAATAACATACAATTTCAGTAAAATATTAGCCGTTTCATGATTGATTTGGGGGATCTAAGAGTCAGTTTTCTATTCTCCTTTGTCTCACATAAAATTATTTTTCGCAGAATGGCCTTTTAAACCATCTCATCTAACCACTTATCTAGTAGTTTCAGGCGAAATTAAAGAGGGAAACTATTGACTAATTTTTATAGAAATTTTTACACAGCTTATAAAAGTAGATTCTTCACATTTCTTTCAACGTTAAATTTTCTTTTTTTGAATTAGCTTTATCGGATGGACAATTTTACTTTTGTTATAAATTATATTTTCTTTTCTCAAAAGCGTTTTATAAGCAAACAATAAGCAGTCCAGCTGGATAAAATTACTAATTTAGCAAGTATTATACCACTTTTATAATATGATGTGGAAGATGAACTTGAATCCAATCCTGACTATGGAAAAAAAATAGAAAAACATATTATAAGGGAGAGTTACTTCTAACACACACCCTTGTTAGAAACAGGAAAAAGTAAACAAAAAATTAGCTCTTTTGATGCAACATATATTTTAACTAGTTTTTCACAATTTTTTTGTTCTCAATTTGATCTATTTTAACCATGTCTGACTTGGTGGGGTATCCCCCACCAAAATTGAAATGTTTTATCTCACATATTTGATTATTGTATTTTATATATTTTACCTTATATTACTGTGATTTATCAACATTTTAAGATCTTTTATAATGTTTTTTTTTATTTTTAACATATGTTTGGCACAGTATAGCCAAAATTGGCTCTTGCGCCATTAAAGAATACAATCACTCACTCTCTCTTTCACCAACTTTTATAAAAAAAACATTTTTTGAAAAAAGTGTGTCTGTTTATGACCACACGATAGAAGTGGTAACTTCAAATTTTGTAATGTTATTTCAGGGATTTGTTCGGAGAATAAAAACAAGGGAATATTAGTATTGTCCTATAACATTATTTATTCATATGTCTGTATTCATAAAGTATTATTTTTGTACGAAATATACAATTATATTTGGGAATTAATTGTATTCTAAGAAGGAAATAATAGGTTTATGGTAGCTGAAACAAGTTATAAATATTTTAGAGAGAGAGAGAGAGATTCACAAGTTTATTTAAATATCTATAAAAAAACCCGGCAAAACCGTTGTTACGTACTCCCTCGTGCTTTCATTTGGATCATTTGACGTAATTAAATTGAATTTTGATTTTAAAAAATCAAGTAAAGGTTTTGATTTGTCTTTTGAAAAATCTACTTTAAAATTCCGACTTCAAATCATAAGTAATTTGTTCAGAAGACCCGATCCGGCTTTGAGAATTTTGGTTGTATTCAATCCCCACGCTTTTACCCCAATGACATTATATATATATATATATATATATATATAATTTTCTCTTTAATCATTTTATTCTTAGATTAAGAATTTTTTTATTTTTGGTTCGATTCACTTTAAAAGTGTGTTTTTTAGTTTTTATTAAACTATAATTTATTTCCTTTTAAGTAAAATTTTGGAAATTCAGCTGTAAGGATATTCTTACAAATTTCTGAAGTATCCAATCAATTCTAGAAGCCTTCATATGCGTATGATTTCAAGCATTTTGTATGTAAGACGGGTTTTTTTTCCTTTCATTTTATCACGCAGTTTTTAAACTGACTTTTTTTTCGATATTGAAATTGAGCATGTATTATATATATGTACAAAAATATCCGATATTAAATTCAAGTAATTAAATGCTGTTCACCAGTTCAAAAATTGAACAATAAAGTTTTTCTATCAAGCTATTTGAAAAAGAAAAAAAAATGAAGAAAATTTTATTGGGATTAATAACAGGCCTATTCTTAGAAATATTTAAACTGCTTTTAAAATTGAAGGGAAAAATGTACTTTTAAAATTTTACTCCAGACATAAGGGCGGCTTCCCAAAACAGGGTAAAGCACTGCGTAAGCACACTAGGCAAAGATGGTTTCTTAAGACATGGCTAAGTTATAAGTCGGCATTCTAATGTTGTTGTCGTGTATGGCAAAGTGCAGAGGTTGTAATGATAGAACATAAGGATATAGTCAGATGTTGCCAAAGGCGTGAATCACTGCCGTGGCAACATCCATGGCACGACCCGACATGCTACAGTCATTGTCTACTTTAAAAATGGCACCAAAAATGGAGAGATAGCTAAAAAGGTGTTTGGAATCTAGTTGCGAGCCTGCATGCATTCCACATATGATCTGGAACAATGAATGCAGGTCTCCTAAGACAGGGTAACGGTATCGTCAACACCCTAAGTGAAGACGGTCTCCAAGGACATAATAAAGCTTTATGGATGCAGTAAAAGTATGATCTTCCAAAGAGAAGATAAGACAAGATAAATCTATGCTAATACAATAAAAACGTCAGATTCTACCGTTTTTGCTCAGAAAGGCTTAATGATATAATTGGTACGCAATCATACTATATTAGTGAGTTTGAACATGATTTTTAGTTATTTCTAGACTGTTTCAAATGAACAGACAGTTTATCTCAGAAGTAGTATATCTTATGATTTCAACGGCATATTTTTAAACAGAAGTGGTTCAAGTATTGAAAGCTGTATATGCTGTTAATTTTCTTTATCACATGAATTAGAAAGGTAATAGGTAAAAAGTCCACACATATGTCAGTTCAAGTATTTAAGCTTTTAAGGGCTCTAGGGTATACTCGAAATAGTAATATATCAAAATTTATACTCCGTTTTTGTGATATACAGTTGACAAAATGATTATTTGTACACCACTTTTTTCTTTGTTTTTGATGAAATAAATACCCATATTTTAGTTGCGAATTAATCATGCATTTCTTTAATGCGTCTAGCTGTTGTATGCAAATTATTTTTCTTTTTAAATGTAAAAGTAAATTGTAGTCTGGAAAAATGTGAAAAATCGTTGCAAAAAGAGTATTTGTACAGAATTCTTTTGATGGAAGTATGGCAAAAGTTTTGATTAAACTTTTTAGATTGAACTTAGTTTTTCATACGTTTTTCTTAGTTTATCAATAATATTTAAATAGTATCAGATTACATTTAAATTTACAGAGATATAATCTTGAAAATGGCTCCTATGAAACCAAAGAAATTTCTTTAGATATGAGAAAACATATTAAAGAGGTCCATAAAGAGGGAAAATCTTTCCGGGAAATAGGAAAAATTTTAAAACTATATCATTTACAACCGTTGGTTACATCGTATTTAGAGACCGGCAGTGTTGAAAATAAGTTCAGACCTGGTGGTCCGAGTAAATTGACTTCAAGAGCTAAACGACTGATTGTAAGGTCAGCAACAAATAAACCAATGACATCAGTTCAAAATTTTACCAATGAGCTTCTGTCATCATGTAACGTTTCAGTGTCTGCTCAGACAGTCAGAAATGTGTTGCACAGCACTGGTCTGAAAGTCAGAATTCCCAGAAAGAAACCTTATATTAGTGAAGTAAACAGAAAAAGACGTCTAGAGTTTGCTACAAAGTACAAAAATAAGCCCATGGATTTTTGGAAAAAGGTTATTCTTTCTATGAGAGCAAGTTTGAGATTTTTACATCACCAAGTATTCGAAAAATTTGGAGAAAAAATAAAACAGCTCTTGAACCCCAAAATGTACTTCCCACTTTAAAACACGGTGGCAGAAATGTTATGGTGTGGAGATGTGTAGCTAATAATGGAGCGGGTAACTTAGCATTTATTGACAATAAAATGAATGCTTTAGCTTATATTGATGTGTTGCGACATAATTTGTTAGATAGTGCTAAGAAATTGAGCATGGAGAACACTTTTATATTCCAACAAGACAATGATCCGAAGCACACCGCTATAGTTACTAAGACCTGGTTGCTTTATCATGCTTCAAGGCGACTTGAAACTCTCCACAATCTCCAGATCTTAATCCTATAGAAAATTTATGAATAAATTTGGACACTGAAGTTCGGAAAAAAACGTAACAAGTAAAGAGAACTTAAAAGAAAAACTTCAAGAAGTTTGGGGCCGCGGTAGCCGAGTGGTATAGGTATCGGATCGTGGCTTGCCTGGTCACGAGTTCGATCCCAGTACCACTAAAGACCCGCCGTGTAGGGCAGCGATGCACGTTAAATCTGTCGAGAGCTGAAACGTCCTCCCGTTGGTGTGGTGTGGTAGTTAGGAAGGGGGTGCCAGCTCAGGTGTCGTCCACGTCACTTGACCATGGTTCAAAATTACGTGGTCCGTCGCCAAAAGCCCTCGTGTAGCTAAACAGTGCGACGTTAATATTAAATAAATCAATCAATCAAGAAGTTTGGAACTCCATTGACACAGAAATCACAAAGAAATTAATTGAGTCAATGCCAAGGTGTCTTTTGAAGCAGTTATAAATGCCAATGGACTGTTTACAAAGTATTGAAATTTCATTACATTGTTGCATATGTTTTGTTAATGTTTACTAAGCAAGTGTACAAATAATTTTTTGTATAATTTTTTTCAAAAAAAATTCACTTATTTGAAATAAATGTTCATTTTATTTTTTATTGTGAAAGAATCTTATTTTTTGAAACAATTTAAATGTATATCAATAACTTTTAGTTATATTACTTAATTTATTTTTGAAGAATATACAAAATTTTAAGTGTACAAATAAACATTTTGCCAACTGTATATTTTTAATATTTCTAATGGAGCTTAGATTTTGTGCTTGCCTATATTGATGAGATATTTTAGTTACTCTCCAGAACTACAACAATAACCTTTTTTTGCTCAAAAGTTTTTTCTTTTTGTTTTTATTTGCAAGTGTATATAAATTTTGGTATCTCGTAATGCATATTTTCTTTTAGTACTAATTCTTTTAATAACATTAATTAAATATATAAGATATTTTACACACACATACATAAAATGATGCACAAACCTAGTTAATGAATTATTTAAAGAAAATCACTGGATAATTTCTTTGAAAAAAAATATCAATTTTTTTTAATTCTAATTTTTAGTTTTAATTTAAGTTCATTATATCCACAGGTATCTTTATAGAAATGTAACAAATTTGAAAGAGCATAGAGCAATTTAATTGTGCACGCGCGCGCATAAGGTAATAATTTAATATTAGGTCATTGCCTGCCAAATTGTTTCTAATTTGTGCCAAGATGTGGGATAACATTACAATATGATAATATTGACATTTACCGTTTGCTACCTACCTAAGAATATATGATCCTTACCTTTTTTTATTTTTACTGTGGCAACCCTATTAATTTTAACCAATTCGATGCTTTAAAAAGTTTTAACCCCATTTTTATATCGGATGTTATTTTGTAGCAGTATTTTAGTTTTTTACCGTTGGATAATGGATATCTCAGAAATTACTGGTGAATACTAGGAATATCTTTTAAAAAGACCAGAAGAGTTCCCTGTTAAATTATAATGATTGATTTGATTTAATATTAACGTCGCACTGTTCAGCTACACGAGGGCTTTTGGCGACGGACCACGTAATTTTGAACCATGGTCAAGTGACGTGGACGACACCTGAGCTGGCACCCCCCTCTCCTAACTACCACTCCACACCAACGGGAGGACGTTTCAGCTCTCGACAGATTTAACGTGCATCGCTGCCCTACACGGCGGGTCTTTAGTGGTACTGGGATCGAACTCGCGACCAGGCAAGCCACGATCCGATACCTATACCACTCGGCTACCACGGCCACGTTAAATTATAATAGATTAAAATAGGTTTACTGAATTCGCACTTTTGGTCTATCTTATCTTTTTAAAGGATTGTATTTCTTTTTTTAAACCTTAGTTATGGTATGGGACAGCCTTCGGAGTACTTTTTTCTAAATATATAATTTTTCAACTAAATAAACACTTTTTTGTATGAAATGGGGCATAAAACTAGGAATTCAAATAGGAAAACTACGAAACTTACCAATTAACACATTTTTTAAAAATTTCTTAAATAGTTTGAAGCAATATATATATATATATATATATATATATATATATATATATATATATATATATATATATATATATATATATATATATATATATATATATATATATATAAATGAATATTTAAAAATTATGTATTTCTTCATTTATTGCTAACCACCAAATAAAATTATACCGATACAAATTATTATAGTCAATTTCGCGATTCGAATTAGAATTGTTTTATGGGGTCTGAGGGGTGTTAAATTTCTCTAGAGGTCTGAAAATATAAACGATTTTCAAACGCGTATAATTCTTTTAAATTTAAATTAAATGATTCGAATCTTTTACGAGTTGTTTAAAATAGAATGGGGCTTCAGAAAAGTATAAAATGTTTAAAATATAATAATAATTTTAAAAGTCATAAGCATATGAAAATTCTATAAGTATTAAGTATTTTTTGCTTTGCGCACGCTATTTTCTAAAATATTAGCCTCTGATGTATAAAACTTTATAGAATTATACAATGCATCACATACTCTTTAAACCCTACCTAATTTTAGTATTATATATCTTTTGTATTTCAAAATATTTGTAAAATATTGCAATTTTTTAAATATTTTTTAAAAATGTGTAGTTTTTATTTATTAAAATATGTAAGTTATTATTCTATTTATATAAAAGTAGCTACAAAGTATTAGGAATACATTTATCTTTATAATTCAACTTATAGCTAGTAATTAAACCTATACTCTTTTAGAAAATAGCATGCGCAACGTAAAACTTAATAAATATTTCTTATAGAAAAGTTTCTTATTTTCATATGCTTATAATTTTTAAAATTATGATTATATTTTAAACATTTTATACTTTTCTGAAGCTCCATTCCTTTATAAGTAACATGTAAAAGATTCGAACTATTTAGCTTAAATTTAAAGAAATTATACCTGTTTAAAAATTGTTTATATTTTCAGACCTCCAGAGGAATTTAACACCCCTGTGACCCCTTATAGTAAATAATCATTGGATGTTCTTTAACCCCCTTTATGTACGGACGTTACTTATAAGTAACACTCACTTTAAAATTACATAGAATAATTATTTTTACTAATACTCTGACGATACTTAACAGGAATATTCTTTAAAGTCCCCTCTTCCTAGATATATGGCAGCATGGGTCCTATGATGAATATTTTAGCTGGGAAGACGAATAGTTTTACAGCAGAAATTGGGCTTTCAGCGGATTGCAAAGATTGTCATGTTTGTTCCGATAAAATGGTTAATGTCAAAAGGTAAGTTTCTTATTTTTTGTACGTTAATGAAGACCTTAGAGAACGATTTGACTATTTGAACAATGTATATAATTAATTTTACACTTGAATATCTTTAATTAATTAATTAGCTCTAATGGATTAACTTTCCCAAAGTTGAGTATTTTGCCTATGTATGTCCCTTAATTTTCAATGTAGTGATACAAAAAAAATTGCAGTTTATCATAATGTGGTAGATAAAGGTTTAAAGCCTCTTAATGTTTCTTATTTTAAATGGACTTCCATTGGCTTTTATAAGTGACTGAAGTTGCTTTTTTTTCAATATGAGATAAATAAATTTTTTTCGTTGAATAACAAAGCTAATTGAAAATGTTTGCGAAAGATTAGGGTTCACTCGAGTTAAGAAAAGAGACACAATATAATCCTTTCAATCAACATATAAAAATACTCTTAAGAAACAAGTGATAATGATGGTTTACACATATAACACTAAAAGTAAAAAAAAGAAAACTAATAGCAAACGCAATGAATTTGTTACCATTAAAATATACCATCGACATTAAGAGATATTAAATAAATAAAAGTATAATGCAAAACAGGTTTCATTTTATTTTTCTATGTATCAAAAATAACTCTCCATACTTAAGTATGGAGCACTTGTTTTAAATTAAAAAAAATTGCAGAATATAGATTTTTCAAGATTTACTACACAAAATAAGTTTTTATATCAAACTTTGTAATCAAACAATCCTAGAGCAAACATATTTTATTCATTGGAAATGAAACTAATTTGTATGTATTTGTATTTTTTCTGCTGAAATTATAAAGAATTCCCTGTATTTCAAATGTTCATATTAAGGCTTCATACATTTTTTGAAGAACTCTAAAAATCATTTATTAACAAAAGAAAAGTTTACAAAAAGGTTTTACAAACATTCGAATGGGGCTCTACTTGAATATCCAAATCAATTTAACTTTAAACACAGGTACTAACTTACGACATCGTCTCTTATTTATGTTGATAAGAATAAAGGACAGGAGGAAGATCGTAAGAGAGTTCTTTTGTTATCAGTTGTTAGATAGTATGTTTTCCGAACAACTCCAGAGTGGATTAGTTAAAATGCTTTTTTAGAGTGTTATTTATATGAATAGCTTTGCTTGCTCTTATAACAAAAGAACTTCGAGCTATTCAGTTTGAGTAATTTCTCCACTTCTGCGGTTCTTTCTTTCTCGACGCTTCAATGACAATAAAATTTAGTCGATTTTCAATTTGGGGAGTTTATTTAAAAGTGCTTAAATTTCGTCTCTTATTGTTTTAATTTTTAAATATTTCTAAATATCAAAATAAATCATTTTTTTCTTAGTTACTGATTTAATTTTTGAGTCTTCCTTATTTGAATAGGCTTAATTTGTAACAAAAATTATTATTTCAATAACATAGGCCTAGTAAATTAAAGTTTTTGAGCAATAAAAAAGAAGTTTTCGGTTATATTTTTAAGTAATTTCATGCGCTGATTTCGAAAATAGACACCATTTATTTCACCACGTCAGGACATTTTATAAACTGTATATCGATATTTTTTCTAAAATCCTATTTGAAAAGGAACTTTCTTGTACATTTTAGCATATATCATCCAGATGCAGTAGTTTTTATTCACATATGTAAATCTATGTAAATATCGATTCTTGATGAGGCAAATTAATTTTTCACTCAACAGATGAAAACCACTGTCACTAGTTGTTACTCGTTGCTTGTGGTTGAGAGAAAAGCAGGAAGTTTCCTTGAAGCTTAAACTTTATGTGGTTATAGCAGTGCTCTTCTCAAACTTTCAATACTGGCGCCCCCCTTTTCGATCACAATTTTTTTCGCGCCCCCCTTATACATTAATAATGTACTGAATGCAATAATAATGCACTTTGACGCTAAAGCTACAATAGGCGATCTTAATTATAAACCATACAAATTAGTAACATAAGTATTAAATTTTGTATACTACTTTTAAGCAAAATAAATAAATAAATAAAATAATAGGATAATTATTATGTTATTTTTCCTTTCTCTAATTTTTAAATTGAACATATTGCAAAATGCGGTAGCTGCTTAGAAGACAAAATATAGATATCTGCTAAATATAGAAAAAGAACTCAGGGGGTCAATTTCTAATCATAACCATTCCTTATAAAAACTTTGCTTTCCAAGACAAGCTCATGGACGTTATTAATACTTGTTAAACTTGTTCTTAATTTAGTATTAATTAATTAGTTATAAAATATTCTGTGCAGCACTGATACAATAAAAGTATACCGGCTGAAGTGCCCGCTCTTTGCACGAGTTCATTTATAAGAAAATAAAACATTATTGATATAATAGCTGAATTGTAAGGGAAGCGCAAAGCCAAGTGCTCGACAATGTTTACAAAAACGTAAAATTAATTTTTTTAAATGGTTGCTCAAATTAAAATTAGTTTTAAGCGAATGGTAATTTTAAGCCTCACAGAATTAGCATTTAGAATTGATGTTAAACAGTAGCGCACACAGGAATTTTTCAAGGGGGGTCCGGGTTTGAAAGTTCACCAATCTTATATCAGGTTCCTTTTGATTTTGTCGATTTTCTGGAAAAAAACACAGTAAAAAACTAATTATTGAATAAATAATTAGCATTAATTAATAAAATTAATCATTAATAACAAATACTTAATTAAATTTTGCGTAATCAATCGGAAAAAATCGAGGGCTTTGGGGTGGGGTCCGGAACCCCCCTCGTGTGCATCACTGATTTTAAATAATGATCAATAATATAAAATATCGATGAAGAATAATTGAATTATTTTTAATATTTAAAACGAAAAGACTTCAACATGTTTTAACCCGGGAACAGGCGCGCACTCGATACGGTCGGGGTTATTGAGTCACCCCAATCCTTTTTTTTTATAATTATTTTATTGTACACGATACAAATCATGATTCCAGTGAATAATTTAATTAAGCGAAAGTTTACTTACCTACTTTCAAGGACTTTTCAATTTTTCTTTGGTAATAAATAAACAGTTTTGCCAGAATTAACGATTTCGTAATCTATGTGTCCCGCACGACCACTTCCGGGTAAAAAGTATATTCATTATGATAATATGTATGTTGCTGCTAAAAAAATTGTGTGAAACGTTTTTCGTTATGCTTTATATGTTGAGAATATTTATAAAAATATGTCTTGGCCAAGTAATCCTTCATGTGCTTATGTGTGTGTGCTCTCCGTGGTTTTCCAAATATCATAACTCTTTTGCATGGAAAAAAGCGCAACAGAGAACACATAAGAGAGGGGTCATAACTAACTGCACCAATAACTTAGAAGGTCAAACAGATTACAGTTATAATGTGCAGTATTTCAAAAATAATGAGACATTGATGAATTTTTTATATTCCTAAACTTTTTCGATTCTGGGTCTGGAATCTGTTTTTCTCTGAAAGAGTAGTATGTTAGAGGTTAAAAAAAAAGCGTAATAAAAAAATCTCTCATCATGGGATTACAGCAAATCAAATAAAAGTTTTTTTATTTGGTTATAGGATCAAAGATAACTAATTAGGTATTGAAGAAGTTTTTATTTTTGCTGACTTTTAATATCGCGCTCGCGCGCCTGTAAATTATATCAGAGTAAAAGTGAATTTTTTATTATGTCTGAAAGTATTTTGTTTTAATTCATTCCAGTAAACTAATTATTTTTTAAATCTTTTATTTTCGATATGCTCGCGCCCCCCTCGTAAGGTCATCGCGCCCCCCAGGGGGCGCGCCCCACAGTTTGAGAAACACTGGGTTATAGTCTTCAGAAAAAATCACCTAAAATATATTCTATTTTAATTAGCTTTTAATGAGGTAATTTACATAAAATAAACGACTTAGAGGAGAAAATATTATGGTGGGGCACAAGAAAGTTTAAATCAAAACAAATCCTACTTCCTTTTTAATTCGTATTTTTTCCCTTTGAAACTTCTTTTTGACGTTTTTCTTTTATGTTCAGTCTCGATCCTGTCTCGTGTTAACATACAAAAGTAGTAGATGAGCATGCTTTTGTCAAAACTTCTTTGATGGTGGAACTTTTCATGATGTTCTACGCTGAATGTCTATAGGTAAGTGAAGGAACCCAATCTTCTGTTTTCTTTGTTGTCCTTTACACTTCACAAGCCTGCTGATATTTAGATCAACAAAGATCCTATCTTTCACAACTTAGCTGCAGATAAATCTGAACACTCTCTGCAATGGCAGTTGAAACAATCACCATTTTCTGGAATAGCCTTGACAAACTGCATCATTACACTTACTCTTAGAGTCAGAAGGATTAACAATACATCGTTTGGCTCAACTGAGCTGTTCAGAATCACATTCCTGGTTTTTCTTCTCGGCCATTCTGTTTTAGTACAGAGTTGATTATTACGAAGGCTGCCCTCCCTCTCCAATGAGACATGAGAGCTTTGTATATCCGTCTTGTTCATCGAGGTGCATGGAGGTAACTTTCAGATATCCGCAAATGTTCCAATCGTGGTCGGCGTACTTTATTTTGTTGAGGATGAGAGTCAGG
Source organism: Trichonephila clavipes (assembly GCA_019973935.1). Taxonomy (NCBI): domain Eukaryota; kingdom Metazoa; phylum Arthropoda; class Arachnida; order Araneae; family Nephilidae; genus Trichonephila; species Trichonephila clavipes. The sequence goes on from BMAU01020585.1 coordinate 453,087, forward strand.
CTTTCATAGAGTTCCTTTAAATGCACCAAATGCATACTGGCTTCCGTGATGAAGACAGTCTTAAGGTATCCGACTACATTCGGAACCGTGATTTTGCAAAAGCGTATGAATGATAATATTTACTGTCACTTAGATTAGAAAACGTATATAAAATTGTTTTTAGGATATTATTACAATAAAAAATTATTTAAGAACAATATTTTGACAAAAAATGAACATAGAATGACCCATTTTCAAAACATTCTCCTTTTATTAAAAATACTTCTATTATAATAATATTTTGCCTGTGTATAGCTCAGACCTTTGTACAGAGGCTGAACTAGAATTTTTGAAATATATAGCTTACAAGTGGATTCATCCATATTTTACTACAACAGAGGGAGAAATTTTAAGAGAACAACGCCGATATTTATTTAATTTGGTGGTAACTCTGAAAATAATGTGAATTTTTCAAAAATCCTTGTTCAGACTCTCTGAAGAGAAGTCTTTACTTTATGTAAGCAAAATATTATTATTATAGAAGCATTTTTTATAAAAGGAGAACGCTTTGAAAGAAAAGATTATTCTCAGTAAATTTTTTGCCAAAGTAATATATTTAAATAATTTTTTTTTTGTCATAATGTCCTTAAAACAATTTTATGCATTTTGTTTTTCATCGCGGGCCTGTGTTATTTATTTTTATGAAATGAATGTTCATATGCAAACACTCGGTTTTTAAAAAATAGCGAGTTATTTGCCTTTAAAACTAAGTTATTTGTAACGTGGCTTAAATCGTTGCTATTTGTAAGTATTGTTATGTCAAATTGAAATTTAGAATTTCTTTTATGCCTGGTGTCTTTTTTATCTTTTTTAAAATGTTCTTTGTGAAGGGCAATATTCCTGCAATTTTATTTATATTTTCAATATCGTCAACATCCCGCTTTGTGATTGAACTATTCTAACTTATAAAACATAATATTCAATAACTTTATTCTTAAAACTAATGTTATTATAGTATACAGTGTGTTTGTTGGCCCTTATTTGTTTTGATTCGCTTGGAATGATTTTATCTTGCTCTATATATCGATTTCAGTTTTTCGAGAGTGATCTTATAATTCCTTTGGCAGCGATATATGCTTATTGATACCTAAATAAGGAATGAATGTAGTGGTTCTCTGTGAAGGAATTTGCTCAACATTTCTCAGTTATTGTTCTAAGCCTTCGATATCTTGTAATAATGGAATCTGGAGTCATAAAATGCTCAATTTTTATTCGATTGGCTGAAGAGACGAGTTGTCTCTGAAGGAGAAGGAAATATTTTGATTAACACAATCTAAAGATATGAGAATGGAATTATTTTGTTGGATGATGACATTGCGCGGTATGTCATATCGTGAAGACTATCGACGTAATAAAGATGGTAGTAGGTAGTGAACATTATAGCAGTGCTCCTCGATCATTTTATCGTCGTGGACCAGTCAACGTTTAATAATTTTACCGAGACCCGTTGAGGAGGCAGGCAGACATCGATTGTTCTTATGTTAGATTTTGATTTAATAATTTTAATTTAATTGTATTTAAGAATTCTTTCAGAATAAAATACAGTGTTACACCAAAAATGAATTTTAAGTGAGAGTCGCTGAAACCCGAGATAAATAAAATTGAAACAATTCAGTGTTCCTTGGGCTGCCCGTTACCATTGGATCCATGGATCGGTATTGGTCCACGGTGGGGACTACTGCATTGCAGCATGAATGACATCCCTATTACCAGCGAAGGAAAATAGAAGGCGTCATACATGATTTCAAATGACCTAAATCCACATCAATCTGAAAAAACTGCTGGTAGAGGTTTTTCTGACATTCGTTCTCTATGGCTTTTTGGGCCGGCATCTTAGCGATGATTTCTTTCCTTGTTACAAGAGACGTTGCAGAAGTTATTTTCATTTTTTTAATGGAAGGTGTTGCACCAAATAAAAAAAGCAATAACTATAAGAAACCATATCTGTGCTGGTTTGACGATGGAATGAGCGCCTGCGTAAAACAAATGACGCATGCGCAGAGCGTCGAAGTCGAAGAAGAGATCAGCAGCAGACCGACGTGCCGGAGATTAAGTGTGAATCACGACGGCAAGCAAACGTGTGCTGACAACGTGGTTGCCATTAAATGTTATCCAATGTGTGTCGGTTTTAGTGAGTCTAGTGTATCCATCAACTCCTACATATAGTGTACACTGCTGGCCACTGTAATTGCAACACTGAGAAAGACAAGAGATAGCACAACAAAATTTATTTTGTAGATAACATGTTGACCAAGTAACAAATGATTAAATTTATAGACTTCTGTGAAGTGTGGTTCCTGCCAAAATCAGTAGGCATAGTAGCCGCCATTTTTGGAGATCACCGCTGCCACACGCCTCGGCATTGATTCAAAGAGACTTTGGATGTGCTCTTGGGTAAAGCAGACCAAGCAGCTTCCACACGTTGCCAAACTTAGCAGCTGAGAGTGTAATCTGGGTCAATCGTTGAGCAACCATGGATCACATGTTTTCTATTGACGAAAGATCCAGAGAGCGAGCCAACCAGGGATGTAATTCAATCTGGTGATTGACGAAGAACCTTTGGACAATGCGTGCCACGTGTGGTCACGCATTATCCTGTTGAAATATGGCTGTGGCCAAGCCCTGAAGGTAAGGAAGGACAACTGGCTCCAACACCTCGGAGATCTAGCGCTGGCTGTTTAAAGTACCGGCAATGCGTACTAGAGGAGTGCGAGAGTGATATCCAATACCGCCCCATACCATAATACCCTGTGCAGGAGTGGCGGTGCATAACGCAGCTGTTCAGCTTCCTCTCTCCACGGTGTCTCCAAACTTGAATCTGACTATCGTGTTGTTGCAGACAGATGAGTGACTCGACAGTAAAGACAACTTTATTCCATTCTGCCACCCACATCCTTCTTTCATCTCACCATTGTCGGCGGAGACGTCTGTGGTTCTGCGCCAATATTAGACCAAGCAATGGACGTCTTGCGGACAGACCACTCTGCTGTAAACGGCATCGAATGGTACGCGCAGAATCTGAATGATGCGTTACAGACTCAAAGTGCTGTGCTATGGTTCGTGATGTGACTGAGTGATCCGTCACTGCCATGCGCACAATTTGCCTGTCCTCACGTGAAGTGATACACTGAGGTGGATGCAATCGACCATGTCGGTCCGTCGTACCCTCCTGCATCCAACGGTCACATATCCGCATTACAGGTGTTTGGTTTCATCCAACACGAGTACCGATTTCCCTGAAAGATAATCTACAATCTCGGTAGGCCACTACCCTTCCTCTGTCGAACTCGGATACTTGATCAAAAGCTGATTGCTGTTTCCTACGAGACATAACTGACGTTTTTTGAAAAATCTACAAGAAAAACACAATTGCCGAACTTGAAATTGTCGAAATCTCCAGCCTTAAATAGCATTTTGAGGTGGCGCCATAGGCGCGCGTGATGTGTGTTTGCGCTGAAATTCTAATCATTTGTATATTTCACCTCCGTTAATGCATGTTGTAAATTTCTTTTTTTTTGCGTGCTTCCTTCAGGCTGTTGCATTTACGGTAGCCAGCAGTGTATTTTGAAGAGGTGAAGGCTCTTGTCAAATGGTATTATATGTTCACAGTGAAATAACGTAGACTGTTGAAGATAGTCGGGTATCCTTCCACGCTTACTAATGAAAACAATATTTTCCTACAAGACTTGTCCCCTGTGTGTCATCTTTTCCGAACATAACTTCTAAAAGAATGTTGTGGTAGAGCAGACTGAACGACAATTCCTTCCACTGCAGATTTTTACCAGAGTGGCTTCTTCAAACTAATTGCATACTTTGACAAATGTCGCAATATTGGTGGCAACTATGGTAAAAACATCCATGATGTGCAGTCCATGGTGCATTTTTTTGGCAATGAAATTTTCGACTACAAAGGCAAAAATGCGAAAAAAAATTTCTTTCGGAACGTCCGTCTTATAACTACTTCATCTAATTTCTGATGATTCCTTATTCGTTTGCATCTTGAAATGCTTCTTTATTTCGATCAAAGTAGCATGTAGATCAAAGAGGAATGTCAAGGCAGCTGAGAGTTATTCACTGCGACATGTTCGTCAAATTTCATTTTACAACTATCTTTTGTCACTCTAATTGAGTCTCAAATGCAGAATGTATAAAAAACTGTTGTTTGTCAATTTTGAAAAACACTTAACATTTCCACGATGACTTAAAGATGTAAGCTGAGAAAAGAGCAGCACAAAAAATGGGCTCCAGCTAGAATGTCATCTCCTTACCTCTCTAAGAAAGTTAAAAGCTTAAATTTAATTTTCATAACAAATTTTCAGAATTACTCTACATACTGCATACAAAAAATCTATTTTATTCATATGGTTATTCATCCTATAGTTGTTCTTTTCCTAGTTTGGGGTCCAACATAAAAACAGTATTAAGAACTCTAATCAAATATATCCATGCCTCTATGATCAAATAGATGAGTTCTGGTTTGTTAACGTCGCATTTTGAATCTACTCTAGGGCTATGGGTGCCCAGCCTACCAAACAGCCACCAAAAAATTTTGAGCCTCCTCAGTCCCAAAGGAGGATCATTGCTCAACATGACCCCTCCAATCGCTGATTTGATCCCATTCTTAGTGATCTACTTTGCTTGCCATTAACCCTCCAACCGGACAGTACGGATTTTTCTGCCCCACTAGAGAGGCTTCGAAAACGGACCACACTGAATTTTTCGTAACCCCGGGGACTCACCAAAAATGAACCAAACTGATTTTTCCTCCTCAAGTAATGTGTTCAAAAACGGTAAAGTCGTGTTTTTCCGAATTCTTCCCCCCCCCTTAAAGGTTTAGCATCTTGAAAGATAATTAGAGACGGTCGGGGAGACACAATGGGCATTGAGGGGAAATTTTATGGCTCACGGGGAGACCGGTTGTTTCCCCTGCAGCAATCGTAAAAAACTGGGAAGAATTTCTTTAAACCCTTAAGTGTACAGAAATAATTGCAAGTCAACGAGTTGAGAATTCTCATTTTCTTCTTTACCTTAAAATTCTCAAATGGAATTAAGTTTTTATAATGTATGTCTAAGTTTTTAAAAAATATCTGTAGTATTTAAATTCAAATTATATATTAAAACATTGAGGATAATTTACTGTTTCATTTTTCTTATTTTAATCAATACTTTCAGGGATTTTTTTTAAAAATGATTATTTTGTTATGTGTCAAAAAAATAAAAAAAAGGTTCAAAATTTAAAATCTTTTAAAATTTCGGACACTTCTAAACATGAATAATTTTTAAGCTTCTGTATTACATTATTTGCAAAAAATTTTTATGCATTGTTAAAAAAAACCCTATTTAAAAATCTTTCAGTTTTTCATAATTTTAAAGCCAGGTATTCAGGGCATCTTACATAGAATCCCTTTGTTTTGTATTGTTCAGATAACAAATTATATTTGAATTTTGAATGTCTGAACATTAATTTCATTTAAAGAGAACTTTAACTGCAAGCTTATATTTTTGAACTTGAATCTTCAAATAAAGAGTATTTAAAAGAATATCTGGACAAATTTACAGTTAACATTAGCGCATATAAATAAATATAAAGATCCTTTTTAAATTCAAGTTAAAAAAATATATATTTATGCATAATCCTCATCATTCATGTCCCATTAGTGGTTGACTGAAGAAAAGGTTATTAAAATTTGGACATTTTTATAATCTTAACCATGCAAAACTAGGAATTTTGTATTAGCTCCACTGAAATTCTGCATTGGAATTTCGAAAAAGATATTTATACGTGTCTCACATACTCAGTTGAAAAACATATATTTACCATAAATACTAATAATTCTTTGGATATTTAAAATTATCATTAGATTAATTTTTTAATATATATATATATTAATCAGAATTTAAGTTCTGTAAAACATTCAACTGCATATATATGTTGACATGTCTGCGGCTTTAAATATATAGGTCAAACACACATCAAGAGCTATGAACCTGAGAATTAACCAACATAGATCCGACATTGGAAAAAATACATCAACAAAAAATATAGGAAGAATAGAAATACAACATTTTAATAAACATGGTTTTGAAGGTGTTGCGTTAAATATTAAAATTGTTCCAAATAAGATAAATAGACTATGGTATGAAAACGTTTACATCGGTATTTATAATGCTATGTATCCTTACGGATTGAATGTAATATGGAATAATAAAAATTTAATCCAGGCAGTGAAAGAAAATGATAAAGAATCTATTTATAATAGTAGAAATAATAGTAATAAGAGAAAAAGGGTTGGTAAGGGTGGAAGCAAAAAGAGAGAAAATAGAGATATAGATACAATTAAAAAAGAAGTAAATAATTTATTACAAGACTTTGAGAATTGTTTTAGTATTGGAAAAATGAAGTATTTTTTATTTGGACTTAATAAAAAGGAAATAATAATAGTTTTAAATTTATTAAAAAGTATTAGATTAAAAGATAATCATGGATCACACTAGGTAATGGATTTATGCAAATATATTACAAATAGATTAAAAATAAAAATAGACTCTAAAGAGGTTTATAATATAGAATATTGTACTTTGCTATATATGAATAAATCATATAATGGGATACAATTTTCTGAAATATTTGGGAAACACATGGATTTATTCCCGATGAAAAATGTGTTAATAAAACGAGCGTTCAGGTATAATAAAAAAATTAGTAGATCAATTTTTAACTATAATAGTGTTAAGGTATTGGTAGATAAAAAATAATGTGGTTACAAAGAATACAAGAATTACGCAGACGAATATCATGGGCACGTAATAACTGGCAACTTAGAAATAGTACAGGATCACACACACACACACACAGAAATTAAGAGAAATTATGAGCAAAGGTACTGGTTATCGATTGACTATTTCAAACAGCAATTTAAATGTGAGAAAACAACTATCAGAAGATATTAATAAATTTATTCTAAATGTTGCAATTAAATATAATTTACCTACTCAGGCTTTTAAAGAATATGGTTCTCATGTCCTCAAGGACTTAATGAATTTTAATTTTAGAACAAAAAATGAAGATTGTTATAGAAAAATTAAGGGACCAATAGAAAACTTACAAAAACACTTTGTGATTGTTTATTTAGATAAAGTCCCAGGAAATTATGCAATTATGTGTAAATATTATTATATTAAATTAATAAATGATCATATATACAAAATAATAATGCATATGATGTAAGTAAATTTAGTATGAAAGAAATTAACAACAGATTATTGGCATTTGGTAAACAATTAAATATTTCTAGCAATAAAATTAAATATCCCCATATATTTCTGACTCCTAAATTTCATAAGAATCCAATAAAATTCCGCAGTGTAACAAATGGATTCAATACTTATATAACAAAATCGGGAAGAATTTTACAGACCATATTACAAGATACAATAGACAAATTTAAGGATACTTCTATTATAAAAAACAGCCATGATGTAATAAAGAAAGTTGATCAACAAGAGGTATTTTCTGTGAATGGGTTCGATTTCGAAGATTTATTTAACTCCATTAAAATAGAAGATATAATTCAGGTACTTTCAGATGCATATGAGAAATATGATTTGAATAATTACATTAGTTTTGAAAAGTTCAATACACTTATTCGTTTTGTAATACAGGAGAACTTCATTTTTTTTTTATTTTTGATAACAAACTTTATAAACAAATCAAAGGATTGCCTCAGGGTGGCCCAGCCAGTAATAGTCTCGCTAACCTGTATTTACACCACTATGAATCAATTCGAAGAAAGGAACCCTCTTGCCTCTTATTAAGATACATAGATGATTTAATTGTTATAGGTCATGATAGGGAATTTAAACCTAGCATTAATTTTTATCCGGAATACCTAAAATTAATACAGACGAATTTTAACTCAAACAAAGTTGAATTTTTAGATTTAGATTTAACTATTATTGACAACAAATTATATAGCAATATATATGATAAAAGGGAAGCTTTTAAATTCAATGTCATAAAGATACCAAACTTCGATAGTTGTCTACATATATCAGTATTTAGAAATATAATTTTAAATTTTCTGATGAGAAATAATAATTTAACTACGCACAATATTGATAAATTCAAAAATATCCAGAAATTTATATTATGTTGCATACAAAATGATTATCCCATCAACTTCCTGAGAAAATATATAGATCAGAAATATTTCTTAAAAATATTTTTTTTAAACTCGTAAATGCACAAATCCACGACACAACATTAGGTGCACAAAGTCAGCTTGTTAGTGGTCCAGCTGTGAAGAATTTGTGCATTCCACACACAGGATACATTTTAATACAAACACTTAGACCAATATTTACACGATTACACTTTAAAATTATTTATGACCAATTAAACATTTATATGTCCAATCACACATTTATGACCAATCAAAGGCTTATGACCAACCAAGCAAGTTTTTACATGCGGTCTGTGGTTTGCATCTAATGCCAAGTGGTCAAACTCTAGTGTTGGATCAAGAATCGTTTGGAATGACATGGCATTGGTTAGGTGTTATGAGTAAAATATGAAGTGGTAATTGATATATTAAATATGAAAAGTCGTGCTATAAGGTAAGGATCGTATTCTCTTGATGGCATACTCTTTGGTGAGTTTTTAATGATTTACTCTATTCATTTGTGAATATACTGTGTTTTTAATTTGAACTTTCGGATTTTTTAGTTTGAACTTTCAAATTTTTTAGATTGAACTTTCGAAATTTTTGGCTTGAACTTTCAGATTTTTTGGCTTGAACTTTCAGATTTTTTGGCTTGAACTTTCAGATTTTTGGCTTGAACTTTTAGATTTTTGGCTTGAACTTTCAGATTTTTGGCTTGAACTTTCAGATTTTTGGCTTGAACAGATTTTTTCAGATTTTTGGCTTGAACTTTCAGATTTTTGGCTTGAACTTTCAGATTTTTTGGCTTGAACTTTTTGATTTTAGATATTTTTTAATTTGAACTTTCGGATCTCAAATATTTTTTAATTTGAACTTTCGGATCTCACACAGATATTTATTTTTTCTACCTATACAACTATTTTAGAAATGGGTGCATCATGGCGTTTGATGGTTCACTTATATTATGCACTAAATTGTTTTTAAATTTTAATATTTTAATATCTTTCAGAATGCGATGGCGAATAGTTTTATTTTTCAAGTATAATGGTTTAATTTTAACTTTTTAATTTTTAATTTTTTAATTTTTTTTTCAAATTTGGATATTTTCCAATTAACTTACCAAGTTGCAATAGGGGGAAGGTTGGCGCCATCAAACTAGTTTAACCCCACTTATCGGTCCTAAGTCCGAGATTGTACTTGGATATTTTATAAATTTTTATTTTATTTTATAATTTTTTAATTTTGTTTAAAAACGATGGAATATTATCTTTTATATTCGCCATTGATATTTTGAAGTGTTTTAGTATTATAAGATTCATATATTTCAATTGATATTTGTGATTGTTTATATATATATATATATATATATATATATATATATATACGACTTCTAATATTTTTTCAAGTATTCCTTAAATTTCATATAATTTAATTAAGTGAGGGGATATTAAAGTCACACTCTCTCTCTTCTCTACTCAACTACTTGAGGACTTTTGGCGATGGACCTGTGGCCGGGGTACCAGGTGGTCAAGGTATCGAATCATGGTTGGCATGTCTCGAGTTCGAGCTCAGTGCCACAAAAGACCCACCGTGTAGGGCAGCGATGCACGTTAAATCTATCGAGAACTGAAATGTCCTCTCGTTGGTGTGGTAGTTAGGAGAGGGGGTGCCAGCTCAGGTGTCGCCCTCGTCATTTGACCATGCTTCAAAATTACGAGGTCCATCACTAAAAGCCCTCGTGTAGCTGAACAGTGCGACGTTAATATTCACTCACTTGGCGACGGACCTCGTAATTTTAAACCATGGTCAAGTGACGAGGATGACGCTTGAGCATCGCTCCCTTACTCGGCGGATCTTCAGTGGTGCTGGGGTCGAACTCATGACACGCCAGCTACGAGTCCGTTACTTTGACCATTAGGCTACCGTGGCCTCACAATGTGGTTGAAAACTGCATGTTATGAGTAAAAATATGCTGAAACATTTGATGAACTTATAATAGATTTTTTCATAGAAGATAGATGTGTGATATGCTAAAATGACAATATGTAAAAGTTATGAGAATATCGATGACAATTTTTGAAAAATTTAATTTAAGTTTCAGTTTGAAACTTATTCGTTTTTTTTCCGCATTTAATATTAAATATAGTTGCGATAACAAATTAATAGTTTAACGCATTCATAGATTATAAAAAATAAAGGTATAAATGACGTTGGAAATAATAAGTTTTTATAGTTTTGAATTCAGACTTCTTTACAGGAGTGTAGACTATTAAAAGGCTGATGTAGAAGTTAGAAAACTAATATCTAAAATATATTGAAAACAATATCTGCAATTCCATAATCTTGACGAGCAGAAGACGGCATTTTTACTTAGTAGGGCAGAGTAAGCATAAGGTAGGAGCTTGTGGAGTAAACAACCAGGCCTCTGCAGTTTTGGCAGGTAATGAACTCCCATTTGTTGCTTTCAGTAAGGAATATATAGAGTAACAAATACAAAAATAAGTCATGTAAAATTTTATATATTTTAATAACAATGAATTGTGAACTTAATTTCCAATTCATTGTCACGAGTTGGCAGTAACTACGGTACTCTATCGACCGTACTTATATATATATATTATATATATATATTATATATATATATATTATATATATGTATATGTTTATGTATATATGAAGTACGGTTGATAGAGCACCAATAATTTTAACGCAATTTTATATTTCTTTCTCGTAAACTTTACTCCTTTTAAAACATGTATTGCCAAAATACTCTCCTTTTGTATATTTATAAAATTTTAAAAATATAATGGTTATCTTACCCAACATTTTAAATCTGGGGTGGCAACTGTGTAGCTAAGACGTGCCAAACCAATCTGTCAGTATCATTCAGCGTACCACATAGTAGGAAATTTTTGCAATCCTTCGATTCTTACGGTAATATTTGCAGATTTAAAGAATAGAGGTAAATAATTTAGATTTACAGTTTTATTTTATATTAATTATGGATCAATAAAATACATTTATTAACATAAAAATAAAGAATATAAAATGTTACTATTTCTTCAACAAAGATAAAAAAAAAATTAAAAATGTATGTTTCCAACATATTTATTTAAATAAGAAATAGACAAAGTGAAATATAAGTTATTCTCTTCATTACAGTTAAATAAAAATTGTAATGCGAATTAATTCTTTCACCACTCTTCTTTCATATCGCAAAACCAGGGGTATAATGCGTGACACGATTCTGAGCATTCAGTTGTTAAACAATTTCTTTGCGGAGTCGAAATATTTTTCATATTAGGAAAGATTTTTTACTTTGATGTGCCGAATCATAAGTGGAAAGCAGAGTACATGCAATTTTCTTTTTTCAACAATTAAATCCCCTAGCAATAACATTCATATATTTACAAAATAGCTGTAAATTTATCCTTAGAATTATCTTTCAGATTATTTTGTAATTCCATAAAAGTCCATAACTCACACAGAAGATGTTTGTCAAATAAGAGGTCTATTATCAACTTCCATCCACTCAAGAATTGACAAATTTGTAGAGTCGTGCTGAGGGCCACACTAAGAATTGTACCACGTGCCACAGGTCCATAGATTGCTGACACGTTTTAAATGTTCTTATTAACTAACCATCTCCTATTCAAACACAATTTATATGATAAAAAAGGGTTTTCATTCATTTTGTAGGGAATTGTATTAGATTCAACCATAAGTAATTTTGTGTATCAAAAAAATTACATTGTTTCGGAGATCCCCTAAGAGCAAAATGAAAGGAATTTGACAAAATTATAGTAAGTTTCTCTAAAAGGGGAAACGTTCACTTTCAAAATACACTGCATAAAGTGGTTTTAGGTCTACGAAGTTATATTCACTATTATTCCTAAAATAAATTTTGATATTTTGGTTTTTCCTTAAGTTTTGAAGTTATTACTTCAAATATACTTCTCCATTGCATTTCTTTCAAACTTGCTATTTTCTTTTGCGGCCACGGTAGCCTGATGGTCATGGTTATGAACTCGTGTCCACAGTGTTCGAGCCCTGGTACCACAAAAGTTTAGCGTTGAAGAGGAGCTGAGGCACGTTAAACACGTCTAGGTCAAAAGTCCTCACGTTGGTGTGATGTGGAAGTTTGGAAGGGGAGTTATCAGCTCAGGTATCGTCCTCGTCACTTAACCGCGGTTCAAAATTATACGTAGTCGCTCGTCAGTAGCCACCGTGTTGACTTAGAATGCAATATAAACCCTTGACGTGTGCACTTGAATTAATTCGAGTACGCTAAACAGTTCCAAATATGCACATTAGATATAATTCAAACGAGGTCGATTTTATGCTGCTGTAATTTTTCACTCAAATATCAGCGACCGCCGTCTGCACTCGTGATATTTGACTGTTGTTTCTTATATTTACGATTCAGTCGTGAAACATCAAAAACTTGGATAAAATATTTGTATAAAAAATTAAGGGAAAAGAAATACTTAGATTTTAGAAGCAAATTACTAGAAAATATGTTAGGGAATATTTACAAGATATTTCACGACTCTATCTTGAACAGGAAAAACGCCTAAGGGATTATAATACACTCTCATCTTCAAAATTAAAAATCTGAGAAAAACACATTTAAAATTAGTAAAGGCATAAAAAAAATTCCAATGCCTGTAAAGCTTTAATGTTTTAATATGTTACTATCCAACTTATGTTCTACATGAAAATTCTACTTAAAATATATATAAATATGACTGAAAATATCTTTTCTAATTCAAAATTTTCTTCGACATAATATTGATAACAATTGTTAATTTGATCAATTATTCCGTTTTATCAGAACCTTATATATTCTTAAGAGTTTTAAATGCAAAATATTTATACAGAAAATAGTAGTGATACAAACGTAATCCAGAAATCACCAAGATTGTAAATAATATTTTTTTTTCTCAGTTCACCATCGTGGCAGGTAAGTAAGTTTTTGTTGCATGACTTTAAAATACTGTAATGTAGTACTACAATATATTTATTATAATGTAGTTTGTGGTACGTCAGGGAAATATTTAGTTCACATTCTGCAACATTTGCATTCTGTAGTCTAATTGCAATATCAGCTGAAAGCTGGATTTTAGATTTACCATTTTCAGTCATATTCCATCCCTTTCAAGTATTAATTATCACAGTAGCCTGCGTATATTTTGGTCATGGCATTTTTCAAAAGGAAAAAAAAATGAAAACAAAGTAAAGAGCTTTTAAATTATATAAAATATGTGTCAAAAAATAAATTGGTCTTTAAATCAATCTTAATTAAGTAAATGTGAGAAAACTCAAAAACTTAAAAACATGAGCAAACAGAAATGATTTTAGAAACTAAAATTGTAGTTAATTGCCGTTTCACACGAAATATTGGATTGTGTCAAAAAATATTTTTAATTAATTCAATCTAGGAATTCAAAAATGCTTTAAAATGAAACCGAATTTAAAATCAAAACTCAGAAAATTAAAATTTCCTTAAACCTAATTGGTTTTTAGATCAGAAATTGAGCAAGTTTTCCAAATATATGAAATATATATTTGCAATAAATTGGGAGAAGTTTCTGTTAGCCGTGAAGTGGAGAAAATGTCCATTTCACAATCCTCGCCCTAGGCCACAGCTGTGAATGAAAAACCTCCCCTTTCGAACAACACAGAAACCGAAAAGCAATAAAATCATCCCCTGCAAGGAGGACCTCCCGCAGTTTTAAGGGGGGTAGGCATAAAACTGCGGTGCGCTTTCGAAGCAGTTCGCGAAATTCATCCGAAACGTTTTCGCTACCACTAGCTTTAAAAAAGTAGACCGCTTTCGAAGTGAAATTCAATTAGCGGGTCATCCACTCAGAGGGTTAAAATTGTAACACCAAGAAGGAATAATCTTACTAACATTCAAATCACATCAAAGGAAGAAATTTGGATATGCAAATGATTAGTATTCCAGCGCATTTAGACAAAGCTGGAGAGGGGAAACGACATCTGAAGCACTGCATAAAAGAAAAGTTGTGTAGTGGATTGCTTATAAGTTCGGGTTTTGTTCAGAATGTTACGTTATGTCTCGAATAAGGAGAAGAGAGCAGATGCTTCATAATATGCTTGAGAGAGCAAACATATTATGAGGTTGGTCCTGGAAAACTGTACAACTACAGCACGGACTATTACTCAGGAAATGTACATGTTTGCAGCGCGTCCAGTATCCTCTTGAGTGGTGTGATGTCGTTGGCTGCAGCTTTGTGATGGGCGCATCGCACTTTCTATTAATTATCCTCTTGGGTTCCTTGGGGAAAAAAGGCAAATTCTTTCCAACCAAATCCAGAAGCGAAGCGTGATTATGCAAATTAGGAACTTTTTAAATAGCAGAAGTAGATTAGAACCTTTTAAATAGAGGCCTTTTGGGAAGTGATTATGCTAGTCTGAGTTTAAACCCGCAAGCTGAAGTAAGTAGATATTCCAGTGCGTTCAAGTCAAGGTGGATACCGTTCCATGCGAGATAAAGAAACTTCATTGTGAAGATTCGAATGTGTTACTGCTTCCTAGAATATAGAGGTGAGATCGTTCACAAATTAATACTGGGAACCGTGTTTATACTGAGAGTAGGAATAGGCGGGGTAAAGTTAAATATAGTGATTAAGGTCGTGCTTATTTGGTAATACGTATTGTGTGTTTCTTCACCTCAAATCCTCAAAGTTAAAATATAAATATTAGCTTTGTATAGTGATTAAGTTAAGATCTTATTAAAGAGATATTAAGATTATGGTAACGCCTGGTTCTTCATTTATTCCCACACCCCTAGGTTACGAGGATAACTTAGAAGTAAGGCATCACCCACGGGCGAATGCCTTACAAGCTTGGATACTCAGCACGGTGGTCATTAGTTCGGTTTCCCTTGACAATGCTGCTCAGAAGGAGACCGCGACTCTGTTGCACCGATAGACAAAACTGAAATAGGAATGGCACAATGTCGCCTTTCTAGAAGAGTTCTGGTTCTGCGTGGAATATTCTGATGGTCGTATACGTGTCTGGAGGCTCCGAGGAGATCACCCGTTGCCTGCTTGCATTCAATTTTAGCTCAGGGGCTCTGCACCTGTTGTGATGGTTTGAATAAAAATTGAGTTAAAGATACGCATGTCTCTTGTTGGGATAGACTGCAATTTGAACGCATATCGATACATTTCTGACATCTCAGGTCCAGGGGTTATGCCCTATCGTTGGGACCTGCCAAACTCTCTATACTAGCGAGATAAGGCAAGACCATATGTGGCAGGTCGTGTTCTGACCTTCCTCGATGCTCAGGTATTCGATTGCTACCCTAACCCGCACCATCTCCGGATCGATCATTCATTGAAAACATGTGGTTTGGGGGTGGCTGAGAGACTAGCCCACCACCCCTCTCTAATTCCCTACGGTTGATGAAGTGTGGCACACACACACAGACTAGACGCAGCATGGAATGAGTAGCGCATTTCTGTCATTCAAACCCAGTTTGACACCATGCCTAACCTGTTAAGAGCCGTATAAGCTACCACATCCTCCCAACTATTCATAGTAAGTTCGTACCCCTGAAGACCCCCAAATTGCTTCAAATGTAATCATTTTGTCTTCATACTATACTGTTTACATGCAGTAAATATCTTTTTCCCTTAATGGTGTTGCACTTTTAATGGCCAGCAGTGTATTTGCCTTTAAAGAGTGGATTATGGGACGAGATTACGCATTGCGACCAAATAAAATCCTATTAAATCAATTTTGCTTAACGGACGACTGCAGTAAGCGACTGGTAATGGTAGAGAATTCGTTGTAGATGTTATTTCTTTTGATTCATTGGTTTGTGATACCCATACCTGGGGGTACCATCTCTTCAACTACGCGACTTAGATTTGTGGGAGGTAATGATTGATGACCCAAGCTAGCGATAATAAAACCAATTTATTATTATCCAATTATATTGATCAAAGACAATCTTAATCTAGGAAGGAAATCAGGAGTGATGTATCATAACCCTCAATCTTATATAAATAAGCGCCTAGAATTCTAACCGCTTAACTCTAAGTAAAGTGTTATACTCTAAATCTTAATCTTCCATACTTTATTTGAATAGCTAAAGCCCGTTCTATAGTTACGCTTACCATAGGCTCACGGCGATCAGTATCTCAGATTCCTTTTCCTTCTTCTTCACCTACAATTACTAAATCTCCACTATATATCTACTAACTAATCTGAATATCAAGGTTTCTTCTGGAGAGGGCTGGCTCTGAAATAATTCAATTGATGGCCGCAGATTCCCCAAGAGGATTAATTGAAAGACTCAGTAAAGCCCCGTCACAGGTTAAAGCAGGGATGTTAGATTGTAGAAATGCGGGTGTACGTTATATTCTATTGAAATTCAATGTCCACACGTCATCAAAGCGGGGGAGCTTTGTAGAGGCAGCATGCCACCTCAACTGTCACTTAACCATAGATTAAAAGTACGAGATCCATCCCCAACAACCCTCGTATTCCTTCATAGTTTAATACAAGCAAAAAATCCATCTAAATCAAAAATTTTTTTAGACCTTCATTTGCTGCTGCGCATGTGTGGCCGGGGAAGACAGGGAGTCAGGGTCACAAACCCATGGTCGGCGTTGTAGAGTTGCAGGTTGAAGCTCTTGTACCACTTATAAACACCCGCACAGTGTAGAGGGTCTGATGCACGTTAAATATGCCGAGGTTCAAAGTCCTTCCGTTAGTGAGATGCAGGTTAGGAGAGTGGGGGGCCGGACACTTTTGTAACCATTGTTGCTTTACCGTGGCTCAAAACTACCAAATCCGTTATCATTGGCCCTCGTTTTGCTTCTGCGCGCGACGCACATTAGAATCAAATAATTCCTGTTGTGTAATCTCAGAAACTGTGCAACCTCTTCCCAAATCTATCTTTAATTCCTTTTTATCCTGAAAAGGAAATCGTAGTTTTCTAAAAATAAGTCTAGATTTATTCATAAAGCAGTAAACAACGTAATTAAAATTAAAGCTGTCAGTGAGATTTAACATCGGTATTTTGGACTGCACCCAAAACCAGGGTTATTTGAATAAATCCATTCACACAGTAAATAGTAAGGGAAGCTTGGAACAGAAGGAACTAACTTTTTTTTATTTCTAATGGCAGAATGTGAACAGTTATTAACAGAGTTCATCACCGAAAGCTGGTATCTCTTTTTAGTGTGGATACCAATCGCCGCAGGTAATTTTGACACCCAGTTTCTATCCTAGAGGGAGGCACTTGAGCTCTGACGATGCGAACCTGTACTAGGATTTAGTTTTGCCCAGAGCACCCCCGTAGGGATCTTTTACATGCCGTATAATCAGACGACAGGGCCGCTGTCGATTTCTGCATTTTAAAAATCCATCGATTTGGGCTGGGGTCGAACCCGCAACCTTGGATGCAGAAGGCCAGTGACAAACCAACGACGCCACCTAGCCGTCATGGCGAAATTAATAAATTGTAGTTTAAAAAGACTAAAAATACACGCTTTTATAGTTAATCAAATTAAAAATAAAAAATAATTCATAATATAAGAATAAAATAATTAACAAGAAAATTATATATAATGGCATTGAGGTAAAAGCGTGGTGTGCTTTGAACATTGGTTTTGCAGTTTGGAATGGAACTAGTAAGGAATTATAATAATTGATATGGAGCGCCCCTCGCTTTTACTACAACGGCATTCATTTTCTCGTTTATCATTTTATTCTTATATTATGAATTATTTTTAAATTTTTAATTAGATGAAATATAAAAGTGTGTGTTTTTTAGTTTTTTTAGACTATGAATTTAAAAATGAAAAATAAATTGATCTACAAGGAAAGCGTGTTTTTCAGTTACTTAAAATATCATTTATTCATTGATGAATCCATCTTAATTACGTCATGTTTTTAAAATCAGGACACCTTCGCATCCTATTAGTGCGCCGATACGGCGTGGTTTTCAAAATTTAGGTTAAGGAAACTAAAGAAATACTGAAAGAACTACGTTTGAAACATTTAATGAAAAAGAAGAAAGAATATAATCCAATTATATTTTTCAATAAAAAGATCACTTTTTATATTAATCCTGAGCGTTTGCGCTTTAGGATTGTAACTTAATCTTTTAGTCACCAGATCTGGCATAAGTCTCCAAATCTGGAAATGAGAAATCGTTAATCCTGATTATCCTGATCAGTATTATGGAAATATTCCGTTATATACAGGTGAAGCTAGTAAAAGCGTGTTAAAAATAACTTTTGTGTGATTGCAAAACCATCCATCGCAACACTAATTATGTTAGGCAATACGAAATTTAACGACGAAAAGTTATTTGTTCAGGAGAATGTTTTTATTGCAATAAAAAAAAGGGTTAGGCCACTTTTTTTCTGAAGAATCCATTACTAAAAATAGCATTGAATTCAATAGAATAACCATTCCTATTCTGCATAAAAATTTGTTTGAAATAATTATAGATTTTTTCCCTTAGTTTCCCAAACGTATGCTCGGTTCCGGTGCAATTTACACATTTAAAACTAATTGCGTATAGCAGCTGAAATGTTCATTAATTTTTTTTTTTATAAAATGACCATCAAATTAGAAGAGTCAGCTTAACATTTTTTTCAAAATAGTAAAAAAGTGGTAAATATCCACCGCGCGAGAAGAAAATGATGTCTTAAAACAAATAAATATAACTATGTCTTCATAAAGTCATTTTTTTATTTTACTGGAAGTGAAAATGACTAGCACTTAGGAATCCGTTAATTCTTTTAAAAACCTCTAAATACCTTGAAAGGTTTTATTTATATAAACATAGCTCTGATATTTTTCAATTACTTTCCTCCGTTTATTTTCTGTCGTAATTACAGGTAAGATAATTTAGCGAATGCAAAACTTTACTCAGTTCAAATAACATATATTTAAATAGAAAAAAAAAAAAAACCTCAGTTAAAACTTTTATGTTCATTTCTCGTTTTGTACTTGAAGAGAAAAAGCGGCCATTACTTTAATCGCTCTTTTAATCGAATGCACTGTTTTTTTTTAATATTGTATTTTGAAACGCAATAATAATAGTAATGGCAGTAATAAGCGCGTTTAATGGCGGCTATATTTGAAATTTATTAGGACATATCTTATTCAAAACAAATTAATTAAAAGTTTATTTTGCTTATTTCTGTGAATAAAAGCTTCAACAGTAGAATAGTTCCCTTAGAATGGGGTTGAGGGCGGGACGAAACGCAATCCAGGGGAAATTTATTTCCTTGCATTCGTTTCAAAACATAAATATTTAAGAACTGATTTGTAATTTTGAAAATTTGACATGCAAATTAGAAAATATTTCTTTTTTCCTCGGTTTTTATTTTCTGTCCCTTGTGAGAATTTCGTAATGAATTAGTTTTGTAAGTATTAATTTGCTCTAACTCTTTTTTTGAATTTTCTAAACGAGGTCTTGTTTTTATATAGATTATTTTATAAGAGAAGAAAGTAAAATATTTATTTGACAAAGATGGAGGCATTTGCTTCATCAATAGGTTTCAGGAATTCGGACTATGCGATTATAAAAATATAGACACACATGCACACATGTGCGGGTGCATTTTTAAAAATAATATTTTAGAATGTTTGTTCGTTTAAAGTTTAATTTGAAAAAGAAAACGGAACATTGGAGTGAAGAAGTTTTTAGATAATATTACGCGCTCTTGCTCCAATGGAATGTAAATAATCGAAAGATTAGGGTAAATTTAATATGAAATTGTTATTCACAAGGTAGAATGACGAAGTAAATACCGTAAAATACGGCGTATAACGGAATTTTTTTAACACAAAAAATTTAATCGAAATTTATGGGTAAGGGTTATACACCGGGAATAAAAACGTTAGCTTTAAAAATAAAATAAAATAAAGATGAACATAGAAAAAATAAGACTTGTTCATCAATCGAAATACTGTTTACATAAAAGGAATTATATCTCTTGTGAACTTAATTGGTTGTAGTTTTAGAAGAATGCTGTTTTTTTCTAAAGCTTGGAATAATACCTCAAATAAAACTTGAATAATTACGACAGTGCTTCTCTAACTTTCACTATTTGCGACCTAATATTCAATCATAATTTTCATCGCCCCCTAAATACAATAATAATATATTGAATTCAATCACACTTTATTTTGACGCTTAAGCTACAACACTTAAGTGCCATCGATGCATATAAACGTCTCGCTTAACCTGAACGATGATTTCTCCGGACGTGTTTATACGTCTTTCAGAAGTACGATCTTATCTGTGCACTGCTATCCGTACAATTTTTCCGAAGGGTTTGACCTTGACAACGTTTGCAAAGGATGTTCTTTTTTCAAAGGATTTGCTTATTGTTTCCTCTTCTTCAGCCTCCCCCCTCAATTCATCCCATTCGCGCGCCGGTGGTATTGGGGTGGCGATGGCTTATCTTTTAATCGGCATTTAAGGAATTAGTCATAAACCGTACAAATTATAAAGATAAATATTCATTTTTAGATAAATTTTGATTTGACAAGCTCGTAGCTCATTTTTATATAACAAGCTGCTGATTATTAATGCTGTTCTTGGCTTAGTATTGTTAAATTAACTATAAAATACATTGGGCAGTATTGATACATTTATTCGTGAATTTTATGAGTGTAAATGTGTATTTTATTTTTTATAATATCAGAATGTATTTTGTTTCCTTTCCGTAAATTGATAATTTTTTAAAATGTTTTGTTTTGGACTTTTCAATAGGCTCGCCCCCTCCCTCGTCGCGTTAGCACGCCCCCGGTTTGGGAAACGCTGACTTCACAGCTCTCTGCACATTCGCTTCGTTAAAGAGTCCTACGGCGGACGTGTGCAGCTTGAAAGTAGAGGGGCGAGTTATAGGGCGGATTGTACAGTAATTATATTAACACCCAAATTGTGATTTATAACAATGATAAATTACTAAATTATTGATTTTAAAAACGATAAAATTACATAATTATTAATCACAGATGGTATATTAATAATAAACATTTAGAAATAATTATACAATTATTAATTACTTTTCATTGGACTAATTATATACAATATCGCATTGCACTGCTTTAATAACTTTGGAAGATTATCTGGAAAATATTTTAAAGAATACGAAAAAAAGAGAAATTGCGCCTTAGACCACACGACTGATGTAAAACTTTTTTAGGTCCATCTATATGTACATACTAGCCGTTACCCACCCGCTTCACTGGGTATTTCACAATGTTGCATATATGTATACTGTTAACATATATATTAATTATTGATATCTAGCATTAAGAATTCGATTTTATTGAAAAATATATTTATAGCTGTTACACTCTCACCCCTAGATATAAAAAGGACATAAATTATAATATCTAATTTCTATTTATGTCTAAAATCGAAGTAGAAAGATTTTTTCTCGCTCACTTAACCTAATAATCAAGTGGATTTCCACCAAAGCAACTTTCAGTGGATCTCTACTCCATAAAATAAACATGCGTGCTGAATTTCAAGTCTAAATCTAACAGAGCAAAAACGGAATTTTTATCATCAATACCTCGTTGACAGCATTCTTAGCGGAATCCAATTCAACAAAAGAAACATGCAAACCAAATTTTATTATTATAATCTTAGCAGTTCGAAAACGGGAAATTTGTCTATCAATACGCCCCAATAACTTTCCCCGCTTCCCCCTGGAGTTGATTTCCGTAAAATCCATTCTTATTGGAACTCTATTCAACTAAAGAAAAGTGCTCAACAAATTTCAAGTAAGTGAGTTAAATTCAAAAACAGGAATTTTTCTATAACATGCCTTAATCTCTCGCAAACTCACTCATTTGGGGGTCCGTTTTCGCAAAAATCTTTGTAAAAGGAGCTTCATTCTATGAACGGAACATACCTTCTAATTTTCAAGCAGGTGGTTCTATTAGTTGAAACGCGGAAATATTTATCTATTACGCCCCTTAATCACCCTCAGTGACCCTTGGGGATCAATTTCCCCCAAAACTATTTTGTAGCGGATCTCTACACCATGAAAGGAATTAGCTTATACCAAATTTTAAGACTGTACGTCTAATAGTTTAAAAATGGAAATAATTATCTATAACGCCCCTTAAGTCCCCGCAACGACACTTAGGAAATGATTTACACAAAACCCATCTTATGACAGATCACTACTCAGTGAATGGAATCTGCTAACTCAATTCAAGATTTTAAGTCTAATAGTTTAAAAAAGGAGTTAATTGCCTATAACGCCCCTTAATTCTCCACAACGCCACTTGGGGTAGATTTTCACAATACCCATTCTGTAGGGTATCTATACTTTATGAAAGGGATCCGCTTATCAAATTTCAAGACTGTACGTCTAATAGTTTAGAAATAGAAATAATTATGTATAATGCCTCTTAAGCTCCCGCAACGCCACTTAGGAAACGATTTCCCCAAAACCCATCTTATAGCGGATCTCTACTTAATGAATGGAATCAGCTTACTAAATTTCGAGATTTTACGTCTAATAGTTTAAAAAAGGAGTTAATTGCCTATAACGCCACCTAATGCTCTACAACGCCACTTGAGAGTCGATTTTCACAAAACCCATTTTGCAGTGGATCTGTACTCTATGAAAGAAATCCACTTACCAAATTTCAAGACTGCACATCTAATAGTTTAAAAATGGAAATAATTATCTATAACGCCCCTTAAGCCCCCGCAACGCCACTTAGGAAACGATTTTCACAAAGCCCATCTTATGACAGATCTCTACTCAGTGAATGGAATATGCTTACTCAATTTCAAGATTTTACGTCTAATAGTTTAAATAAGGAGTTAATTGCCTATAACGCTCCTTGATTCTCCCCAACGCCACTTGGGGTCGATTTTCACAAAACCCATTTTGCAGCAGATCTGTACTATATAAAAGGAATCCGCTTACCAAATTTCAAGACTGTACGTCTAATAGTTTAAAAATGGAAATAATTATGTATAACGTCCCTTAAGCCCTCGCAACACCACTTAGGAAAGGATTTTCACAAAACCCATTTTATAGCGGATCTCTACTCAATGAATGGAATCAGCTTACAAAATTTCGAGATTTTACGTCTAATAGTTTAAAAAATGAGTTAATTGCCTATAACGCCACTTAATTCTCTAGAACGCCACTTGGGAGTCGATTTTTACAAAACCCATTCTATAGGGGATCTGTGCTCTATGAAAGGAATCCGCTTACCAAATTTCAAGACTGTACGTCTAATAGTTTAAAAATGGTTATAATTATGTATAACGCCCCTTAAGCGCCCTCAACGCCCCTTGGAGGTCGATTTTTGTAAAAATCATTATGTAGGGAATCTCTACTTTATGAAAGAAGTCTGTGTACAAAGTTTCACGACTTTACATCTAATAGTTTAGTAAAGGAAATAATTATCTATAATGCTCCTTAAACCCTCGTAACGCCCCTTGGGGTTCGAACTTTGCAAAATCCGTTCTTAGCTGACATCTACACTATGAAGGGAACCTACCTATATACCAAATTTCAAGTTTGTAGGTTTAATAGTTCCGGAGATATCGTGATTAGTCAGTCAGTGAGTCAGTCACTGAGTCAGTCAGTGAGTGAGTGAGTCGCTTTTCTCCTTTATATGTATAGATATATAGTCTTACTATATATATATATATATATATATATATATATATATATATATATAGTATGTATGTATATATATATATATATATATATATATATATATATATAATGTCTTACTATATCTATCTATATATAGTCTATAGTAAGTCTTACTATCTACGTTTTGCATCGAATTTAAATGTATAATGTGAACACTATAGTAGGCTACAATTTTATAATTATATTTTATTAGTTTAGTGATTTTATTATAATGTTAAAATTCCTCCAAATGTTATTCTTTCCTTTCCTCTTGGTACATTGTATGACAAACTACATGTGAAGTTTGGCTAGCCCTAAAACTCGTTTAAACCTGCAATCTTGGTTCCTAAGTCCAGGAGTTTGTTATTGTACTATTGTGCCTATATTTCTTCCTATTTAGTATAGTTATCTTAGGTTCTAACTATCTGTGTATTTTTATGTTTTGGATTATATATATATATATATATATATATATATATATATATATATATATATATGTTTATATGTATAATATATACATGTATGTTCATATACATATATTAATTTTCTACAAATATTTAAGTTCATTATGGGTTTTCATCGATCAATTAATGTTGTTGAATATATTTTTTATTTTTATTCATTATTGTCATTATCGGATTCATCAGTAATTACTGTGTTTGGTATTAAGAACGAGACAATAGGCTTATGGTATGAGAAATAAGATACATATGTTTTCGAATAAAAATTAAAAAGATATTTAGAGGAAACTGCATCGATTTTTGTTCCATGTTTTGTGGTAGGCTTATATTTCGGTTAGTATTCATTTTATTCATCTGTAATTCTAATTTATCTTGTAGATAGTTTACCAAGAGTTGTCTATCTTCGGACGCGAAATGAACATTGAAATCTTCTGCTAAAATGAGTGGCAACATATTATAGTTTTCTCCTAATTCTTCAAAGCTTACTCGACCGTAAATCACAAGTCTTTTATATAAAAACTTCATAATATTATTAACTGTGTTATTGGGCTCAATGTAAACAGCTACCATTTTGATGTTTGTTCCATCGTCCAAAACACAGTGAGCAGCACATAAGTAGTTTCTTCTTAGTGGATGGTCCTGGACTTTCATATTCAAAGTCTGCGCCACTTTCTGCCATAATTTGTTATTATTCACCCGAAAATTCACAAGATATGAACTTTAAAATAAATTTACAATTTTATTCACTTCAAGCGTAGAATATTTAATGTATTGAACAAATTATTAATTTATAAAATTGTTCAAGAACAAAATGATATTACGAAATAATCAAGAAATCCCCGTTCGCTTAACGGCAGCAAACTCGCAATTGAACCTCAACTTCTGTTCGCCTCGCCCGATCACTATTTTTGTAACGCTCTCGTCACGCATTCACCAGCTTACTCCCCAAGTCAAGCGTCTGTAAAGAAGTTTTACTTCAAAAATAGCTTTTATTAGCTCGTAAATAATTTGAAAAGTAAGCTTAAGACGTAATTTTTTCTTCTTTTTATTTGTACTGAATCAACTGCAACATTTGGCAAATACCAACAATTTTTTCTTTGCTCCTAAAAATGTGTAATTATGTGCTCAATTCATGACGGTTACATGATAAAGACAAACACGTGTTCTCCATTAAATTCAAAATAAATATCAAACTAATTGTATTTGTTCTATTTGTAAAGCTTTGGTAAAATTTCAAATTTTATAATTTGGTAAAAATTTTCCAACGTTATAAAAAATAAATTTTTTTCGAAGTTTTTAAAATAAAAAAATATAAATCAAAACTCTTATCTTATGCATAGGCATTTTGTCTACTTATGTGTATTATGGTTGTTGATAAATTTGTATTTTTTAAGAGAAAGTTTCTGAAAAGATGAAAAGTTGACAACAACGAAACGCGTGTACAGATTAGCTGGAAACACACAGTTGCTTTTATCGTGTGACTATTATGTCACGAGAGATTTCGAACTGATTGGCTAGAATCACTTGGCTGTGATTATCATGTAACTATGACGTCTCATGAATTGAGTCCATTTGTAACGGATCTATTCGCGAATTTTCCACTAATCCTTTTGGGTAAAATTATTCTTTTTAACTGTGAGTTCAGTTGAAAACCTTTGTTGGTGAAGAAGCAACAGTTGGGCAAATGAGCACTTCTATTTAAAGCTTGACATTAGAGTATTGTCGATGGTTGATAGTTGACGGTTGAAAGTTGACTTTAAATTGTGAATAAGATTACTACCTGATGTCGTATAGTTAAGCAAGATATTTAAAGAGAATTCAAGCGTAGGAGTGCTCTAGTATTCAGATAAGTATCGGGTGGTTATAATTAAAGTTACACTATTCAGAGATCTGTAGAACCCGTTCTGCTTGTCGGATTTGATGGAGCTTGGAATATATGCTATATGGACCATGGGGAAAAGATATCTGCAATAAAAAATAGTTCAAATTTTGACCACTAGGAGGAAATATGGTCCCCAAAGAAGGTCAAAAAATATGTTAGAAACGTTAAAATTTATTCAGCTACAGAATATGCTCAATATGTGTACAGAATATTCTCAATATGTGTGTGACATCAATAATGTGTTGAAACACCTCATAGCGTTTTCAGTGGTAGTGCGAAGCAACTACTCACGAGGGATTTCGGCCACATGGCGTATAATGCTAGCTTTCAAATAAGTTAAAGTTCTAATTCCTTCTCTACAAACATGGTATGTTAGAAATCCCCACAGCAAGAAATCACAGGAATTTAAGTCGGGTGAGCGAGAAGGCCATGCACGTGGAAAATATCTGGATAATCACGATTATCGCCAAAGTTAGCACTAAGCATTGCTTTGACTTGGCTCCCAATGTGAGGAGTTGCTCCACCTTGCATAAAGGTAGTTGTTTGCAAACATGGTGGTTCCTGTAAAGAAGGAATAATTAACGATAACAAACGTGCGCCGAATGATTCTTTGGCTATGACTGCAAGTTTATACAGAGGTTTTACGGATCTGCATAAGAAATATTCGTTAGAAGCCCCTTGGTGGTCAAAATTTGTACTAATTTTTTATATTGCAGAAATCTTTTCCCCATGGTCCATATAGCATAGATTTACAGTTTCATCAAAATCCGATTAGCAGAACAGGTTCTACATGTCTCTGAATAGTGTAACTTTAATTTTAACCATCCGGTACTTTCATTTATATGTTAGTTGAATTAATCCTATGCGATTGCTCTTCCTCGTTTAATATTGAGTACATTCACTCCCTTCAATTGTGTTGGTTGATTAATGAAAAAGTGGTTATAAAATTGTGTGTTAAAGTTACTGTGGTTGATCTTTCCTCGAACCCCGAAACTCTAACGTCCTTCGGGGCGTTACACATTGTCATTAGGATGTGTACAGTAGGTTGCCATAATTCATAATATCTCTGGCGATTAATCTCTCGTATGCAGTTAATCTTTGTCAATGTTTTCGACCTTTGAGGGATGAACACTTAAGTGCCTTTTTAAAATTTCTAAAGAAGTTATTGATAGTGTTTTTGAGTATTGTGCTCTGATATTTTCCTCAAAAGGTTTTCACGCCAGAAGTTACGATTTGCTAATGACTCTCGATTTTCTCAAAACAATTTGCTGGCGACACCTTCTTAAAATACTTAGTAGTTTCTCTCTCTCTCTCACGGAGGGATTTGATGAATGCCTTCAGATAAAGAAGTGGTTTTACTCATTTTGCATGGACAAAGGAAGAAATGCAGGAAAGGTAAAAATAAATCTCGCGAGCTTTAGTGAAGAGCGAGGTGATCTTAAGTTTGAAAATGCTGAAGCAGCAAAACGACTTTGTTGGCAGTTTCTAAATGATTTGCCGTTTGTGACAACGGGATTTATTGCCAGAGATCAATAGTACGGAATATTTGGAAA
Source organism: Trichonephila clavipes (assembly GCA_019973935.1). Classification (NCBI taxonomy): domain Eukaryota; kingdom Metazoa; phylum Arthropoda; class Arachnida; order Araneae; family Nephilidae; genus Trichonephila; species Trichonephila clavipes. Next base: position 480,867 of record BMAU01020585.1, read on the forward strand.
TCCTTTTTTTCATATTTAATATTTGTTGGTTATAATTTTGAAGTTATTTTTCAACTTGAAATACTGGAAATATAAAAATCATACGTTTTTTTCCATCGAGACAAAAAAAACCCAAAACAATAAACAAACATTTTTTCATATTGTTCAATATTTGATATTAGATAGCATTTTAACCTAATAGTTCATGAAATGAGTTGAGTAAGCACAACTTAGAACTTTGATACATATGTTTTCAATATCTTAAATAATGATGAATGTATGAAAAATTGAGGAATTTTGAGTATCTTTTACTTTTTAGATAAAATAGATTTTTTTCCTACAAAAGATACTCTTGTAAAACATTTATTTTGCCTTTTTTTCTGTTAATATTAATACTGTTAAGGGAAATTAAGAATTTCATCGCTTTTCTGCAGAAAGAATACTACCTCTAGAAAGATTGTAGGTTACACTAGTATTCTTTTGGTAATGCTAGTGAACATAAGTGATCTTGCGTACAACTTGGCGACAAATTCCCTGAAAATATCTAGGAGATTCTAGAGTAATTATTTGAAGAGTGTATTAAAATTATTTGTGTATTAAAAGATTTAAGAAGTATTTTTAATCCGATGTAAGAATGAAGTGGAGAAGCAACACTGAAGTCAAACATTTGACAGCGAACACGAGCCTTAAGTGAAATTGATAGCAAGAAATTGGATTGCTTTCTTATATTTATGATAGTTTTTTTCGAATTAGGACAACTACTAGAGATCCAAACTAAATTACAATTTAATTGAAAAGAACCTGCATATGAATTGCAGTGAATTTTCCAGTATTTGAAAGATGATCAATTTCACGACATAATCGTTGATAACGTTACTTAGATTTGAATAATGAGCTTTTTCTTTAATATAAAATGTTTCATAGGAATTTATTTATACACTTATTTTTTTATTTTCTGGGATTCAAATCTACATTTGCCTCTGGACCAGAAACATTTAGGGCGTTTCTGTATGCATATCTTTTTTTGTTTATATTAAAATGGCAAAATATGAAACTGTTTAAGAAGTCTTCTAAATTATCATCAGTGTATCTTAGGATATTTAGTTTTACATTGAAAAATAAGGAGTATGTTATAACTAAATATATTTCCAATACTTTTGCCGTAAGCGAGACATCAAACTTCTCTTCTTTATGCTATGCAAAAATATTTAAATTCGGAAAATATTAAATTCCGATAATATTTTACAATTTGTATTCACTTGCGAGAACTAAACCTCTTCCCAAACTATTTTTTTCCATTTGAAACTGGGATAACTTGAAAATAAAACAAAAGAAAAATGTTTTGACTCGTCACAAATAAATATCACCAGATGGCAAAGGGTTTTACATTTTGAAAGCGTTCTTTTGTTTATTTCTTCGTTTTTTACGAACTAAGATCAAAGTCCGTCGCGACTGTTTCAAAATGTTCGTGCATAAGTGCATGTTTATAAATGTTTAGCTGGGTAAGTATTTCAACAGAAAAAGCAATTTTTGACCAAATGTTTTGCTCTGCTTTGCTCTTTGGCGGCGTGATAAGTGTTTTACATCCAAGGAGTTCTTTTTTTTTTCCAATGAAAAAATAAACATGGGGAAAGGGATAAAGAATATCACGTGACTATGACTTTATTTTCTCTTATTGAATAACGTTGGGAATATTAAGGAATATTTTCTTTTCCCAAAGATGGATTATTCTTTGAAATAACTCAGTCGACTGCTTCAGAAGGATTTAGAATATTTTTTTAAAAGAAAAATCCATTGCCTGCATTCAAAATATTTAGGGGTGCTTCTGGGGAGGAAGGTGAAATGTTTCAAAGTACTTTTCACTTTCGAATTTTAAGCTGTACTCCAAACACTTAAAATGAGTGAAAGTTTCAACGTTGACTGAGTGCCAAGGAATGTATCAGTTGTTTGAAGATTTAAAACCAATGAGTTTTTATAGAATAATATGTTAAGTTGAGCATATTCATAGGCTCAGACTGCGACGTCTTAAGCGTCTTTTCATTAACAAGTCCTTTGGGTTCTTTGGGCCAGAATTAATGGCAACTCTTTTCCAACCAAATCCAAGAAACGAGATGTGAAGAAGAGATGCAAACAAACGGACTTTAAATATAGGATCTTAGAGTATGTTGCAATGTAAAGGAATGTTAGACAATTGATGTGCGTTGTGGTAGTTGATGATTATTGCAGTTCGTGGTTCAAGATTGAATAAGTTGTGCGTGACGTGAATACATATATTGGTACTAGAATAGAAAGAAGCCGTACTGCGTACAAATTGCATCCCATTGCAGATAAAGACAAGTAGCATTACGGAATAATATAAGTTAGGATTAATTACTTAGTATTAGAAACGAGGATTATATATATATATATATATATATATATATATATATATATATATAGGCGGTTCGCTTATTGAGATTGGTCTGAATTATATTAGATCATATTATAAATATATATATATTGTGTGTTGCGTATTGAGTCATCGTAGATTCTCTCATATTAATTATTATAATTATATTTATCAAAAGTTTAAGTTTAATATCTTAATAAAATCATATTAAGATAATGTTTGATCCTAGTTCTTTCGCTAACTCTACACCTCTAGCTCACGCTGATACCTCGAGGGATGTATTTCCAAGGGGAGGTACATCACAGACAGCTTATAATGTTACATGATGTTGTTTTGGCTTTTATTACTTTTTGATTTAAGTCGGCATAATCAATGTTATGTTTCGTAAAACAAATTCACACTGATTTTCTGAAATTTATGTAGATAGATCAGGAACTATAGTGAACTGCATTTTTCACTTTTAGTTTTCGTCGACTCTGTTTTAAAGCATTTAAGAAATTAAGGCTATCTTCGGTTAAAGTTACAGAATAGGACACAACTTCGGAATATTTTTTTAGATATAAAGGTACTCAAACATTTTATATTATATTCTGGCTAGGGTTTCTTTCCAGGGAATCGCACGGGGCTTCAATTATCTATGAGGTAGTTATTTTTGACTTGACTGTAGATTTCAACCTCGGACATCGTTATCTGACTCCACTGTGGCAATTTGCGATCATTCACCCCGAACTTCCTGAACGAAGGAATCACTGTCTGATCGAAGTTCCAAGATCTTGATTTATGTGGATAACGTAAGTACTAATACTTAAAACTATTATTTGTTTAATCTTTTTTCAAATTTTTTTTTCGGATACTTGTCTTTATTATGAGCTATTTAATTGAATGAGCAATTTGAAGAAAGGAATGAGTCCACAAACTGTTTGGGGGAGAATATTTTTATGAACGATCTCGCGATATTTCTTATTTTTCTAAACCTAAATTTCGTGTGAGATTCTTAATATTTGTTTATATTTATGTAACTACAATATAACAATTCCATAAACAAGAAATCGGTTGTACAAATAAAATACCTTAAATGCAATAATTAATATTTTTAACGCACATAATCGGCACTTCAGCAGCAAATGAGTTTTCACGTATTTATTAATATTTATCTCTTAGTAACAACCTTAATAATTAATAATTGATTCACCTTAGACTGGTGAATTTTCAAACGCATATGAGTCAGTAAAGAAAGATTAATTTTAGTAATTATTTTTCAAATGTGATTTTTTTTCCCCCGAGATTTTTAATTTATAAAATCTTGAATTGTAACATTGTTTCCATACCAGCACAATTTTTTTCTTTAGTGCAAAAAAAAATAAATAAATAAATAAAATAAAATAAAAAATACAACTTTTAATTTGGGGAAAGATTTCTTCCTCTGTGTATATGATAAAGTTGAAAATTAAAAATCGAGACAGTAACAGCATCTGCAAAATAAAGATAGTGTGACATTTATTTATTATAAACTAAGCAAATTCTTTTGTATTCGAATTTTTAATAACTTCTTTCTTCAGAATAATTATTTATTCCTTCGAAGTACTTTTTTCTGTAGATTTCGTTACAAACTGCCTTTTTAAATTATTTATCAAAACGTCTAGGGAATTGATTGATTCTCCGAGTAAAAAGGCAGATTTTAAAATTTCTGTTTGCCTCACAAAATGATACTAATTTTGCGGGGAGCACGGATGAAAATATATTTAATACACTATTTACTTTTCTAAACCTTTATCAGGTTTATTGATAGTAATATTACACATACACATTTTTAATACAAATTCAAACGTTTAAAAATCTGAAAATTAATCAGTCGAGGTTGAATTGAAAACTGAGGGAAAGGAACAGTCTTTCCAGAACAAAAACTGGAACTGATGATGTATATATACTTAACTTTTGACATATATTTATACTCCTATATTTTATTTGCTTCTTTAGATTTATAGTATTTTAGTGTATATATATATACATACAGTCGGACCTTTATTTAACGAAGTCGCTAAAACCAGAAGAAAAATTCATTTATGTGGAAAATTTGTTTTAAATAGCGATTCCTCTTTTTTTCAATATTTTCTTTTATAGGTTCCAGGAAAAAATTTGCAATACATAAAGATTTGTAAAATGGTAGTCTGACTGCATATATATATATATATATATATATATATATATATATATATATATATATATATATATATATATATATATATATATATATTTATTCAAGTTTTGTTCTGAACATAAAAAATATATTGTATTAATTAATTGTTTTTTGATGTAACACATCCAAATATTTGAGATCTACTTATATTTCTTACAATATATATATTTCTTTCAGATATAAAACTTAAACATAACCATTTGAAATATGTCTGTCTCAATTACGAAATCCTGTGTTTGCAGTACTATTTCATAAAAAATAAAAATGAAGAAAGCGCAAAATGCATGAAATGTAGCAATATTTTGAACTGTAGAGGTTGGTCTACAAGTAGTTTGCGTCGGCATTTAGAAATTCAGCATAATATATCAAAAGCAACTCAATCAGTTTCGTCAGGATCACAAAATACTGAAATTACTAAGAGAAAAATGGATAGTGATAATGATATCAGAATTACTTCTGAACAAAAAAGAAACCCTTATTATCATATTTACCTAAAGAAAAAGAAGAAACACTAGAGGAAATTGTAAGTAAACTTGTTTGTGTAGATGGATTCATGGTAAATGCAATAACAAAAAGTAACTTTATTAAGAAGTCCTTACTTGATAAAGGTTATTCCTTTCCTCCAAACCCTAGCGATGTTATGAAGCTTGTATATAAAAAATATGTGATTAAAGCTCGGGTTACTAATGAAATTTCATCAAAGTTAAACGCAGGACTTCATTGTAGCTTGACGCTCGATGAGATTACATCGCTTAAAAATAGACGATATTTGAACATAAACGTTCACTTCAATGAGGGTGAAATCTTTAATTTAGGAATGCTAAGAATTAATGGATCCTTTTCAGCAGAAAATTGTGTTAAAGCGGTTGAGACTAAACTACAGGAATTCGGAATGATAACAGAAAGTTGCGTGTGTTACTGATGGTGCTAGTATGATGGTTAAGCTCGGAAAATTAATGAGTTGTATCACCTGTGCTATGCACACGCCATACACCTAGTCGTGTGCAATGTGCTTTATAATAAACAAATAGATTTGGTAGAAAACACTGTTGAAGTAGAAGATAAATCGCATGAAGAAGACAATGATGAAAGTGAAGAGGTTGTTGAAGATTTAAACAAAGCATTAGATTTAGAATTTGACAGCGGCGTAGGAACAGATGCTTTGTTTCATGTCACTTATGCAGAAAAAAATTCCATAACTAACATAAATGAAACTATTAAAAAAGATTAGAAATGTAGTAAAAAATTATTCAGAAAGTCCCCTATAAAGAATATTTTAAAAATATGTTAAAGAAGAGTTTGGCTGTGAAAAGATGGTTTGTTTGGATACCAAAACACTCTGGAATAGTTTGTTGGCAATGCTTGAAAGAATTTTAGAAATAAAGTCAGCAATTTCAAAAGCATTAATTGACATTAAAGAAGAACAAATGATGGTCAATGTAGAGTTTGAAACTGTGACTACAATTGTAAAAGTTTTAAAGCCAGTAAAAATTGGCTTAGAAAAATTATGCAGTCGAAATGCAACTTTGCTAACTGCAGAAGGTGTATTTTCTTTCGTCATTGGAGAATTGAACGAACAAAATTCAGAATTTGCAAAAAATATGAAATATTTCTCTAATCCAAAGAATTAATGAGAGACGCAACGTTAAATTAATAGGATTAATGCAATACCTGAATTTTGTGAGAAAATACGAAGCAGCTGCAGTTACTGGCGATATTTCGCTATTGTCTGGTAAAAATTGTTTGGTTAGACAAGCCCAAATGATAGGGACAAGGCTTTTCTGCGAAGAAGAGGAATCAATATCCAACTCTTCACACTTCGAAGAAGAGAGCATGGAGATTTTGAAAGAAAAACCTCTGACATTAGACGAAAAATTAGAGAAAGCAATTTACTCTAAAACAAAAAGTTTTATATTGTTCAACCAAAAAAGTACCAGTTTCAACAAAATCATGAAACAAAAGATGCAGTTGTTCGACTCGACTGAAAATCCATCACCAAACATTATAAAACTTTGTGATTCTTTAAAAAAAATTCCTCCAACGTCAGTTGAGGCCGAGAGAGCATTTTCTGCTGCTGGATTGTTCGTTAAAAAGCTTAGAACTAGGTTGAGTGATAAAAGTATTAATTGCTTATGCTTTTTGAAATCTTATTTTAAAAATGAATCATCAATTTATTGTATATTTTTTGTATTTTTTAGCTTATTATATAAATAAGTATTACTTTTGGAGTTTATATGTATCCTTATTTTATATAATTATTGATTTTATTTAAAAATAACTTTTTAAATTTTTTTAAAAATTTTATTCCTGGAATCCCGGGAACGACAATTGCATTCCCGGGAGTGGAAAAACCCGGGAAATCAGAAACCCTAATTCTGGCTTCCCTATGTTATAGAGAATCACTCATTTTATCATGCTACTCATCTTTTTTTGAGTTGGCACTTTTTTCATTCATAAAATGTGTTTCGCATTTTTGTTTCTATGCCGTAATGCTAAATGAGCTCTCCCTTTACACGTTAATAGGAAAAATGAATAACTAACTTATGAAATATTTTGAAAATTTAAAAACGCTATATTTTAAACAAGTGTATGTGTTACAAGGTCACAATTGTTTATAAAAATTGAGGCATCTTTTCTGTCTGCTCCGCGTTAAGTTCACGCTGTCGTACATGGGGCGAAAACAGCCTTGAAGGTGAAAGTAATTGAATGAAGCTTTTGCCATTTGCGGAATGTATTACTTTTTTGTATATAATTTTTATAAATATTATCATAAATTACATTAGTATCTTCTTAATTTTTTAAACATAAAACATGAAACAAAAAAGCCTTAAAATGTTCAGAAAATACATATATAGTAATTTTCAGTGTTTTTGTTCGACGAGATTTTTTTTAGCATTTTGCATCAATTTTCACAAATTATGTAGCAATCTGTGAATAATTTTTAACTTCGATGCATTACAAATATCAAATTTGACCTTATAACATCAAAAATATAATGTAAACATGTATCAATGTGTAAAAGTCAGGATTTGGGAATACGTGATTTTACGACATTGCGAAAAGTTTCATTATGGATTTGTATGTTCCCATGCAAACACACTTTCTTTAAGTTTCAAAATTCAAAATTTTTTCTAAACTGTACAAAAGATTTCTAAAAAAGTTAAAAATAAAACTGTTTTTATGTTTTTAAACATGAAATTTGTGTATGTTTATGCATGTAACAAGCTTCTCGCAATAACAAAAAGCATTACGCATCTGAGTTATAATTAGTTACCTATTATTGAAAAACCTTTGAATTTTAAAGCTTAAAAACTTGTCTGAACAACTAATAAACATTAATATTTGCAATTAAGTGAAATGTTTAAAATATATTGTTTAGTTTTCTCAAAAATATGTAACATAAAAATATCACTATGAATTTTTTAAAAAATTGACATTTTTTGTCACGATATATGGACTCCAGTCAAATTTTTTGGGAAAATGTCCAAAAAACTTACACACACATACACATATATATATATATATATATATATATATATATATATATATATATGTGTATATATATATATATATATATATATATATATATATATATAGCTACATATCAGTTACATGAAGAAAAAAATTTCATGCATTATATTCTGAGAAAAAGATGCATACAGTTTTAAAAACATCATTTTGAGAACATTGAATTTTCTCTATAAAGTGCCACTTTATCACAAAAATAATGAATTACACAGCATGTATTTGTCCCATTTTATTAAACATTAGCATCTTTGCAATTTATTTTGCATAAAATAGTAAACAAAAAGTCTTAAATTGCACAGAACAGCATTTTTCATTTTTTTAAGCGAGAAACGTCAAAATTTTCTCAAATTCCGTATTAATTTTTGAAGAATTTTTAGCTTTCATGCATTACAGATATAAAATTTGAACAGAAAGTATCATAAATATAATGTGAAAATGTATCAATATGGCTTTGGTATGAATTTAAAACGGTATTTCAAACTACCTGATTATACGACGTTCAGTAAGTTTTTGTTAGGTTTTCGTAACATTATCATTAGGTCTTGTTGTTGCAGACAATTTCTAAGTTTTAAACTTCAAAAGTTACTCTAAACTGGACAAGTGATTTTAAAAACAGATAAAATAAAACTTTTTATGTTTTTAAACATGAAATTTGTGTATTTTTATGTATGTAACAAGCTTCTCGCGAAGACAACAAACATCACTTTTAATGTATCATCTCATACCTTTTTCTCAGAAACTATTAAACATAAAGATTCAAATTTTTATTTGTGTTAATTAGGCATTATATTTATACTGAAATGAAATTTTTTAAGCATATTAATTAGTTTTTTCCAAGACAAACATTTAGTTCACCGAACAATTATTATTATGAATTTATTAAAAATTGTCATTCTTTTGTTATGATAACTGCTTTATATTTAAATGTTTTAAGAATATTTCAAAAATTTCCCTCCAGTATACACAATTGCATTTAAAAAAACATACACATACAGTAATTTTACACAATTTTAAACATATAAATATTAAACATGCATACACAGTAAATTTACATAATTTTAAAAATATAAATTTTAGAAAACAGAAATTTTTATCAAAAAATCTTACCATTGTATTATTTGTTAATCGAAATTTTTTATGCATAATTCTTAAATTAGCACATATATAGTTGCAAGTTCAAATATTTTTAAAATATTTTTAACTCTTTGCTAAGCTTTAGCGAGTTTAAATAATCAGTAATAGTAACTAATTAAAACTAAATTTAAAGTGAAGAACAGACTTAAATTTAGGTAAAATATTAAAATATTAAACATTCAAATTAAAACCACGCTTCCAAATTTGGCTCCAAAATTTTTTGCATAATCTAACACAGTTAAATTTGCAGTTACTATACAGACATCAAATGCAAATGAATAAAACTTAATTGAGGCTTTACACCTTTGCCCCATATTTAAAAAGACGATGTTTACATTTCTATGTGTCAAAATGGGCATGTTTCATAAGCTGATCATTTTTTTAAAATTATTTTAAAGTACTTCTAATTCATATAATGGCTTGTATGTTACATCATTGGAAAGGTCCCGATTTGGAGATTTTAGAAATATCAAAAACTCAAAATCGATTTTCAAAAGGTTATTACCATACTGACTGTTCTTAATGGATAAGTATATTATACTAGAAATAACAAGTGAGAGAGATTAAATTTTCAAGAAATTTGAGTGCATATATCCTAAAAAAATAGTGCCAAAACAACCACCTCTGGCAGAAATAACAGCACTTATACGCCTGGACATTGAGTTAAACAGAGACTGGATGGCATGTACAGGTACAGATGACCATGCAGCTTCTCAACACGATACCACAACTCATCAACGGTAGGGACTGGCGTATGGTGACGAGCCAGTCGCTCATCAACCATAGACCAGACGTTCCCTATTGGTGAAAGATCTGATGAACGTGCAGACCAGGGCAACAGTTGAACATTTTCCGTAGCAAGGAAAGTCCGTACAATACCCGCAACATGCGGTCGCGCATTATCCTGCTTAAACGTAGGATTTCGCAGGGCTCGTTTAAAGGGTAGAGCCACGGGTCGTAACACCCCAAAAATGTAACGCGAACTCTTCAAAGTGCCGTAAATGCAAACAAGAGGTGACCGAGACGTGTATCTAATAGCACCCCGTACCATAATTCCAGGTGTTGGGCCAGTATGACGATGACGAATGCATTGCCATTGTATGTTCACCACAATACCATCGAACACGGATGCAACCATCTTGATGCTGTAAACAGAACCTGGAAAAATCTGAAAAAAATGACGTCTTGCCATTCGTGCACCAGATTCCTCGTTGATCACACCATTGGAGACTCTCCTGTCTGTGAGGCAGCATTAAAGGTAGCCGCAGTCATGGTCTCTGAGTTGAGAGCCCATGCTGCAGCAAACGTCATTCAACTGTTCGTGTAGATACTTGTTCCCTTGCAAACGACCCCAATTCTTGACTCAAGGCTCGTGACGTGACTGCACTATCCATTAAGTCCATGCAGGTAACATACCTGTCCTCAGCTTCTAGTGATGGGGGCCGTTGAGATCCAGTACGGCATTCCATATTACCGTCCTGAACTCATTGATTCCATATTCTGCTAACAGTCATTGGATCGCAACCGACGCGAACAGCAATATTGTGATACGATAAACCACACAATTCCGATACGCAACAATTCGACCTTTATGAAAGCTAGAAACTTGCTGATACACACCACGCTCCTTACACGAGGCATCACAACAACTTTTCACCAGTTAACAACATTCAAATGCAATTCATATATGAACAATTGCATTTGAATTCTCTGAACAATTTCCTCATTTAAACACATAGTAGGTGTTGCTACCGGCGTCTGCTTTGCCTGAATGCGCTGAAAAGCTAATCATTTGCATATAACAGCACCTTCTTCCTGTCGTCTAAATTTCACATCTGTAGCACGTCACCTTCTTGGTGTAACAAGTTTAATGGACAGTAGTGTAATTGGGAAAATGAACTGCATATGTTCTCTCTAAATTCTTGAAACTGAAGTTGAGTATTGTGTTTTAAGCTGTGTGGAAGCTAATATGTATATAAAATATATCAGGCCACAATAATATCTCAAGGAATTATATGGACGGTCGATGAATAATGTACAAAACCAAACACTGCCGTCGTTTTTTAGTGCAAATTCAGAGGAGGACCGGGAAAGTTGTTTTGGTTACGAAATCGTGATCGGCGTGTTGTAAATTCGAGCCACACTGTCATTGAAAACCTGCTTTGTAGAGGCGATCGATGCACGTTAAATCTGTAGAGCTGTGACGTGGTGGGGGAGTTTGAAGAGAGGGTGCCAGAGCGTAGGTGTCATCCTCATCACTTGACCGAGGTTTAAAATTACGAGGTCGGTCACCAACATCCCACGGATAGCTTCAAGTTAGAGTTTATTTACATCATACCATAAAGTAATGCTGGAGCTATCAACATACCTCAAGATTTTGAGCTTCGGTCAATTGACCAGGGAGACATCTGAGCTACCCCTCCACTGCAAATTACCTTACCACGCCAATGGCGAACTTAGAGACTCAACTGATTTGTGATACCCCTCCTACCTGGGAGTACCATCTTTTCATCTACGCCACCTAGATTTGTGGGAGGTAAGTATTTATCACCCAAATTAGCCATAATAAATCCAATTTATTATTATCCAAATATATTGAACAAAGGAAGTCTTACAATAGGACGGCAGTCAGGAGCGACGTAACGTAACCCTAAATTCTATGCAAATAAGCGCCTGACCACTTATCTTTAAGGAAAGTTATATCCTGTGAATTGCCTTAACTCGCTAAAGTCCGTTCTATAATTACGCTTCCAAGTTTAATTTCTTACCATCAGCTCATGGCGTTCAACATCTCAGCTTCCTTCTCTTTCTACACCTAGCGATTACAAAGCCTTCACTATATATCTACTAACTAATCTGCATATCATGGTTTCTTTTTGAGAGGATTGACTGGGAAGTAATTCAATTCTGGGCCCCCAAAGATTCCCCAAGAGGATTAATAGGAAAAACGCGGTAAATCCGTGTCACAGATTTAACAGGTATCTGCCTTCCAAAAAGAGTGAGGGTCTTCAGTGTTATCAGGACTCGAACCTTATAGCCTTTTTTCAAGAGGCTTTGAACTAATTACCGAAACGGTGAAGAAAACAAGCTCTTTCCCATTTATCAGGTTAAAATTGGTCACGCATTATTTACAAAAATATTTGCATGCTTAACAAAAATCCACATTAAAAAATTTTAAGATTTATGTCACAAAAAAAGAATAAATGCTTATACAAAGCTCGTTTATTTTATGCAAAATTGCATAACTTACTGCTATTACTGAAATTAAAAAATAAGCAATGAAAGATTCATCTAATGTTTTTAAAAAAGAATCCCAGTTAAACTTTTAACTTCTTTTACCAAAATTGATCAGATAGACGAGGCTCTTACTTTAAATTGGAATTTAAATCCGGTGTGTTTCTTTTTTTTGCTGTGGAAGCATTTAAAAACTCAAAGGTATTAATGAGTATGATTTTCAAAATGCTCGTTTATAATTGTAATGTTTAGAAATCACAGCTGTGTAGCTCGAGAAAGACATAAATGATCAGTGAATCGTTTTTGTTTGTTCTCTCTCTCTCCATACTTATACCATTCGAATTCTAAAAAAAAAATGATTTTTCCTTCCAGAAAATGGAATGCTGACATTATTTATTTTTAATTCCGCCTGTAAATAATTGGAAACTAATGAGCATTTTCGAGTTTGAAATGGAAAGAGTGAAAAAGAATTATTTTTCGCTCTTCTCCTGTTTTGTTTTTTTCTGTGTGCTCTTAACGTTCCGAAATGAATTAATTCTGTGAAATGTGTGTGTGTGTGTGTGTGTGTGTAATTTGTAACAATTTTGTTTGATTTTCAGGAATGTCTTTCCATTCGCGCGTATTAATTTCAGTGGGAAAAAACATTTATTTCTGGAACACTTTCTCCCTGAAAATGTTAATTTATCAGATTGACTTTTAATTATAAAATGAAATTAAGTAGTTTTGGATAACAAATGGTGTTTTCAAGAAAATATAACATATGTTTGAAATCTTTTTTAATCTGATATTGTGTTATTTACCTGTCATTCACCCTATTTCAATGTATTTTTTGTAGTGATATTTTTGAAGAAAATAACTATTATTTTCTATCTAATATAATATAAGGAGTACAAATAAGTCTCCGCCGTTTAACAAAATAGGGCGACCCAAAATTCAATCATATTTTTCATCGCCCCCTCCATACAATAGCAATGTAATAAATTCAGTAATAATATACTTTGTCACTGAACCTACAATACAACTTTAGCCTCTTAAGTGCCACCGGCGTATATAAACGCTTCTCTCTGCCATTACGTTAATTACCCCTGACGTATATATACGTCTTTACGAAGTAAAATATTTTCCGTGAGCTACTACCCATAAAATTATTCCGAAGGACTTTGAATGTAATAATATAACCTTTACAGTGTTGCGGAGAATTTACTTATTTCATATGATTTGTTTATTTATTCTCCCCCCCCCCGATACATCCGATACACGCGCCCAAGTGGGAAATCCGTTGGGGAGCGAATCGCGTCACTTTACTTCAGCAGTTGAGGGAATAATTAAAAACAGTACAAAATATGAAAATAAGTGTTAATTTTTGTAAATAATTTTATATATGAAAAGCCCATGGAGTCATTGGTATTTACGGATGTTGTTCTTAATTTAGTATTGTTAAACTAACTATAAAATACATTGTGCGGTAATGATACATATGTAAGTGTATTTTATTTTTTATTATTGCAGAATGTATTTTGTTTGTTTACTTTTTTTCAGTAAATTAGTATTTTTTTTAAAAATAATCCTTTGTTTCGGACTTTTCAATAGGCTCGCCCCCCTCTCGTAGAGTTATCATGACTCCCTAGGCGGTGCGTCCTACAGTTTGAAAAACGCTAGCCTAAGCAGTAAGT